>JAKSZT010001632.1:287831-392653 GCA_026826555.1 Tolypeutes matacus | reverse complement strand
ATATTGATGAACTTCCTCCCATGAATCCCCCATCCCAGACACCCCCCACCAATGATCCTCTGCATCCCCCATTGTAACCCTTCTGTGATCTAACCTTCCTTGAAGATGAAGTCCATATAATAACCAAATACAATTAATAGGAAAATGAAATAATAATGATAAGCTTAAATGAAAGATAAAATACATGGAAACTCAGGGAAAAAACTAAAAATAAAATATAATTAACGGATTGGGACATTCAAAAATGGGAATAAAAAAACAAAAAATTAAAAAACATTTTTTTTTTCCTTTTATCACTGCATTATTGGGTGTCCAGTCTGTACCGTGGCACCTTCCCCCTCTCATTCCCCAGTGTCTCCCAAATTTTCATTTAATTTTCAAAGAAGTTTTAGATCACAGCAAAGTCACACACAGAATACTAGAGACTCTCATATACCCAACCTCCTTCCCCTTTCCTCACCCCATATTAAAACCTTTTTTTTTTCTTGTGGGTGGTAGCATTGTTATAACTGTTATATAGATAGTGAAACATAGCTACTAAATATTGTCAATGGGTTACAGTATAGGTTACAGTTTAGATGGTACAGTTTAATATTTTTTTATGATATTTACCATGTCCTGTGCCCATTACTGTAAGGTAATGAAAAACATTTCTCATGACCACTAAATATCCCCAGTTTGATCTTTTCTGTTCCTTCCTCCCTATCCCCCTGGGGCATATGACACTCTCTTGTCTTGACTCATTGGATGACAAGATTCATAGTTACATGCCCTGGGTATTCTAACCTGCTCTTCCAAATCTCCCCACCTGTCAACCCTGCACCACCAAACCCAGTGATATCACTACCCACCTGTCCTATCCTTCAATATGCAACTATACTCTATCACTTTACCATAGAATATGTCCATATGGGTGATGGCTCAAAACCTACTCTTCTCTTTCTCTCCCTTGTTAACCTATCCTTCAGACAATGGTTCTCAGAGACTGCTCACTTTCCTCAATTCAAATCAGTGAGTTCATATACTGTTCACCTTCAGTGCCTGGCTTGCTTCACTCAACATAAGGTCTTCAAGTCTCATCCATGTTATCCTGTGTATTATTTTTATTTTCTATTTTTATTTACTATTTGCTATTTTTAATTATTATTTTATTTTCTTACTATTTTTTTTTTGTTTATTTTTGGCTTTGTTTTGGGGGAGGTTTTGAATCACAAAGGGGTCACAATTGTGGCAGGGGAGGGTCACTGGTGCTGGGTGTCAGTGATGGGGGATGTGTAGGGAGAGGAATACCTGAGGCATTCCTCTATGCCATATGAATATGTTCAAGTGGTCATGGGGCATTTTCTTGGTGGATGGAGATGCATACAATAACCCAAAGAATATTGAATTCCCATCCTGGGACATCCTGCTACATTCTCCAATAGAGTGGCAAGAATCCCCTGAGTACAATGGTAGTCCCTAGAGAAGGCAGACAGGCCATTATGCCAGGCCCTTGATATTGATGTTTGTACTAGGAATCTCTTCTAGTGAAATTGAAACTTAGCCTAGTATTATATATTGCCTAAAAGTTACCTTCTGATAGCCTCCTTGTTGCTCAAATGTGGCCTCTCTCTAAGCCAAACTCAGCATATAAATACACTACCTTCCCCCTAACATGGGACATAACTCAGGGGATAAGCATCCCTGCCACCAAGGGATTATTATCAAGCACCAACTAGGAACAAATCTGGAAAAAGACCTTGACCAAAAGGGGGAAATACTATGTAACAATGAGTTTTTATGGCTAAGGGACTTCAAAGTGAGTCAGGAGGCTTTACCAAAGGTTAAGCTTATGAATGTCACAGCAGGATCTCATTGACTGCCATGGTAAACAATGCATCAAACACCAGGTCTCCTGACAGCTTTAGAGACATCCAGACCCTATGGGCAGGGCACAGAATCTCAGGAATTCTTCACCCTGTCAATGAGCTTTACTTAGGAATATACCCTTCCAAAGTAAAAGAGTTAGACTTATTTATATTTTCCCTACACATGGCTCTTCTGTCTTTTATTTGAACCTATAATTAGCATTATACTTGTTAAATATATGTCCCATATGGGAAATGGATGTGGCTCAAGAGGTTCGGCGTCCGTCTACCATATGGAGAGACCGGAGTTCGATCCCCGGTACCTCCCGGTAAAAAAAAATATATATATATATATATCCCAGAGACTTAAATTTTTGTCTGCTCATATCCTGGCTCTGAACCTCAGCAGAGTTGTCACATCTACTCATCAGTTCATTGGACTCATCCAGGACAACTAACAATAGGATAATGATGGACAACTCTCATCCTAGGTATCAGAGAGTTTCTGTAACCACAAGCAATACAGTTCATCAATCTGCCCCATAGGATCTAAGCCCTCTCTCAATCAGAGACAGGGTGGGAATCACCATTCCAAAATCCTCAAGATTGAAGAATGAACAAACATAAAGGAGGAAAGCAACTATGGACTAAAGTGGACATGATTATTCTAGCAATGGAAGAACTTGTATCATTGATATAAAGGCTGCAGCCACCAGAGTTTCTGAGGGGAGGTAGAGAGAGAATAGGTACAACATGGGGGCATTTTGAGACATTGGAATTGTCCTGCAAGGCATCACAATGACAGTGTAAACTATAATGTAAGTTATAGTCCTTGGTTAGTACAATGCTTCAATATGTGTTCATCAATTGTAACAAATGCACCACACTAATGAAAGATGATGTCAATGTGGGAAAGTGTGTGTGAGTTGGGATATATGAGAATCCCCTATATATTTAGATTTATGTAATCTAAAACTTCTCTAAAATTTTTTTGAATATTAAAAAAATAAAAATATTCTCACCCTACTACATTATTGTGAAATTTCAGATCACCAAGATTAAAAATAAAACTCCCAAGAAAAAAACCAAAAAAAAGGAAAAAAACAATGAAACAAAAAAGAAATACAAAAAAAATTTTAAGTAAAAATAATTTAAATGTTCTCTGAAAGAAAAACAGCAGAAAAATATCTGACCCTCAGCAACAACACTGCAAAATACAAAATAGTGTTACAATACCTTCAAGTGACTGAGGGAACAGTATTTTCAGTTCTAAATCCTGTTCCTGCCAAATTGCCAATTAATTGTGAGGACAGATAAGAACTCAGAATCTTATCTCCCAGGCACCTTATCTTGCAATGTTCACTGAAGATATTCTCTAACAAGACAAGGGAATCCTGAGAAAGAAGATGCAATTCAGGAAGCAGTGGAGCAAACAGTTTAGGAACTCTCAGTAAGGAGGTTCCACTCCAGGCTTTGGGAGGCTTTACTCCATATGGAAACAGGAAGAAGGAGGTGCCCAGCAGAGAGGACTTCATATGGAAAGGTCAAAATGCTGGAATAAATTAAGTATGTGATAACAGTAGATAATATAAGAGAAAAGAAAGGCAATTAGAAACTCCAGGAAAACAAAAGGTTGAAGAGAGGAGACAAATGGATATAACCATAGAATAATAGGTGATTTATGTGATAGGATGAATTGATACTGCCAGTATCTACCTGAAAAGGCAGAAAGCTGCAAGATTTTGCTATATTTTAAGGAATTCAACACTACAATGATAAATAGGAAAGAAACTACAGTAATTATATTTCTACCATGTGATGAGGGTACAGGAGAGCTGGGGAATCTAAGAAGCTCATACTTTCTGTCCAACAGGTGGTAACAGGTGAGGTCAGGGAGCACTGGATGGGGAAGCAGAGGGGCAGCAGCTCTTTCCTTTCATTTTAGCTCCTTCTACACTCTTACTCTTTAGCCATGTGCATATTTCATTGTGCAAAATAAATTTAATCCAAAATAACTGTGAGAAGAGCCTCTGTTCCAATGGCACAAGTTCTGGGTTTTATCAGATAACACTGGATGAAAGTGAACATCCTGATCCTTCCACCCTTATGCACCCTGAAACAAGAGACAAGAGGGTCATGACATCTGGTGCAGAAGTAATTGTCCTGTCTATAGCAGACTCACCTATAGAGCTGTGATTGTCCAAGGCAATGAGGGGCACAGCTACAGAGGTGTCAGTATGAAGTTCAGCTCCTGTCCCTGGACCAGCTGCCCACTCTGGAAATAAACTTCCATGGAGGATGCCAGTGTGAGGGACATCAGCCACCATCATGAGTTGGCCAGTGTGGGGGCCACCAGTTCACAGCTGGCAGTCAGAGGGCAACAGCCAGGCCCAGGGAAGACAGGGGAACAGGAGGCAGCATGAAGACCCAAACTCTCCACCCATATCTTGGTGCCCTACAGAGACCTGAGGGACAAACAAACACCACCCCTCAGTGATCAGTGACTCCTGAAAGCTGGCACCTGGAAGAGACTCAGGCCACATTTGGAAATCTGGGTTCCCACCTGGGCTCAGGCCTGACTGGCTGTGGTGTCCACACATCAGGAGTCACACTGTGCTCCTCTGTCCTCCTGCAGCATGTGAGATGAGAGGACTAGAGGATGGGCCTCAAGGGCTGGCCACAGGGACTCTTAATTAAGATGATTGCTGGAAACCTGAAACTCATTAGCAGTTCTGTTTAGAATGGCTGCAGACAGAGCACTGGTACAAGACTGAAAACTGAGAAGGATTAGCAAGAGCCTCAAAGTGGAGTCAACACATGATGGTGCATTAAAGTAACTAGTAATTTACAGAATTAATAGTCATTGAACATTCACTGCCTCATACTGAGCTCCAAGCCTTTGGTAAACCCCAGATAATCTCTAAACAACTCCACATGGCAGGTCTTATCACTAGATCCACTTCACAGGTGGGAATACAGAGGCACAGAGAGGTCAGGTGAACCTGCCTTAGGTCACACAGCAAGATGGACCTGGGCCTAGAAGTGAAACAGCTGAGAAGCCATGAGAGATTCTGATGTCAGAACATTTAAAGGAAAAGGAGGAACAGGTACACAAGTGTCATGGGGAGACTAAGACAGTATCCTCTGCCCAGGCTGGGGTCCCAACCCTGCATTGACCAGCCATGAGTGCTGCCAGCACCCTCCTTATTGTTCCATCATCTTCATGTTCCTCAAAAGAGGAGCAGAGGGTACAGGTATGGTTCTCAGAAAAAGCACCTGGGGCAAAGGAGGAACAGGGAAACCTTTGGTTGTAACTAACTCATTGACATTTTAAAAGGAAAAAAAGCACTAGAAATAAGCTGATATAACAGCTGCACATTATATTTCTTTCTAAGTCTGCCTCTCCCGTTTTCAGAAGGAAGATGCCCCCACCTGTGGCCATGGGATCTCCTTTGATCCCAGGGTACAGCTGTCTCTGCTCTCAGCTGCCATGGACCACCCTCTCCCAGCCTTGATCTCCTGCCCTCAGAGCACAGCAGGGGCTGAACATGTGAGGTGGTCCTTCTGGCCATGAAGATGACAGTACCTGGGAGCCAGTGGCTTTGAGAGGGTATCATCTCTAGGAAATTCTGGGGCCAAGACCAGTGGTTCCATAGTCCTTCAGTGGTCTCCCAGGACTGTGGAGGGCCACTTCCCTTACTTCCTGCTGAAAGCACAGCAGAGTCAGAGGGAGGGGAGGCTAGAAGCTCTAATGCCCAGCCTCCTTTCCCCAGCAAAGTAAGTGCTTCCTAGCAGGTAAAAGCACCCACTGGTTGGGAGAGGGCATCACCACTGCTTCAATCCACTATTCCTTATCACTAAGTCTCTCTTCAATATTAAGCAACAATTCAAAATTATGAATTCATGACACCCCCAAACCATGACACTTGGTTCACCAGCCCCCTCCTTCTGGCCACTTGATGGCCCTTTTCTCCTGCCCAAGTGGCTCTGGCTACATATTAACCTCTAGACACAGAGAGGCTGCCACAGCCCCATCTGGCCAATACTCTGCCACTGAGGAACCTCTGAGCCCAATTTCATGAAAGCTTTGGCTGCAGCACTCTCATTCCCTGATGACAAATTGACCCAACAGCACTTGGTGGTGAACTCTCACCACTGGGAAAACCCTTGAACTTGGAAATGGCAGACTGCCCCTGCCTAACCAGACCCAGGGTGAATGTGAAGCATGTCAGAAGCCAGCAGCCTACCACCAAACAAGAAGCCTTAGCCCTCAAACCACTCACCTGACCACACTGGATGTCAAAGTGGGGGTTGCCTGATGGCCCTGGCAGGGTTTGCTCCAGGCTCAGGAGGAGGGACTTTGGTATCACTGGAAGTTGTCAAACCAGTTGCAGACCTGACTGACCATCAAACTCATCTCCAATGCCAGGTGCACCTGTCCAGTACAACAAGACACCGAGTCAGACCAAGTCCACCCTTATCTCTAGAATGACAGCTCAGGCAGGGTCTGGGAGTGCCTGAGGGCTGCCACCTGCTCATTCATCCTTTGCTACCAAGCATTCTTCTAGACAAGGCACAGGCAGGATCAGCAGGGAACAAGAGATGCAGCCTCTGCTGTGTGGAACAGACACCCATGGGCAGTCTGTGGAAGAGTCCCTGCTGCCAATGTGTCCACCTCTCAGATGGCACACAGAGGCTTCCTGAGGGTCCCTGGGGATGTGGCCCATCCCTGCAGCCCCCCATGCCTCATGTGGATGGAAGGTCAGAGAGGCTGTGGGTCTCCATCAGCAAGTTCCCAGCCCTCACTCTTTCCATGGCAACAACCTGCTACATGTGCTGGGGCCCTGCCAGGCCTCCTGAGAGCAATTCCAGCTCCACAGATCCAGCAACAGGGCCAAGAGTATGGCCAGACTTCAGGCAGGTGGTTGTCCTACGAAGCTTCAGATGCCATTTTAAAAAGCCCAGCCTCCTGGGGCCAGCAGATCTACCCTCCTGTGGACAGCACAAACCATCCCTAGTGAGGTGCATGTCTCTGCATGTCTCCCCCAGTGAGAACAAGTCTCCAGTGGCTCCACACCTTACCTGGTGAGTTTTCTCTATGTTTGAGAAGGACCATGGCTCCCAGAGGAACTGGGATGGGGTAGAGCAAACAGGAGCCAAGGCCTGGGTGTCACAGCAGGTGTCCTCCTCTTCCTCCAATGTGGGCTGCCTGCCCTCCTGCCCCACCACACTCTTGCTTCTGCCTACTGTGCAGTGGCCACCCACCAGCCCCTGACAGGCAGGATCCCTACCTGCTAGGCTCACAGCTCCCTGTGCAGGCTTCTCTTCCTGGGTGATGCCTTCCTTGGTATCCATCCACTTTTTAAGTGCTCAGGGCCTGGGCACAGGAGATGCTAAAGGTGCATGGGTTGAAGCCACATGACTGGGAATATTTTGGCTCCACCTGGCAAAACAAAGCCTCTCTTTGTGCAGATTGTCCACTTGGGGCAGCAATGCCCATCAGACAATAAGCCCTTGTCCTGAGACCACCAACACATAGTAGTTGGGGAATTGGGGCAGCCCTTACAGGGGAGACTCCTACAGGAGCAGTCTGTAGGGGGCATGCTAAGGGGAGCATCCTGAGGGAGAAGCAGCTTGGGGGAACATCCTGGGGTTCAGACTCTTAGGAGGGAGCTCCCTAGGGAAGGGACAGCCTAGTGGGGGAAAGTAACCAAGGAAATGAGCATCTTGGGGAAGAAGCAGGCTCAGGGAGCATCCTGGGGGAGATGCTTCTCAGGGGTAGGAGTGACAAGGGGAAGCTTTCTGAGAGGGAGGAGCTTGGGGGATATATAATAGGGACAGGATTCTATTCTGGGGAGCAGCATCATGGGGTACCTCCTGGGGAGCATGTGAAGGAGATATCCTTGGGGATAAGGAGCATGATGGAGGGGGAGCAGTCCAGGTGGGAGCTTTCTAGGGGGCATCCTGGGGAAGAGCAGCCCAGGGAGGGCACAGCCTGGAGGAAGAAGCCCCACCCTCTGCTCTTGCCCTTTGGGCCTTGTTGCTGGTGCCCACATCTTAGGTGAAATCCTGCAGCTTCTGGTGAACCTCTCTGGGGAAGTTCTGCTCTTTAGACCCTCTGGGCAGAGGGAGGAGGGTGGTGAGTGCCTGGACAAGGACAGTGAGGAGGAAGGTTATGAGAACAGGGACCCCCAAGTCTGCCTCCCTCCCCCTCCACCTCTCTGTCCTCAGTCTGAGGAGATGTGACCAGCTGCCTCCCATAGACTCAGAGGTGCACAGGCAGAGGTGCTGGCACACCTGCAGGCCCCAGGTGAGGGCCATGAATCTAGGGCCATAACAGGGCTCCTGATGTCCCAAGGCCCACTCCTGAGCCCAGCTCCTTCATGGGGTACCCAGGACCCTGCCCACCCCCCATACATGAGCTTGGCATACAGCTCTGACCTGTGGAAGAGGGACAGCCTTGGGGGGGTGTGGCCAAAGGATCAGCTGTCAACTATTCAATCACTGCTCCCCTGGGAGTTCCCCTCATGACCCCAGGGTAGGACTCCCTGAGGGCAGGTCCACAACTCCTAGTGACCCCAGTGGTGGGAAACCCTGAGGCAGAAACATCTTCCAATAACCCTAGCAGCCCCAGGGCCCAGGCAGTGCCTGCTGAGCAGTCAATGGGCAACTGGATGAATCCAGACTACACAGCACAGAGGCACCCAGATGCTGCTCCCAGGCAGGACCTGAGTGGGACAGGATCCTGGGTGTGGGGTACCTGGAGTGGACAGTATGTGCAGTGGTGCCCTGTTTTGAGAGGCTTGCCTTTGCAGCCACAACCTTGACTGACAGAGCAGATGATGAGCCTGGCTCAGAGGTGGCACATGGTGGGCACTGGGGAAACACTGGCTAAGGGGATTCTTGTCATATATTCTGACTGTTCCTGCCCCATCAGGTTCTCCTGCCCCACATCCCCTGCTTTGTGATCTCAGTCCCACAGCTAAGCATAAACCTAAACCCAGTACCTATCTCTTCCTGGGGGAGTCCCATGGGATAAAGAGAAACTCATACCCAGTGCACACCTCTTCCTGGAGGAGCCCCATAGGGTAAACACAAACCCACACCCAGAACTTACCTCTTCCTGCAGCAGAACCTCTGCATGGGGGTCAGCTTGGCCATGCCCAGCCTCTTCCTTTCCAGCTCATAGTGGATGTCATTGCAGAGCTGCACCAGCTCCTGGCTACCTCCTGGTGGTGCCTGGCAACCCTACTGAGGAGAGCATGCTGAGCCCTGGCTGCCTTCATCCTTCTGGAGTGCATGAGAGCTAGAACCCACACTCCTGACCTCCAGGAAGGAACCATGCCTGGGACAGAGGCAGGGACTCTGGGGTGAATCCTACTTCTGCTGTCTACAAAAGCCCCTGAGTGGCCAAGTGGTGAAAGCATGAGATGGCCAGTCCACCATCCCTTCTACCCACTGTAGTGTGGCCCTGTGGGGATGAGTTACCTCACAGGGCCATGGGACATGCTCACTTCACCCCTGAGAGGTGACTGTCCTTGGAAACCTCAACCCTCCCAAGAAGTGAGCACAGCTCTGAGCCTTATCCTGGCAGGGTAACACAAGGCAAGGAGAATGCAAAGGACAGGCTTTGGGCCACATGGTCTGGGAGAAGAGAAGCACGGCCTGCCAATACTTGACCACATCTTCTCAGAAGACCTTCCCCTCCCCAGCAAGGCTGGTCTCAGGCTCTGCTTGGAGGGAAAAGGGGCCCCTGCTGTGCCTGGCCAAGATACAAGAGTCAGCTTGACCTAACACAACCTACTTCCATTAACTAGACTTTCCAGATACCAAAGGATGCATGGCTTTGACCCAGGCATGCTGGCCATTAACTTAACTCCATTGGCCACCCTAATGCACTTTCCCAGTGGCCTGCACTGGCCTTGAATTCCACAAACACTCACTGACCATGAATTCTTGGGACTGTTGTGGTGAGGAGGCCAGATTTTCTTCCGGAGACACTGAAAATTGTTCAGCATTCCCTCCATGGCACTAGAAAAGCCCTGACCTACTGGGCAGTGACTCCTCACAGCTGCAGGACCCTGGCCTGGGCCTCTGTGTTCATAGTTTCATTGAATTATTACCTGTGGGAGCCATCAGGGACACTTCACAGAACTTCTCCACCTGCCCTGACTGGGTTGCACAGGCCAGAACCGTCCCTGTTCTTGGAATGGTGGCCCTGTCATACCTTCAGTCCTCAGCACAAGGGGCACCCCTCAGAGAGGCCTCCCAGGACCACCCACTGAGATGGTAACACCTCTCCCGTGGGGTCTCCTATCCCATGACTCCAGTGGCCTTCATAGCCCTTATTACAATTCTAATCAGGCCTTTGTTGTCTGTCTCCATCACTCACCTACTTTGGCAAATTCACAATGACTGAGCCCTCCTGTGGTCCATGTTTATGGGGGGTGTTGGTGGATCCTGTAATGGACAAAACCAAGCTACTCCTCTACACGAACCTTCAGTGCAGTGAGGGGAGAAGGACAATGCCAAGGTAAACTAATAAATGGGATGGTAATTATAACCAAGAAAAGAGCCAAGGTGATAGTAAAGAGGATGAGCCACCTGAATGGGACTAATTGCAACAGTCTCTATGAGGAGTGGTGTTGACACAGAAACCTCATGGTTGAGCAGACACCAGCCACACCAGGGACAGGCTGCAGCCCCCAGGAGAGGGAATAGCATGTGCAAAGTTCCTGAGATGGGGAATGAGCTTGGGCGGTCTAGCACAGACAGCCAGCCAGCACTGCCATTGGGAGACAGGCAGCAGGCAGTGACTGGGTGAGGAGATCAGGAGCCACTGAAGCAGGCACCTATTGTGGTCCCCTTTGCACATGCAAAATTCTGGTGGCAGCTGAGTGAAGAACACATTCTAGGGGCAGGAGAAAGTAAGTTGGGGGAGTTTTCAGGTAGACGATGTGTTAGTTTTGTGGAGGGGGCAGTAAAAATAGGAAGAACTGGATGGAATTGAGGAGCATTCTGAAGGTAAATTCAACATAAGTTTTGCACATATTGTATATCAGGTGAGAGGGCAAAAGAAGCCTCACATGCCTCATTAGAAACCTTTGGCCAGATGTATTTGGGAATTCAGAATTTTAAGAGTTTAGGAAACTATATGAAGCCTACACCATATAACCTGTACCATCCCAGCATCATCAGGGCCAGCATCCCATAATCAACCACACAAATCACCATACTAAGTAGGAAAATAAAGGCCTCAATAGCTTCATGCCAACATGGGTCAGGTTTGATGACAAATGAGGTCAGGGGCCTCAGGTCCCCAGATGTGTTACATGGACATGTGCTGACCACTCCTGCCAGTGCTCAGGGTGGCCACAGCTCCCTCTATCCCTCCTGCCCTCTGCCCCAGGCCCACCTCTGGGAGTTTGCAGGTAGCCTGGTGATGCTCCTGTTGGGCCTGCACACGTACATACCAGAACCACATCCTCACTGTCCAGCAGGGACAGGCAGAGCCGGCTTTCCAGCAGGCCCTCCACTGAGGACTCCACCTGCATGAGACCAATTTGCAGGTTCCAGCACAGCCTTCTCACAAGGGCTACCAGGTACACAGCCAGTGGGCAAGCATCCCTGCTCTCCTGCAGCAGTGCCAGGAAGCTCTGCATCAACTCTTGGGCTGGGGATCTGCTCTGGCAACAGAGAGAACAGTGATGAAAGGACAGGCTCATCACCATGCAATGCAGGGGACACTGCCCATGCCCTACCCATCCTCAGACCTGCTTCATGAGGCACCTTGGAGTGATAAAAGCCCACTGGAGAAAAGCTTTGGAAGGGGGGTTCTGAAACCATCAACAATTTCCTGCCAATCCCCTGAAGAATTTAGTCCTTGAGGAACTCTGGCCAAGTATCAGACACATGCCTGGGGTTGGTGCACACAGCTCATCTCCATCCATGAACCTCTCCTCTGTCCTTGCCCATTGTGGCCCAATTGCCTGATAGGCCCATCACGGGCAGCCTGTCTACACAACCCCACCCAGACATTCTTTCCCCTGGCACTTAGCAGCCTCCACTCTGGTCCTACAATTGGCACTTGGGTTTGAGGTCTGATACCTTCTCTGTGCTCATGGCTCAATGGACCCACAGCCTTCCTCACCAAGATTTCCCAAGCACCTGCCACAGGGATGTCCCATGCCTTTCAGAGCAGCCAGGAAGCACTCACCTAGGGCTCACAGATGTTTCCACTGCAGCAAAGAACTGACTGAAGCACCAGGACTACTGTCACTGTCTGCTTTTGTGCATTTTTATTTTGGAGGAAGACACAACAAACTTTTACTCAAAAATACTGAAAAACACGAGGAAGTAAAAGTTGCCCTGTTCTAAAAATGAACAAAAAACATAAGGAAAAGAAGGCTCCTACTTAGCAGTGCTGTTTGCCGACCCTGGCTGGGTGAGGTCCTGAGCATGCACATTGGCTAATTTCCCTTCGTGGGAACATGAGAAGCAGCCCATAGAGCTTCCTACTTGGCAGGTGTGTACATCCAGCTCAGGGAGTCCAAGCAACTTCCAAAGTTTCCTGGGCAATTGGCCCCAGCAGGGTGGTCTCCATGCCCAGGGAAAAACTCCATCTACATTCAGAGAACATACTACCACCTGGGAGTCATGGGTTCTCCCCACACAGACCCCTCTAATCAGCTCCCCAGATCTAAGAAAAGGCTGCTGGGACTCCAGGGATTTCTGCATTTTTCCTCAGTTTATACAAATCTCACTATGTGCATATACACTTGTTTTCACATCAGAAACAGAGAGGCAATGACTGCCTCTGCCACCCTGACCCTGCCTGATATCACAGTCATGGCCTTGCCCATATACCCAGTCCTGCCACATGTTCCATCAAAGGAGGACTAGAGTTTGCTGAAGTGAGTCACGCCATGGACACTTAGATGCATACTAGTGCCTACCCTTTCTGGGCTAGGCCACTCCCCACCACCATTTCCACACATTCAGGACCCAGCACATGCTACAGGCACCTCTGCCCATGCCTTTGGGTGTGCCTGGTTGCCAATGCATCACCACAGCCAGGGCCTCACCTGGTCATGGGCACTACAAATGTGGGTGGTGCCAGCACTCCAATCCCACCCTTGAGGCCTGACCCTGCCCCTTGACCCAGGTCTGCATTGCTCCCTGTACATGGGACATGGGGACACCCTTGGCAGCTTGCAAAGCTCCATGGAGTTGTGCTTCCCACAGAAAGTGGCTGGGACAGCCACTTTCTACCATAGCTTCTGACCCCACAATGAAAGGCCCTGGGTGGCCAATGCCCCCTGCACTCCCGCACCTTCCAGCTTCTCTCTGTATCCCTACCCTATACATTACTGTGCTCCCCCAGGTCTGGGTCCTGCTGGGGGTGGTGTGTCCTCTGGACCCTGAAGGAGCACCCACCATTGGGACCCAGGTCCTTGGGGAGTGGATGCTGGTGAGAAAGAAAGTGCCGGGGCCCTAACTCCCCTTCAGCAGAAACCCACCGCTTTAGGAAAATAAGCTCCCCTTGGTCCCTTTCTCCCTTCCTCCCTTTTCTCCCTGGAATCCACATTGTTAGGAAGATAAGCACTCCCTACCTGCCCCTTTCAACTGGAATTTACAACTCTAAACAGATGACTCTTTTCATCCCTAATAGCCCTCTGCTTTAGGAAGATAAGCTAATCTTGTTCCTTTTGCTTTTGTAAGCCCTGCCTGCCCACTTGCTTAGGAATTTTCCCACTTAGAGTTCCTATATAAACTTATGAAAACCAAGACATGATGCTCAGATTTTTGGAGACTTGACTGTCCTCTGAGCCCACACATAATAAAACTTCATTCATCTGCCCCTCAGAGTGCTGCTTGGCTTTTCATTCCATCTGCTGCAACATTTGGTTCCCTGACCAGGAAAGCCCAACTGAGCAGGCCCATTGGGCCTCCAGCTTGGGACTGACAGGCCTGGTCAATGTCAATCTCTGAGTGAAAGAGGTGGGTGTGACCCATCCTCTTAATGGGACCTCCTTCTGAGGCAGTTCCTGCAGACTGTGTCCTCACACCCCGGCTTGACTCAGTGGGGAGGCAGACTGAACAGTACCAGAAGACTCCAGAAAGGTAAGGTCCTGGGTACCAAGTCCTCAGTCAGGCCCATCTGCAGATGGAAGGGGAGACTGATCACCTCCCAAAATCTCAACTACTGAGATTCCAGAATAAGGCAATCCCTGTGCGAGGGGCTGCATAATCTCTGAGCAATTGTGTGTGTGAGTGAGGATGACAGAGGCCTGTCTCTGTTATTCCAGTCTGTGACTCCAAACCTTATGCTATGGAGCCCATGTGGGCCCTAACTTGTTTTCCATAGCTACATCATATGGCATAATGGCCATATGCCTGGGCACCTTAGCCAAGATGAGCCAAAGTTCTCATGAGAAATGTGGACAGGCAGGCATCTGAGTGGCCTCAGAAGAGGCAAGCCATTCCTTCATCAGGGTGTGGAATTATCACTATTAATTCCTGAGGGAGGTACTGTGTAACTTCTGAGCAATTGTGTGTGTGAGTGAGGATGACAGAGGTTTACCTCTGTTATTCCAGTCTGTGACTCCAGAGCTTATGCTACAGAACCTGTGTGAGCCCTAGCCTGTTTTTTTGCAGCTCTGTCATATGGCATAATGGCCAACCCCAAACTCTGCCTGGGTGCCTTAGCCAAGATGAGCTGAAGTTCTTGCAAGAGATGTGGACAGGTGGGCATCTGAGTGGCCTTAAAAGAGGCAACCCCTTCCCTTGTCTGTCTTGTGTCACTGATGCAGGGTATGGGCTCATCACAGTCAAAACCTACCATCTTAAACTGCATGCTCAAGAATTTCAAGAAGGGTTTTTCCAGAGATTATTGCATCTGGATGAACCCTGGCACCCTCTGAACGTTATGTGAAGCAGAATGGCCCACTTTTGACATTGACTAGCCCTTGGAAGGGACCCTGGATATAGCTAGAGTCCACGCAGCATGGCTGGTTGTCACAGGAACTCATGGTCCCCCTATCAGTTTCCCTACATTGACTCTTGTTTAGAGATAGCCCAGACTCTGTCCCCTTGAGTTAGATTGTGCGTTGGAAAAAGGGAACAGAGCAGGGTCTTGGTTGCACAGGGAATGGGGCTCTGAAAGCCAGTCATTCATGAAGGGTCCTCAGAGGAGGACCCACCACCCCCACCACCACTGCCATACACTCTGGCAAGTCTAGCTTCTCCTTCTAGCCCAGGAGTGCAGACAGATCTCCCAGAAACGCCCCCACCTTCAGTCTTTCCTCTTAGCCTGGGAGTGCAGGTAGATCTCCCAGAAACACCCCCACCTTTGGTCCCTCTGGGAACATCAACCCCCTCTGAGGAAAGCCCTGGAACCCCAATAGCAAGGAGGCTCCGGTCAGCACAACCCGCGTTACAGATGCCCCTCTGTGAAACACAGGGTCCGGCGCAGATCAGCGAGGATGGGACCATCTGACCCAGGAGGCCTGTTTTATACTACTTTATACCCTTAACAATTACAGACTTCTTAAACTGGAAGCACCACACCCCTCCTACTTAGAAAAGCCCCAGGTCCTTATTGATCTCATGAAATCCATTTTCCAAACCCATCGTCCTACTTGGGATGATTGCTACCAACTCCTCCTGACTTTGTTTAATACAGAGGAGAGACGATGGATTCTGATGAAAGCCCAAAAGTGGCTGCAGGAGCAGGCCCCTACTGGCACCTTAAACTCAGAAGATTGGGCATGAGAAGTGGCACCAAAATCCCAACTGGACTTCAACACTAATCAGGGACAGGCAACACTCCAGCAATATCAGGAAGCGTTCCTTCAAGGGGTCTGAGAAGGGGCAAAATGACCCACAAACATGACAAAGATGACTTTAGTTACTCAAAAGCCTGACAAATCTCTGGAAGATTTCTATCAATGACTTTGTGAGGTCTTCAGAATATACACCCCTTTTGACCCAGAAGCTCCAGAAAACCAGAGGATGGTGAATGCCGCCTTTGTTGTGCAAGCAGCAATGGACATTAAAAGAAAAAAAGCTCCAAAAATTAGAAGGGTTCACAGGGATGAACATCTCTCAACTCCTTGAAGTCACCAACAAAGTATTCATAAATCGAGATGAAGCCAAAAAGTGAATAAAACATCAAGCCTCCCTACTGTCAGCAGCGTTGGGAAATCCTGAGCCCACTAGATGAGAAGGGCCACCTTAAAAAGGGGGGCCAACACCAGAAGGGCACCCCTGGTCAGAGACCAATGTGCCTACTGCAAAGAAAATGGACACTGGAAAAATGAGTGCCCCCAAAAGACTCAGGCACATAGAGGGAACACCCCTAAAGGGAAATACTGACCTGACTCAAGACCATCTGATCGGGCTGGCAGGGCTCAACCCTGAATAGAAGCAACTGGGCTCACTGGAACTTGGCCCCCATGAGCCCATGGTCAAACTACAAATCAGGGGCCAGCCAATGACTTTCATGGTGGACCCTGGCTCTGAATATTATGTGGTCACAACCCCCATCGCCTCCTTTAGTGGAAAAACTGCTAATATCATAGGAATGACTGGGGACCAGTCAAGCCAATGGCCTTTTTGCCAGTCAAGAACTTGCCAGCTTGGTGGCCATGAAGTGACTCATGAATTTCTGTACCTGCTTGAATGTCCATTTCCCCTACTTGGTAGGGACCTCTTAACCAAACTGGGAGCCCAGATTACCTTCAAACCTGAAATGCCAGCAAGCTTAAGCCTTGGGACCGGTCTCACTCTCCTAATCACTGTACCCCAAAGTGAAGAATGGAGACTTCATGTGGAAGAAAGTTCAGGTCAGAATCCAGAAAAACTCCTGGAACATTTTCCCCAGGTTTGGGCAGAAAAAAACCCACCAGGAATGGCATGGAACCATGCACCCATCATCATCAACCTGAAGCCTGGAGTGGTCCCGGTCCAGCAGAGGCAGTATCTGATCACCTGCAAAGCACAATTGGGCATGGTCAAATATGTAGATCACCTGAGAAAAGAAGTAATCCTGATTGAATGCCAGTCACCCTGGAACACCCCATTAATACCAGTAAAGATGCCAGGTGGGACCAGATATTGAGCAGTGCAGGATTTACAAGCCATTAACAACGCCACTCTCACCTTACATCAGGTTGTTCCCAACCTGTACACATTGCTAGGACAGCTGCCACCTGAAGCCACCTGGTTCACTTGCCTGGACCTGGAAGACACCTTCTTCTGCCTGCAGCTGGCCCAAGCCAACCTCCGTTTGCCTTTGAGTGGGACGATACAAAACCCGGCAGAAAACTCAGCTAACCTGGACCCGGCTCCTGCAAGCCTTCAAAAACTCCCCTACCCTTTTCAGAGAATTCTTGGCAGCAGATCTGGCCACCTACCCCTGGGAGGATGGCAGGTGTGCTTTCTTGCAATATGTAGATGACCTTCTACTTGCCAGTGAGATGGAAGAGGACTGCTGGAGAGGCACCCAGACTCTCCTAAAACTTCTAACACAGACTGGGTACAAAGTGTCTTGGAGAAAGGCCCAGATCTGTAAACTGCCGGTCAAATACCTGGGGTTCAGCATCACACAAGGGCACCAGATGCTCAGACCTGAATGAAAAAAGTGATCTGCACCCTCCCTACCGCCACCACAAAAAGAAAGCTTCATGAGTTCCTCGGGGCTGCAGGGTTCTGCTGCATCTGGATTCCTGGGTTTGCAGCCATGGCCAAACCCCTTTATGAAGTTCTGACGGGTCCAGAAAAAGAGTCCCTTGCCTGGGGAGAAGCTCAACAGGGGGCTTTTCAAAATATCAAAAGACAACTCAGCCGATCCCCGGCCTTGGGGCTCCCAGAGATAACTCAAAACTTTAACCTGTTCATGCATGAAAAAAAGAAATCAGCATTGGGGGTTCTCATACAAACAGTTGGCCCCTGGTAAAGACCCGTCGCTTACCTCTCCAAGCAGCTGGACCCCATGGCTGCAGGATGGTCACCCTGCCTGAAAGCCCTGGCAGAAACCATAGCCCTTGTCAAAGAAGCCAACAAATTAACCCTCGGACAGGCTATTCATGTTATGGTGCCACACACAATCACTGCCCTAATGAACTCACTCGGGCATCAGTGGATATCTCATCCCCGACTTGTACATACCAAGGTTTACTCTGTGAAAACCCCAGGGTGACAATAGAAACAGTGCATGGTCTAAACCCCACCACTTTTTTACCAGACGAGGAAGGAGTTCCTGAGAATGTTTGTGTTGAAGTGACCAAGGAAGGTTATGCCAGTAGCCTTGACCTCCAAGACAAACTGCTCCCTTCCCCAGATCACACACTATTTACAGATGGGAACAGTCTCATTAAAAAGAGGGAAAAGCTTGCTGGATATGCAGTCACCACTACAGAATGGGTGGTGGAAGCAGTGTCTCTGCCACGGGGATAGTCCATGCAATGAGCAGAACTCTGGGCATTGGTCCGAGTCCTGCAGCTAGCCACCAGGCAAACAGTAAACATTTACACTGACTCTAAGTACACATTTGCTACTATTCATATCCATGGGGCAATTTATAAAGAAAGAGGTCTCCTAACTGCAGGGGGAAAGGAAATCAAAAACAAAGAAGAACTCCTCCAACTGTTAGAAGCAATCTGGAAACCAGACAAACTCACCATCATCCACTACCGGGGACATCAGAAAGGAATGGACATCATCACTCAAGGAAACAGGCTAGCTGACAAAGCAGCTTGGCAAGTGGCTGAAGGAATCCACAGAATACGAGTGCTGGAATTAACACCACAGCTGTCCCTCCTAAGACAAGAGACTAATCAACTAAGCTATACCTGGGAAGAACAGGAATGGGCTAAGAGAGAAGGGGGAAGCCAAACCCCCAAAGGAACTTGGCTGCTCCTGGATGACTGGATTTTTGTCCCAAAAGGAGCCACTCATGCCCTCTTCCAGCAATACCACCAACTCACCCACCTAGGGAAAACTGCGCTAGAAGTCTTGCTTGGGAGATACTACTATATAGCCCAATAAGCTTCTCTCTGTGCCACCATCAGTAGCCAGTGCCAAGTTTGTGCCAAAAACAACCCTTTGCAGGGCCACCATGCTCCAGCAGGTGTCCACCACATGGAGATTGCCCCCTTTGAAGATCTCACAGTAGACTTCACAGAAGTGAAACCAAGTCAGGGAGACAAGTATCTGTTGGTGATTATATGCACCTTTTCAGGTTGGAGTGAAGCTTTCCTGACTCACACCAAAAAGGCAAGAGAAGTGACCAAGGCTTTACTCAGAGAAATCATTCCCTGACACAGGCTGCCACTGTTTATTGGAAGTGGCAATGGCCCAGCCTTCGTGGCTGCCATAATCCAAGAGCTAGCAAAAATGTTAGGAATCAAGGGGAAACTCCATACTGCTTACAGGCCCCAGAGTTCAGGGAAAGTTGAATGCATGAATCAAACCCTCAAAGCCACCCTAGCCAAATTCTGCCAAGAAAATGGTCTCCCCTGGGTAAACTTAATCCCCTTGATTCTTCTCTGAATTAGGTGTACCCCAGGACCCACAGGCTATTCATCCTTTGAAATTCTATTTCGATGGCCATCCCCAGTTATCCAGGCCTTGAAAGGAAACCTCAAACTTCTGGGGGAGGCTAGCCAAGATTCCATTCTGCAGCAGCTGGGGAAAACTCCAGCTGAAATACATAAAACTGACTTGTCCCGGAACCTCATTCCCCTGGGACATCTGGTGCACCCCCACTGTCCAGGGGACCTAGTTTGGGTCAAAGACTGGAAAAAAGAACCCCTTCAGCCTTCCTGGACAGGTCCACATACTGCGATCCTTGTAACTCCTACTGCTCTTAAAGTTTCAGGCATTGTCCCTTGGATCCATAATTCCAGGGTCAAGAAGGCACACCCCAATAAAGAGCAGGACAGCTGGATAGTCCAACCTATACCCAGCCACCCCTTGAGAGTGTGAGTAGCCCGGGATCCCCGAGCACCGACCTTGTCAAACGCCTGCTGAATGGACCCCTGCTCCTGGTGGATCCTGTGCTTATATGGCCTGGTCACCTTGGTATTTGGAGTTAGACTTGCTGTTGTGGCCCCTGCAGACTGGACGATAGTGAATAGAGCCCTAATTGCAATTGCTTACTGGTGTATAATAAGATGCTTCTGTGCCTTGACTTGCTTATCCTTTCCTTCCTTGTCCCCTCCCTAGGAGCCAATACCCGCCCCCAAAATCTATGGCAGCTGCAAGTTAGTCAAAGCTGGGGCAAACAATCCATGCTGAATGCTTCAGTCCCATTCTTGGCAGGTGCAAGTTCAGCTTCTGCAATATTTGACACTTTCAGGGCAATCCAAGTTCATGCTCCTTACATCTTGCTAGTTGCCCCATACACCCATACCCCCATACCCCCATACCTGCCCCCAGGAGAGGTTCTAGGGGCCACAACTATGGGAGTTATGACAAATACCTCTGCTGAAACCCCCAAAAGAGTGGAGGGTTCTGCCACTCTTGGAGTTTGCTGGTAGGTGCCACTGCTCCCTGGAAAGGTGTCCCACAGACTTCTCCATATCTCCTACAGAAAATCCCCAGCCCAGCAGGGTGTGGCATAGAAACCTATGACCCCGTAAAACTCACCTTATTAAACATAACCACTGGACCAGAAAGTAGTTTTTTAAGGGCCCAAACAGGACTAAAACTAGGAATCAGAACATATGACCCAGTGGGGCCGGACCCAGGGGACCACATACTGGTCCAACTGATCCCAGTAACCCAACCCCCAGAGAAAACCCTGGTGAAAAATATCAGTAAAGCTGCCCAGATGCTAAAAGCCAAAGTTAGAACAGCCCCCTGCAATGTCCTTTTGAACCAGGTTCAAAATTTCCACTAACTCCTAAATGAATCCCAGCCCGACATAGCTGCATCCTGCTGGCTATGCGCCTCCTCAAGTCTAACCATCTTCCCCATACCTGTCCCATGGAATGTAACCCTCCTGTCCCATGACAGCTCTGCACAGGGGAACAGGCCCCTCCCAGTCCACATAACTGAACCCCCAGGAAAACTGGCTAACTGTAAAAACATAACTACCAGGTCTCCTTCAACCACCCTCCCTCTTGGAAGGGCCAACTGTAACACCACCCACCCACTCAATGAGCCTGACAGATGTGCCACAAACTCCACCATCTGGGTCTGTGGCACCAATGCCTACTGGTGCCCACCCCAGGATGGCCAGGGCATCTGTTACCTGGCTTGGCCAGTGCCATCATTCTCAGTGTATGGAGAAGAATTGCCTGGAGAGCTCTCCCAAGCCAAATGAGCAATACAGGCAATTCCGATACTCTTCAGACTAGGAGTAGTCAGGAGCACAGCAGTAGCAGGGGCCTCACTTGCAGTTGGTCGGGAGGGCTTACAAACCCTGGCACAGGAAACATCAAATGACCTCAAAGAAATATCAGGGGCTCTCAATGGGTTGCAAGACCAGATAGACTCATTGGCAGAAGTAGTTTTATAAAACAGGTGAGGGGGAAGCGGCTGTGGCTCAATCAGTAGGGCTCCCTTTTACCATCCCGGGGCCTCCTGGTGAAGGCAGGCCCGCCCGCACGGCGTGGTTAGCTGACCCAGCGAGCACAAGCAGCAAGGGGGGATAAATGAATAAATAAATAAAATCTAATAAATAAATAAATAAAACAGGTGAGGATTAGACTTGCTCACCACAGGTTCAGGGGGGATCTGCCAGGCCCTGGGGGAAGAATGATGTTTCCATGCAAATTCCTCAGGGATGGTTAGGGACAAGGTGGCCCTGCTAAAAGAATGAGCCAAAGACTGCTTAAACCATGTATACTGGGAATCTGCCAGCGGGAAATACTTCCAGTATCTCCTTTCCTGGATTTTGCCACTCATGCCAGTAATAGCCTCAGTCTTCTTCCTCTTAACTTTTGGGCCATGTGTTCTATGGTACCTAACACAATACATCACTTCCTGCTTAAATGCCTTAAAACACTAAGTGATGCCTCGTGTTAAATATCACCCCTTGGGAACTACAGAAAAATACCCATGTTAGCAGATGATGCCCCATAAAGAATTATCAGGGCATCAAAAGGGAAGGATTTTCAAGAAAGTGCCAGGGCCCTAACTCCCCCTCAGTAGAAACCCACAGCTTTAGGAAAATAAGCTCCCTCGGTCCCTTTCTCCCTTCCTTCATTTTCTCCCTGGAATCCACATTGTTAGGAAGATAAGCACTCCCTGCCTGCCCCTTTCAACTGGAATTTACAACTCTAAACAGATAATAACTCTTTTCCTCCCTAATAGCTCTCTGCTTTAGGAAAATAAGTTAACCTCACTCTTTTTGCTTTTGTAACCCCTGCCTGCCTGCTTGCTTAGAAATTTGTCCACTTAGAGTTCCTATATAAACTTATGAAAACCAAGACATGGCACTCAGATTTTTTGGAGACTTGACTCTCCTCTGAGCCTGCACATAATAAAATTTCATTCACCCACCCCTCAGAGTGCTGTTTCGGTTTTCATTCTGTCTGCCACAACACTGGTGGGCAGGTAGGAGCAGAAATGAACACAGTCCTGTAAGCTGTGAGAAGAGTGGGAGGATGCTGGAACTCCCACCCCTGCAGCTGGGGTGGGGAGGGGTGGAAATTTGATCAACCTCCACTCCCTTGATCCCAAGGTCCTCTGCAGAGGCAAGGTTGGTTCTGGAAATGCTAGTTGCAAAAGGGGCTGGGACAGGAAAACCTTTGGTCCACAGTTCCATGGCTCAGGCTCCCCTGCTCTCTGTAGCCTGCACCACACCCTCTGGCTCCCAGGAGCTGGAAAGAAGGAGGATTTACAAACCTGGACCTCAATGAGGTAGCAGGCCTGGTCTGAGTAGAGGCACCTGTGGAACAGACTGGTCCTTCCACAATAAGGATGTGTGAGGAACCTTTCCTGATGGACAAGCTGGAGGGGCTGGGAGGGGGCAGTGGCTCTGCAGGGGGACCTTGGAGCCTTTGAGCTTTGTTCTGACCCCTCCTTGACCCTGGGCATGGAGACTCAGCTGCACAATGGAGAGAAAAAGAGTGAGGCCTGAGGATGTCCTGGGGGTGTCAATGGTTCTCCATGACCTGCTCAAGTAATTGTTGGGAAATTACTAAACTGCTAAAATCCTGGCTTGAAACATCTTCTGGTGAATATCTGAATGTTAAATCTCCTTTCCTCTCGTGGAGCTTGCAGATCTAGGGAGCAAATCAAAGGCTGGATTTTGAGCATCCAAAAGCAGGGAAGACCTCCAGGTAGGAGAAGGAGGCTTTGTGTTGTCTTTTAAAGTGTAGGTCATGGCTTTCTAGAAAGAAAGGGTTCTGACTCCATGGCTTAGTGTGAGCAAAATAATTAGATATAAAGGTAAACATTTCAGCACTTGTTCAAGTGAAAATCTGGGAACACTCCATGAGTCTGGTGGCAGGTTTGCTACATAAACCTCGAATGTGTGGAGGGTAGACTCAAACTCAGAGGAAGACTACTTCCTTGCCTGAAAGGTGATCATGATACATTGTACAATAAAAATGCTACAAAACAGCTTTGAAGACAGAACCCAGCTGGAGGGCATAGAGGTAAAATGACACGTGTCATGTTACTAAACCCTGGGTGTTCCTGGAGGGATGAAATAATGGAGCATATTTATTTTCTCCTTTTGTTTATCAATCTTTTCTAACTTTTATAAAATGATAGTGTCATGCTTTTCTATTTGTAAGTCCATTTTTAAGGAGTGGAAAGTCAAAATGGATATTAACAGGGTTGGGTCAGAGCCATTGTGACCAACTGCTCTGGGACTCAAGCACTGGGGCAAGGGTGGAAAGTGGATGGAAATGAGAGGATTTCAGTCTGTGTTTGAGCACCCTTTTGCTGCAGCAAATCTCCCACTTACAGTGAAATTTTCTGGGAATGCTGTCATGGGGCCTTTCTCTAGGACACACTAGATGTGCAGTGAATGTACTGCTCACCCATAAAGCACTAATAAATTTTAACTGATAATGTAACCTGCCAAAATGTCAAAGTACTGTGCACTACTAAATTAGATTTTAAAACTTTTTTTGATTGCTGTCAACTCAGTATGTCCCAGGTAAGATGTTTCCCTTTACAGTGTCTTACTTGACATTTTGAGCTTGACTGACTGTTCCATATTTACTATCAAGAAACAGGTCCAGTTTATTTTAAAACACTTTCCAAAAGACCTCTGCCAGTAAGTGATGGCTCAGATTTTGAACCCCTGATTGTCAGACTCTAAAGCCCACATTTCTAACCATCAGACAAATTCTTTATAACCTTCATGTCTAATGGGGCTTGGTATACCAGCAACAGGCAGTACCAACACGTATTTAACCAATGCCCATTGCAAACTCAGGCTGTCTTTCACCTTCTCTTTTCCCTATAATGTGAAATGTAATCTTCAACACATCTTAAACATACTTGTCCAGTATTTCTCAATTTTCTATTCCCACCTGAAACCAGACTAGATCTGGGGTGGCTTCTCCAGTCTTATCCGCATTTCTTACAATCATCTCTCTTTCTTTTAAACCCTTCTTAGTTTTCACATTTTAATTCTTCAAACTTTCAAAGAGCTATTTCACATTCTTTATCACAGGGTCTCCCTCTTTAAGGGGGTAGAGATTGTTTTGTTTATACTGTACAGGCATTTGGTTAGGGTGGTTTGAATGAGTCTTTGAACTAACCCTCGGGCACATGGAATGATACAACATCAACTGCTGTAAGCACCCAGCTGAGTTAATGAGGGAAGTTAAGATGGACAGTGTGACCCCCTTCCATTTTCCAAACCAATTTTCTAACTATCCTGTGTGTGGATTGCTAATGCCAGAATTTTCTGGTAGTTCTTCAGATAGGGCCATTAGGCCTTGTAAAGCTTTAGTGATAGTTCCATCAGGTGCAGTGTTTTGGGGGATGAATGTACCCCCAATCATGATGCAGACTCCCCCTTTCTCAGCTAGCATCATATCCAAGGCTATTCTATTTTCCCATGCCATTCTTCTAGTAGCATCTAATTGTCCTGCAATTCCTTTAACTGCATCCCTGGTGTAGTTGATAAATCTCTGTTGATTATAATAAATGTAAATAATCCAATCTACATTTTCATTGATGGTGACCCACCAGAACAGGAATGACTCAAACCCAGCTGCTACTTGATTTCTAGCCTAAAATTCATCTGGGATCCCTTGGGGAATTCCTATATCATCTAGATAGATCTGCTCATCAAAGGAGCCAGGTAGACTTCTCTTCTTTTTCTCTCTCTGGATCATTGCCTTCTCTTCTTTTTCAAATGCCAAGGGCAATGAGATAGCTGATTGACCCAAGCACAGGTTCCACCCACATCTCAGGCCAGGTTGGTTGGAGGACACCCTTTCCACAGTACCACCACAGGTCTGCTCAAGGCAGGACCAAACTGGAGAAATTGCCAGTACTATCCATGCTCATATCCCACACTCATGTACATGAGGCCATGATTCCAAGGTTCTAGATCCCTACCTCCCATCTAGAGAGACAAGCATTGTGGTTTCTTGGACCAATATGAGAGACAGGAATGGCCCTAGTGTTTTTGTTTCTGACTGGTGGGAAGAGAGAGGACAATGTACTACAATTTTCACCAGAAATAGCATCTTGGAAGAGGAGTACCATGCACTTAAACTCCTTTTCATGTTTCTCCATGCTTAATGGAAAGGGCATGATTTGATCAGTGGGCTGGCCTGTTGCACAAGCATAACAGTTGCTTTTATTCTGGCTCTGGACTGTATATTTGACCCATTCCACCCAGGCATTTGTATCTTCACACCCTATCTCTATTTCTATTGTTTATTTTAAGGTCTCTGCTTTAAGTACCATGACTACCTTGGGGTCATTTGGAGGTGTAAGACCAGCTTTTAGCCAGATTTCTCCTGATGCCATAAAGGGGTTGGCTGGGAGGATATACTCAGTGTCAGGGAGAGGAGGACTTACAAATGAAACCATCCTACAGGCTCCCTACCAGAGACATCTACCCCAATGCCATATGCTCTCTCAACTGCATAAAAGTCCCAGGGACTGGCAGACAAAAGGTATTTTTCTGCTCTTTTAATGGATAATATGGGTTGCATTGAAGGCTTTTGCAATCTGGCAGAGGAGTGCCTTTGAAAAAGGTCATTTTCTTCCATAACTGGGCCCATTCAGGCCTATTTTCATTCAAACCCTTTTACTGGGTGTTCTATTCTACCTCATTCCATAACGCACAAAGGGAGATTATGTATGGGAATCTCCCTGGGCATAAGTATTTATTCTCCCTGCTCATCAGTCACTGATTGCTAGATTCTCACATTCTAGTATTTGACATGCATCAAACTGTACAGTTTGGGACTCAAGACCTTCATCACATTTATAACTAATTTGATGGGGTCAAATGCTTCTCAGTTTTGAAATATCATAGCTAGCAAGATTAGTTTTGCCTGCAGAACTAAGGCCATTATTGACTAGTACAATACACAGTTCAACTCTCCCTCCCCCAATTATTGCCTTTCCAGCATAATCCTTAAGGTATCCAGGGCTGAAATTATTTTCCAGAACTCAGACGAAGTTGTTGAGTACTTATCATCCAGTTCAGGTACTGGTCCTTTTACTAGGGTGTAGTGAGTCCAGCCTTTCTTTGTTGTCTGGACCTCCATTTTGTTTGTCAGCAAAACTTGGTAAGGTCCTTCCCAGGTCACTTGGAGTTTGGACTCCTTCCATGACTTAATCAGGACCCAACTTCCAGGTCAGTGTTGGTGGACCACAAACTCAAGAAGCGGGGTCTGGGCCAGCAAACCACGATGTCTGAGGGATGATAGAGTAGAAGACAAGGCCAATATATAATTTTGAAGAAAGAGATCCTTCAACTCAAAGGAAAGGAGTTCTCCAGGCTTCCCAGGTAAGAACAATCATAAGTAGAAACCCTTAGTTCCCTCCCAAGGTCAGTCCTGATTCTCAACAGAGCTATAGGAAAACATTTAACCCATGTTAATTTGGTTTCCAAGACCAATTTAGAAAGATATTTTTTAAGGTTTGATTCATTCTTTCTACTTTCCCTGAGGACAGTGGGTGCCAGGGTGAGTGGAAGTCCCATGTAACACCTAGACTCTGCATAATATTTTTGCAGCACTCTAGAGGTAAAGTGGCTACCATTGTCTGAATCTATATTTTCTACTAACCCATAGTGGGGAATGATTTGCTCAAGGATAATTTTTGAAGTTCTGGATGCTGTAGATGAGGCTAGGGGATATTCTTCTACCCACCCTGTCAGATGACCTACAATAACCAGAACATACTTTAGTCAACCCACAGTGGGCATTTCAGTATAATTGACTGAATGCTCTGAAATGGCCTGAAACCAGGCTCCCTTCCCCCTGGTACTTGCTTTCTTAATACATTCTTATTAACCTTCTGACAGATTATGCACCGTACAATTATTTGTTTGGCTATAGTATAAAGGCCCACTCACCTGAAATGTTTGAGGACCAGATCACACATAGCCTGTGCTCCCCAATGAGTTTATTGGTGCAAAACTGCTAGTACTTCCCTCATTATTTGTTGGTTCAACATCTGCCAGCCATCTGGGAGGAGCCATTTCCCTTGGCTATCTAGGGTCACCCCCAATTGTTCTAGTTCTTTTACCTCTTTTTCAGAGAATACAGGGATTCAAATTTCCTTGGGAATGGAGGGTATCAGGACCATCAGTTCCAGAGGGGAACAAAAGGAAACCTCTTTGGCCTTTTCATCAGCCTTTTGTTGTCTTTTGCTTCAAAAGTATAACCTTGCTGATGCCCATTTATATGCACCACTGATATTTTTCTTGGTAACAGTAGACTAGCTAAAACTTGTCTTGCCACTTCTACATGGACTAATACCTTCCCTCTGCTGTGGATTAATTCCCTTTCTTCCCAAATTTTTCCAAAGGTGTGGACCACTCCAAAGACATATTTAGAATCAGTGTAGATGATACCATCTTTTCCTCTAAGAATTTAAGGGCTTGATTTAATACATATAGCTCACAAGTCTGAGATGACCAATCATTGGGCAATTGGCCAGCTACTTTCACCTCACAAGTTAACCCATCAACAGCTGCATAACCACTGTGCCTCTTTACTTCCAGGACCCTAGAGGACCCATCTATGAACAACTTTTCTCCTGAATGCAAGGGAAGGCCCCTAGATCAGGCCAGACTCAGGTCTGGTAATCAATTAAATTTAAACAATCATGTTCAGGAGTTTCTACCTGGTGGGACCCTTTCCAGAGGAAAGAGGCAGGGTTCAGACATGATCTACTCTCAGTAGGAAATCATCCCTTTCCATTAAAATTGCCTCATATTTAAAAATTCAGCAAAGTGTTAGCCACCTTCCTGCTTTTTGAGAAAAATAGTCCTGACCTGGTGAAGGGTACTAATGACTAGGGCCCCTCTGAAGGTCAGTTTGCTGCTTTCTTCCACCAAGAGAGCAGTGGCTGCAGCAGCCTAAACACAACCTGGCCATCCTCTGGAGATGGGGCACAGGATTTTGGAAAGGAAGGCCACAGGTTTCTTTTGGCATCCCAAAATGTAGGTCAGGACTCCCAAGGCTGTCCCTTTATCTACTGTGATGAACAGACAGAAAGGTTTTTTGAGGGAGGGGAGCGCTAGAACAGGGGCTTGCACTAATGCCCATTTGAGCCCCTCCAAGACCTTTATCTCCCTCTCCTTCCATTCTAGTTCCTCAGGGTCCTCCTCTAGCAGTTTTTGGTATAGCCCCTTGGTTTGGGATGCATAAGAATCTATCCATAATCTGTAATACCCCACCAATCTAAAAAATTTCCTTAGTTCTCTATTTTCTGAGGAAGAGGTAATTCAACTATGGCCTGAATTCTCTCTAGATTTATCTTCCTCCTTCCCTCACTGATGAGATGGCCTAGGTATTTAACTTCTCTTTCTACAAATTGTAACTTATTTTTTGACACTCTTGCCCCTTGATCTCCCAAAAAATTCAATAAGTCCTTTGTAATTTGAACTATCATTTGCCTTTCTTCACCTGATATTAGCAGATCATCCAAATATTGTAAAAGGGATATTTCAAACAGGATTGAAAATTTCTCCAAGACTTTTTCCAATTCCTGCCCAAAGAGGTTGGGGGATTTTGTGAAGCCCTGGGGTAGGACTGTCCACCTATATTGCTGCTTTCTTCCAGTAGAGGGATCCTCCTACCCAAAGGGAAAAAAGTCTCTACTGTCAGGATCAAGGGAACAGGACAAAAAGACATCTTTAAGATCTATTACACTAAGCCATTTATGATGGTAGGTGATCTTACTAAGGAGAGTGTATGGGTTTGGGACTACTGGATATCAAACCTGGACAATTTAGTTGATGGCCCTTAGCTCTTGTACCATCTTCCAACCACTGCCTGATTTCTGAATGGGCAAGATAGGAGAATTGAAGGGAGACATGCAGGGAAGGAGACCTTCAATGATGGGTTGAAGTCCCTGCCTCCCTTTAAGGGGAATAGGATATTGTCTTTTACAAAATTATTTCCCCTTCCTTTTTTAATATGATTCTAATAGGGGAGATTTGCAACCCCCCTCTATTCCTCTCTCTCACCCACACTTCTTCATGGGTATCTTTTTCATCTTCTTCAGTTAACATGGCTAGGACTACTTCTATCTGCCCATTCCTTACTTCCAAATCCAGACCCATGGATACTATTAAGTCCCTTCCCAGAAAATTACTCCCAGCTTCTGGGATGTAAACAAAGGGACTACAATTTGATTGTCTTTCCAACAAATATTAGTCAGTGTAAGAATGGAAACTTTAAATCCTTCTCCTTTTACTCCTGAGACTGTGAGGGAGCTGCCAGAGAGTTTGGTCCCTTTGGGGAGATGGACCACAGAGGATTGGGCGGGCCTGGTGTCCACTAAAAAATGTAATTTCTTCCTGATACAGGCCCACCCTTAGATTTACTAAAGGCTCCTGGTGGGCCCTTGAAGTGAGGAACCTCAGACCCCACTAACCCTCAAAATTCATGAGGGGATTACCCAACTTTCTTTCTTTAAACTTGGGCATTCCCTTTTGAAATGACCAGGTTTCCAACAATGATAGCACCCAGCAGAGCCTTGCACTCTCCTTGCCCCTTATCTCAATAAGCCCATCCTGCTTCCTTATCTTGCCTCTGCCTGCCTCCTTCCTGCCTCATCTCCAATATTTTCTTAACCATATGATTGCCCGTGCTTATCATAACATTTGCTTTCTGTTTCTGCTTTTCCTCCTCCCTCCTTACAAACACTTTCTGGGATTCTCTCAATAACTCTCCAATGGCTTATCCATCCATCCCTCTATTTTCTGAATCTTCTTCTGGATATCAGGCCAAGACCCCTTTATGTAATTGACTTTCAACATTCCCTGGGCCATGGGATTATCAGGGTCCATCTCTGAATATTTCCTCACTTGGTCCTTTAATCTTTGCAGGTAAGCGGAGGGAGTCTCATCCTTCTCTTGAGTTACTTCAAAGGCCTTATTTAATTTTTGAGATTTGGGTACAGCCAATTTAATCCCCTGTATATTTAGGTCTCTAAGGTCTTCCATCTGCCCTCTATCCTCTGGGTCATTATTATTCCAATTAGGGTCTGTGTTAGGGAACTTCTGTTCTGCTGCCATTACCCCTGCCTTGATGGATGCTGCCTTTCCCACTCTTTCATAGCCACCCTTTGCACCATCCCTCTTTCTTCTCCTGTAAACAGAATATTCAACATGGACATAAGTTCCAGCCAGGTATATAAGCTGGGGCCTGGGAATTGATCTGCTTGTTCAGCCAGCCCTGCCAGATCTTGCATTAGTGATTTCATCTCCTTTTTGAAGTTCCTTACTTCAGTACTCATTAGTGGGGTATTAACCTAGTCAATCTCCCCTAACCCCACTGGTATTTCTCTCAGAGGATACAAAGGCTTGATGGGGTTATATTCTTCCACCCTTTTTTCCTCAGGTGCCCTGGGGAATGGAAAGTTTTGTATATCTTTCTTACACTGTTCCAATTCTCTCCTCAGATGTTGGTGGATTGTAACCAGTGGGGCAGTTGGCACTGTCTGACTCTCCAGTTCCTTGGGGATTTGGATGGGCTCTTTTGGCCCTCAATGTCCAGTGACTCTTGCTCTGGGAGGAGAGGGGGAATATAGGGAGGAGGAAGGTTCAATAGCCTTCCCAAGCTTTCCACAGGTTTAGCTTCTGGTTCTAGATTTTCAGCTTTCATAGGATAGAGAATGGCCCCCTTTCCTTTTAGCCAGCACATGGCATAGTCAGACTCTTCCTTGGAGAAGGGTTTTTTCCCATTAACGTACAGCACAAGGTCGGCACAAAGCCAATCGTTATCTGCCCTGTATTTTGGCCAGAACACATTGGGCAGTAAAATACTTTCCTTGGTCCAGATACAACAACATTTGATCATTTTCTTTTTGTCTTTGCCCTTGGTCTGATCATTATTGCTCCAGTACCTTAATATCCTCCCCACTGGACTATCCAGAGGAATTTCCCCAGGGGATCCTACAGACACCCCCTTTCTCTTTTTCCCGGATGACCGACTGCTTATATTTTCCATTCCGAGGCTTGTCTGGATTTCTTTCTCTCAAAATTTTTTTTTCTTTTTCTTTGTCCATCTCTGGCCCTTTCCCTTGTGGGAGAAGGGAAACACAGATTGGGACTCCACACTCACTTCATACAGTATGTCACACATCTCAAGCACACACAGTCTCAGACTCATCAGAATTTCCTGGCCACCAAGGTAATACTTAGTAGTCCTTATTTTTTTACCTTGGTCCATGCACCAGGAGTTACCTGGTCAACAAGAGGCAGATTTCCTTTCCCTTTTTCGTGTTCACAATCAGCAGATCTAAGCATCTGTTCTTGGGTCCTTTGGCTGCCAGAGGTGAGGTCCCTACCAGCAAAGTCCAAGACCATGTAAACAGTGAGGCATGCCTCCCAATAACCCACCCCAGAGGTCCACTCTCTGAAGATTTGGATCCTGGATGAGCCCCCAAGTTGTTAGAAAGAAATCAGGTCCTGGAAGAAATAAAGCAACCTGATTGTGGAAAAGAACAGTTTTTTTTCCCCAATTTTATAAGAAGGGACATGCAATCAGAGCATGGTGACTGGCAAGCCAAACAAAAGAAAGTGACCTGTTTTATACCCCCCTAAGCCTAACATATAAGCCCTCCCCTGTTTCTCCATAGATTGGGCACTCCAGAGGTTAGAACCTATCTGAAAGGTCTAACTTTCCCACGCAAGTCCCCCAGTCTTTGATTAACTGTTTCCTTCATCACATTCCAGCAGTTTTGGCCAGATATTCACCCTTTCACCAAATAAGGAATGGAATTTAGTAGTGATCTTTGAGTTGTCATAATTCTTTCTTGTGCACCCCTTTTACTGGCTGTAGAATTTGTTTAAACTGTTTTTCTTTTATCCCTGCTTAACTAGGTGTAGGTGACTGATGCAATAGCCAAAAAAATATTAGTCTTATTCCCCTTGCCCTTTATTAGCTTTATGTGAAAACCAAACTTATCCATGTTTCTTACAGTCCAGTTCCTCCCCACCATCATTTGTGCTTCTACTGTCATACTTTTGACTTTCACTTGTGCCATAACACACAAGACTCTGCCAAGTTTTGCTTTAGACAATCAGTTATCTTTTAGCTTGGTTAGCAAGAATTAAGTGTATGTGGTATGTTCACTCTTCATTTCTTTTGTAGAACCAATTATTGGACTGCTCTTATTCCTTTGCCTGAAAAACCATTTTAATATGTCTAGTACAATTTGAAACCTTTCATTTTTAAAAGGTTTTATTTATATGAAAACATTTAATTTTTCCTTCATTTTTGAAAGATATTTTTGCTAGGTTAAAGTGGCTTTCTTTAGTCATTTTAAAAGTTGTCCTCTAATTTGCATAGTTTCTGACAAGAGTCTACTGTTTTCCTTATTTTTGTTTCTCTGTATGTCATGTTTCCAGCAGTTTGAATATGTTTAGGTGATGTGTGTGTGTGTTTGTGTGTGTGTAGTTGATGTTTATCCTGCTTGGTAGACTCTGAGTTTCTTTAATCTGTAGTTTGATGATTTTTATTACTTTTAGAAAATGTCAAGTCATTTTCAAATGTATCTTCTGTTCTAGTCTTGCTTTGCTGGGATCCCAATTACACATTTGTTGGGTCACTTGATATGGTCCCACAGCTCTTGGATGCCCCATTTTATTTCATTTTACAGTTTTCTCTTTTTATTTCAGTTTGGATAACCTCTATTGACCCGTCCTCAATGGTTCTTTCCTTGCCTGACTTGAGTTTAGAGATGAGCCAACTCATAGAAGACATCTTTCATCTCCATCATGTTCAGGGGGAGAGAGCAATTGTTATTGTTCCTTTCCTACATTTCTACTTGATTATTGTTGTTTCCATCTCTCTACTAAAATCTCCAAACTGTTCATGCATGTAATCTACCTTTCCCACTAAATCCTTTAACATAATTTATAGTTATTTAAAATTCCCTGTTGGAAATAAATATTTATTTAATAAAAAGAATAAAATTCCCTATTGGACAGTGCCAAAATTTGGATTTGTTATCTGAGTTCAGTTTTGTTGATCACTCTATCTCTTGGCAGTGGTTTTCTTTTTTCTCTTATTTTTTATTGTGGTAATATTTGGATAAAAGCCAGCCATACTCTGCAGGATCGTAAAAGTGAGATGAATAGTATTTATGTTTCATGAGGCTCGCACCTCCTCTGCTAGGCCATTAGTGTGGAAGATTGAGTCAATCTAGTCAGTAGTTGAGCTGGATTTAGATTTTGTTTTATTATTTGTTTTCAAAATTTGGAAAATTTACAAAAACTGTACCCACCCAACAATTACACCTTCCTCCCTCCCCCATCTCCAGGTAACCTCTAACCTACTTTCTGTCTGTGAATTTGCTATTCTAGATATGTAAATTGCTGGAATCATATATTTCCTTATTGCCATGCTTATTTCACACAATAATGATTTCAAATGTAGAATATACCAGAACCTTATTCTTCTATATGTCTGAATGATATTCCATAGTGTGAATGCACAAGGTGGGTAGACAGAGAGCATGCACAGGGGTGTGGGGGCACAGAGGGTACCACTTGGCCCCCTCTGGGTGGAAACCCAACTCTGCAGGTTTTGGCAAATTGCCAACTGCCAAATATTTCCCCCTTTCCTCAGCCCCCTTGCTGTACAGTCAGGCAAGTTAGGCCCTCCCAAGGGGGGACTGGCACACCAGCACAGCCCACATTTTGTAGCCTGCCCATCCTGCTCTGGTTGTGGAACCACCTTGGCACCAGGGCTTCCCCCTTATGGAGCAGGAGATGGCACCTGGAACACTGCTCAGCCCTGAGGACAGATTTATTAGTAGGAGTGGTGGAGCCCTGAGCCCCAGATGAATACTTTTGGGGGCATCTGGGGTGGGAGGCAGGTGCAGGGCCAGGGCAAGGCCCACACCACAGGAAAGCAGGACCACCCAGGCAGAATGCAGTGTGAAGTACATGGGGCTTTCTGTGAAGAGCAGCTGTTGGACCCCAAAAGGAATTGGGATGCCTTGCAGGTGGGGTTCAGAAAATTTATGAAAGGGGAAAGAAATAAGGGGGACCATACTTTCCCAGATGTTGGATAAACTGTTAAGAATAAACAGTATATACAGAAAACAAAGTGATTTTACCCCAGGAACATTGAGGAGGCTTCAAGGCTGTCAGCATGGTCAGAGGTTTCCTCAGGGGAGCCCCTGAGGAACTTAAATCCATGGAATGGAGAGGTGGGCTCATTAGGAGGTTGAGCTACATGGTCTTTCAGTCTTCAGTCATCAGGAGTTAAAACAAATGTGTTCCACTAACTATGATGGAGGAATGTGCAGGAGGTGCCAGAAATTTTCTGAATAGGAAAAGAAATAAAGGGAAACTTGCCCTACCAGATGATTTGAATGACATCAATCCTATCACTATATCTAGTTTTCAGAAGAGGAGAGATGGTACAGAGAGGATTGGTAAGCTGCCCAAAGACACAGCTATTAAGTAATTGACCTGAGAATCCACCTCAGATCTAGTCTGGTTTCAGGTGAGAATAGAAAATTGAGAAATACTGGGCCAGTATGTTTAGGATGTGCTAAAGATTACAATTTCACATTAGAGAGAATGGAAGATAAGGAGAAAGCCTCAGTTTGCAATGGATATTGGTTAAATATATGCTGGCACTGTCTTTTGCTGATATACCAAGCTCCATTAGATATGAAGATTTTAAAGAATTTGCCTGAAGTGCTGAGGTTAGGAATCTGGGCTTTAGAGTCTGACAACCGTGGGTTCAAAATCTGAGCTGCCACTTACTGGCAGAAGTCTTTTGGAAAGTTTTTTAAAATTTACTTGACCTGTTTCTTGATAGTAAATAGGGAACAGTCAGCCTATCTCAAAATGTCAAGTAAGACACTCTTTGTAAACAGAAACATCTTACATGGGACTAATTGAGGTCACAGCAAAACAAAAAGTAACTCCTTTTCTATTCATTTTTATTTTTTTAAAGGTATTTAGATTACATAAATGTTACACAAAAATATAGGGGATTCCCATATGCCCCGCTTCCCACACCTCCCACATTTTCCATATTAACAACATCCTCCATTAATGTTGCACATTCATTAGCATTGATGAAAACATTTTAGAGCCTTGTCACTAAGCATGGATTACAGTTCACATTGTAGTTTACACTCTCTCCTGCACAATTATCCAGGTTATGGCAAGACATGCAATGGCCCATATCTGTCATCGCAATGCCATTCAGGAAAATTCCTGAGTCCCCCAAATGTCCCCACATTTCACCTGTATTTCCCTCTCCCTGCCCTCAGAACCTCCAGTGGCTACTGCCTCCACTTGAATGATATAGTTTCTTCCATTGCTAGAATCACAAGTCCATAGTAGAATACCAGTAAGTCCACTCCAGTCCATAGTTCAATCTCCAAACCTGAAGACTCTGGGATGGTGCTGCCCGCTCCACCTCTAATTGAGAGGGGTCTTTGATCCCACGGGGCAGATGGGTGGGACTCTCTTGCTTACAGTTGTAGACTCTCTCATTTCCTTGGGATGGTCATTGTTCATCATCATCTCCTTGTTTGTTGTCCTGGGTGAGTCCCATGAACTGGAGAGTAGGTTTTGCAACTCTGTTGAATTTCAGGGCCCAGCTGGCACATGGAAAGCCTTTTGGACAGACCTTAAAGTTTTTTGGACATTTTTGGACCTACCAACTCCAGCACCAAGTATAGGTTCATATAAAAGGGACAGAAGAGACATGTGTAGAAAAGTCATATCTGAGTCCAATTCTGTCACACTCAGGAGCAAAACCTCCAAAGAAGGGCCACTGGCAAGGCACCAAACTCCAGAGCTATCTGCCAAGACCATAGGTCCTGGGTGTCTTCAGAGCCCTCAGGATCCCCACTCTTGAGGTAATATTTACATTGGCCATCTATGAGATCCTGCTAAGACATGCATAAGCCTTACCCCTCTGATGACCTCCTGACTCACTTTGAAGTCTCTTAGCCATATATACTCATATGTCTTTACATTTTCCCCCTTTTATTTAACATTTTTTCCAGTTGTAATACCAGCTGGTGCTTGATAGTAATCCCTTGCCAGGGAGGCTCATCCCTGGGAGTATGCCCCATGCTGGGGTATGGTTATGCATTTATGTGCTCAGTTTGGCTTTGAGAGAGGCCACATTTGATCAACAAAGAGGCTCTCAGGAGGCAACACTTAGGCACTTTCAACAGTAGGCTAAGTTGCAAATTCAAGAGCAAAAAGCTCACAAGCATAGTCATCAACATCAAGGACCCATCAGTGGACCATCCTTCCTCACTAGTCATTGCCCCTGCACTTGGAGGATTGTTGCTGTTCCATTAGAGGATGTGGCAGAGCTCCCCAATTTGGGAATTCAATAATATTTCAGTTGTTGTATGAATCTCCACCCATTGTGGCAATGCTCCATGAACATTTGAAGATATATATATATATATACCTTATATGTGTGCCCAGGTGAAGTTCTTCCAATGTATCCCCCATCACTGATACCCCACACCAACAATCCTCCCCTGCCATAGCTGTAACCCATCTGTGATCCAAAACCCTTCAAAAATGAAGCCAAGAATATTGCCAAATTTGATTAATAGAAAAATGAAATAATAATAGATTTAAATATAAGAAATAAAATACATAATAATTTAGAGAAACTAAAACTAAAATTAAAAAGATAGGGGTATTAAAAATGAAGAAAAAAAAAGAAAATAGAAAAAAGAAAAACATTTAAATAATAAAATAAAATAATTTTTTTTATTTTTTTCCTTTCATCACTGTAATATCTGTTCTCATGTATATACAGTGACATTTTCTGCCATTTCTTCCCCAGTGTCTTACTTTTTTTTTATATATTGTCACAGTAAGTTTACATACAGAATATAGGGGACTCCCATATACCCAACATCCTCCCCCTTTTCCCCCTTCCCTATTAATAATCTTTTTACATGTAGATGGTACCTTTGTTACAACTGATGCATAAATATTGAAACATAGCTACTGACCATGGTCAATGGTTTACATTTTAGACCATGGACTTTTATAATGTTTTTATGAAATTTAACATGACCTGTATCCATCATTGCATGATCATGCAGAACACTTCCATTACCCCCAAATACCCCTCTTCAATCTCTTCTATTCCTCCCTCCCCTTCACCTCAGGGCCCATGGAGACCCCCATGCCTCACTCCTTGAAGGACAAGATTCTTAGATACTTACAACAGTGCTGAGGACTGGACACATTAGACTGTCCTCCCCTTTTAGGAACTGCCCATGCTCTCAAGAGATGATGCCCCTCTGTTTGAGAACATATTGGGCCTCCCCAGCATGGGAGTCCAACTCCTTCGCACTTATTATGTGGGTCTCCCCCCACTGATACAGCACATTATGACAAAATGATCACTTGCACATTCTCTAGAAGACTGTTCCAGATACACACTGTCTCAAATGCCCCTCCCCCATTCAACACCCTAACCAGTAACGTTTCCTTGTCATATTGCCAGTAGAGTATTCTCAACATTTTAGTTTCACCCATGTACTCACTTATCCCCAGTGTTCACCTATTCCCTCCCCAACCCTCCTCCCATTTCCTTGGACCATCCAACCCATACTCCTCATCCTAACCCCTGTCAAGCTTGCATCACCCAACCCAATAGTATCCCTACATCCCTGTCATATCACTTCACTACACAACTACTCACTTCCACCTTATCATAGCTTTTGCCCATATGGGCGTTGGCTCACAAACTTTTTCTCCCTTCCTATTTCCTGTAAACCTATCTTCCAGACTCTAGCTACCTGAGTTGACTCAGTTTGCTTAATTCATATCAGACATGTAATGTAATGTTTGTTTTTTATGCCTGGCTTGCTTCACTCAACATAAAGCCCTCAAGATTCATCTGTGCTATCCCATGTGTTAGTACTGTATTCCTTCTTACAGCTAACTAATATTCCAGTGTATGTATGTATATATCACATTTTGTTTATCCATTTATTTGTTGATGGACATTTGGGTTGATTCCAACTTTTGATAATAGTATATAATGCTGCTATGAACATTGGTGAGCATATATCTGTTCATATCCTTGCTTTCAGTTCTTCTGAGTATATACCCAGAAGTGGAATTGCTGGATCATATGGCAGATTTATATTTAGTTTTTGGAGGAACCACCAAACTGTCCTCCATAATGGCTAGACAATTCTACATTCCCACTAGCAGTGGATGAGGGTTCCCATTCCTCCACATCCTCTCCAACACTTGCAGTCCTCTGTTTTTTTAATGGCCACCAGTCTAATGGGTGTAAGATGGTATCTCATTGAAGTTTTGATTTGCATTTCCCTAATAGCTAGTGATGTTGAGCATCTTTTCACGTGCTTTTTAGCCATTTGTATTTCTTCCTTGGAGAAGTGTCTTTTCAGGTCACTTGCCCTTTTTTTAATGGGTTATTTGTCTTTTTATTTTCAAGATGTGGGATTTCTTTATATATGCTGGACATTAGACTCCTATGAGATATATGGTTAACATATATTCTCTCCCATTGGGTAGGCTGCTGTTTCACTTTCTTGACAAATTCCTTTGAGGAGCAAAAGGTTTTAAATTTGAGGAGATCCCATTTATCTATTTTTTCTTTTGCTGCTCATGCTTTCGGTGTGAAGTTCATGAAGCCATTTCCTATTACAAGGTCCTGTAGATGTTTCCCTACAATATCTTCCAAGCTCTTTATGGTCTTGGCTCTTATATTTAGACCTTTGATCCATCTTCAGTTGATTTTTGTATAAGGTGTGAGATGATGTTCCTATATCATTCTTTTGGATTTGGACATCCAGTTCTCCAAGCACCATTTGTTAAAGAAGCCATTCTCCCCCAGTTGAGTGGATTTGGAGGCCTTGTCAAATATCAGATAAGTGTATATGCAAGGATCTATATCAGAGTTCTCAATTTGGTTCCATTGGTCAGTATGGCTACCCTTGTACCAATACCATGCAGTTTTGACCACTGTAGCTTTGTAGATTGCTTTAAAGTCAGGTAGTGTGATTCCTCTGATTTCACTTTTCTTTTTCAATATGTCTTTGTTTATTCATGGCCCCTTGCTCTTCCAAATAAATTTTATAGTAGGTTTTTCCAATTCAGTAAAAAAATGCTATGTTGATTTTTATTGGGATTGCATTAAATCTGTATATTTGTTTGGGTAGGATAGACATCTTAATGCTATTTAGTCTTCCTATCCATGAACAGGGAATATTCTTCCATTTATTTACATCTTCTTTCATTTCTTTTCACTATGCTTGTAGTTTTCTGTGTATGTCATCTACATCTTTAGTTAAATTTATTCCGAGGTACAAGATTTCTTTAGTTATTATTGTAAATGGTACTTTTTTCTTGATTCCCTCCTCAGCTTGCTTGTTACTGGTGTACAGAAATGCTACTGATTTTTGAGCATTGATCTTATAGCCTGTGACTTCACTGAACTCATTTATAAGCTCTAGAAGATTTGTTGTCGATTTCTCAGGGATAACTATGTATACGATCATGTCATCAGCAAATAATGAAAGTTTCTATTCTTCCTTTCCAATCTGGATGCCTTTTATATCTTCTTCTTGCCTCAGTGCTCAAGCAAGTACTTCTAAGACAATATTAAATAAGGGTGGTGATAGTGGGCATCCTTGTCTTTTTCCCCATCTTAGAGGGAAAGATTTATGATTTCACCATTGTATATGATGTTAGCTGTGGGTTTTTCATATATGCCCTTTTTCATGTTTGGAAAATTTCCTTCTATTCCTATCTTTTGGGGGATTTTCATCAGGAAAGGGTGCGGTATTTAGTTAATGCTTTTCCTGTGTCTATAGAGATGATAATGTGATTTTTTTCTTTTGATCTGTTTATGTGGTGTATTACATTGATTGATTTTCTTATGTTGAACCATCCTTTCATACTGGGGTTGAAACCCACTTAGTCATAGTGTACAATTCATTTGATTTGCTGTTGAATACGATTAGCAAGATTTTTTTTTTTTTTATGATTTTAGCATCTATGTTCATCAGAGAGATTGGTCTGTAATTTTCCTTTCTTGTGGCATCTTGGTTTGGCTTTGGTATTTGGGTAATGTTGGCATCATAGAATGAGTTAGGCATTGCTCCTTCTATTTTATTTTATTTGGAAGAGATTAAGCATGATTGGTGTTAGTTCTTTCTGGAATGTTTGGGAAAATTCACCTGTGAAGCTGTCTCATCCTGGGCTCTTCTTAGTTGGGAGGTCTTTGATGACTGATTCTATCTCTTTACTTATGATTGGTCTGTTGAGTTCATCAATTTTTTCTTTCATCTATGTAGGCTGCTTGTGTGTTTCTAGGAATTTGTCTATTTCCTCTAAATTATCATTCTTGTTGGCATATGATTTTTCAAAGTATCTTCTTATGATAATCTTTATATCTATGGCATCAGTGGTGATGTCCCATTCCTCATTTCTTATTTTGTGTATTTGCCTCTTCTCTCTTTTTTCTTTGTTAGTCTGCCTAAGGGTTTGTCAATTTTATTGATTTTTTGAAGAACCAGCTTTTGGTTTTGTTTATTTTTTCTAGTGATTTCTTATTTTCTATTTCATTTAGTCCTGCTCTAATCTTTGTTATTTCCTTCTTTGTACTTCCTTTTGGGATGGTTTGTTTTCCTTTTTCTCATTCCTCCAGGTTTGCAGTTAGGTCTTAGATATTAGTTCTTTCTTATTTTTTGACATATGTATTTATGGCTATGAATTTCCTTCTCAGTACAGCTTTTGCTGCATCCCATAGCTTTTGATATGTTTTGTTGCCATTTTCATTCATTTCAAGGTAGTTACCGATTTCTTTTGAGATTTCTTCCTTGACCCAATGTTTGTCTAAGAGTGTGTTGTTTAACTTCCACATATATGTGCCTAATATGGTTCTCTGGCCCTTACTGGTTTCCAATTTCTTTCCATTGTGGTCAAAGAAATTAGTTTGTATAATCTCAATCTTTCTGAATCCATTGAGATTTTTTCTGTGGCCTACCATGTGGTCTATAATGTAGCATGATCCACTAAAGAAGAATGTATACCCTGCTGTATTTGGTTGTAGTGTTCTGTATATGTCTATTTGGTCCAGATGCTCTCATGTATTATTCAGAGTCTTTATTTCTTTATTGATTCTGTGTTGAGATATTCTGTCTAACGGTGATAATGATGTATTAAAGTCTCCCACTATAATTGTACAGGCATATATTTTTCCACTTAGTTTATCCAGTGTTTGCCTCATGTATTTTGAGACACCCTGGTTAAGTGAATGAATGTTTATGATTGTTATTTCTTCTTGAAAGATTACCCCTCTTACTAATATATAGTTTCTGTCTTTGTCTCTTACAAAAGTTTTGCATTTAAATTCTATTTTGTCTGATTTAGTATAGCTTCTCCCACCCTTTTTTGGTTATTGTTTTCTTGTAAAATTGTTTTCCAGCCATTCACTTTCAGCTTCCTTGAATCCCTGGGTCTAAGATGGGTTTCTCGTAGACAACATATAGATGGGTCATATTTCCTTATCCTTTCTGTGAATCTGTGTCTCTTGACTGGTGAGTATAATCCATTAACATTCAGTGTTATTACTCTCAAGGAATTACTTACATCAGCCATATTTTCTTTGTGTTTATGTATGTCATATATTGTTTTTATTTCTCTTTTTGTCTTTTTAGTTTTTCTTACACTCTCTTCTGGCTCTCTCTCCCATTTTTTTCCTTTCAACATGCAGAAATCCCTTTAGTATTTCTTGAAGGGTGGGTTTCTTATTGGCATACTCTCTTAATTTCTGTTTTTCTATGAATATTTTGAACTCTCTGTCATTTAGGAATACCAGCTTTGGTGGATAGAGAGTTCTTGGCTGGAAGTTTTTTCTTTTAGTACATTATCTATGTCAATACCACAGCCTTCTTGCCTTTATGGTTACAGATGAGAAATCAGCACTTAATCTTATTGAGCTTCCCTTATATGTGACGGTGTTTTTTCTCTTGCTGCCTTCAGTATTTTCTCTTTGTCTTGAGCATTGGACATTTTGACAAGTATATGTCTTAGAGTAGGCCTGTTGGGATTTATGCTGCTTGGGGTCTACTGTGCTTCCTGGATATGTTTGTCCATCTCCTTCATTGGGTTGGAACATTTTCAACCATTATTTCCTTCAACACTCTTTCTATCCCCTTTCCCTTATCTTCTCCATCCGGGATACTTATAATGCATATGTTTGTGTATTTTGTTTTGTTATTCAAACCCTTAATTCCCTGCTGGATTTTTTCTATCTTTTTACCTATCTGTTCTACTAACTGTTTGATTTCATATGTACTATCTTCCACATCACTAATTTTTTCTTCTGCCTGTTCAAATCTGCTGTTATGTGCTTCCAGTGTCTTTTTGATTTCTTGGATTGTGACATTTATCATGATCATATCCATTACCTTTTTATGTATGTTTACAATTTCTTCAGTATGTTCTCCCAGTGTCTTCTTAGTATCTTTAATCTCTTCCTTCACTTCATTAAATTGGTCCATGATATTTATTTGGATAGCTCTGATTGGTTGTTCAGTGTTCTGCATCTCTTCCTGGTTTTCAGTTTGTCATTGGACTGGGCAATGTCTTCCTGTTTCTTACTATGGTTTGTAATTTTTTGTTGTCCTTGGCCATCTTTTTATCTCAATGGGTTTATTCAGTTGATTAGCTTCTCTCTCTACTCTAGAGTTTTATTTAGCTGCTGGTTTTGTGTATGTGTTAAGTTTTCTCTTTGACACTTTGTTCTTCTTGTTCTATTTCCTTGATCTTCTCTATGCTCCCTTGAAGAAAAAGATTAGGGCCAGAGAAAGCAGAAAAGGTAAGAAAAGAAAAAGGATAATAGTAATAATAAGAGTAAAAGTTAGAGGAGAGACCATATACGACTTAGTAAAATGAATATTTAACTCATGTAAGCAGTGTAAATTAATAAGAATAAAAAAAGTGGAGTACCTACAATGAAATTGGAAATCAAATGAAGAAAAATATATAGAATGTTTTAAAAGGCCAGAATGATGTGAAAAGAGAGAAAGAGAAAAGAAAGGACAAAAGGCTTATGAAAAAGAAAACAGAATAAACAAGATAGAAATAGAAACCAGGAAGATTGAGTACTAAATAAAGAAAGATAGAATGTAAGAACCACAACAGAAAGCAGAACATAGAAAGTTGAAGGAAGGTAAAGAGATAGCATTAATAGACCAAATCAGTATAAACTGAAAATGGAAAATCAAGGAAGAAGCAGCACAGCAAAGAAGAAACAAGCTAGCATCACCTAATTTTAAAAAGGTGGGGGAGGAAAGAGGAAAGAAAAACAAGAAATGAGAAAAACCAAACAAACACACAAGCAAGCAAACAAAGATGAAGGGAGAACAGTATTCCTTATTAAGCCCCTGTGAATCTTCTCAGGCTGTCTGTGTTCATCAATCAATTACCCTGCAGGTTTTGAAGTGAGTTTTAGTGAGTAAACTTAGGTATTTTTTAAAATAAACTTTTTTTTTTTCAGGAAAAATAAAAGACCCAATAGAAGTTAGTACAAAAATAATGTCTATGTTTTCCCTGTTTTCAAGTATCAGCTGGATGTTTGATATCCCAGTGGATCACTACTCTAAGAGGAGCTGGGATTCGAACTAGGGGCATCATATATTCAAGGCAGAAACTCCTCCATTGAGATAAATTTTCTTGTTGGGTCAGTTAGCTCCTCAGAAAGCTATTCAGTCACTTTCCCTTGGGCAGGTTTGACTCTCCTAGGGCAGCAGGATACAATAGGCTGTGTGAGCAGATCCCCCCTTCCTTCTCCTGGTCAGCTTGAGTTCCCTTTTGAAATTCAAATAGGACCCTGGTGACTGAATTCACCGTACAGAAATTATTCTCAAACCTCTTCTAGATCACCCCCTCCTCCCAGGGGACACTAAATAAGCTCTTGGAAACTTACTAAGCATTTCCTACTGCCTGCTTCCCTTAGGGGAGTTGAAATTTTGTTAGTTTTCAGCAGGGATCTAGTCAATTGCCTGATTCTGCCCTCTCTCAGGCCAAGTTTCTCTATCCCAGGGCTATTAAGTAAATCAGGTTTCCTCAGCAGATTTACCTCTCTCCTCTGTCTGGTGCCAACTCAAGCCAGCTGGTATGCTCCGCAAAGCTCAAAGGGGGTCCGGGCAACCAAACCTACAGAAAGGAAACCCCTCTCCACCCTTTGCCAGAGCCCTCCACCACACTCAGAGAATACTCCTTCTTGCTAGGTGGCCAGCCAGAGTCAGGACTCACCCTTTGCGCTGAGGGTGGGGCTTAGCCATCAGCAGTTTCCAGGCATGGGGCTAAAAACTCACAGTTTTACCCTGAGCAATCTACATCCCTGTCCAGCTCTCTCCAGTGTGATGCCTCAAAGCCTCCTACTCCGTGGACTCCCAGAACAGCTCCTCAGACAGGATCTTGTCCCCACTTGGCCATCTTTTGTGAGAGAGATGGTGAGGGTCCACCTAAACCAATGCCATCTTGACCTCCCATCCTTGCAACTGCTTTTCAAACAATGAAAATTAAAACCATAGAATTTGTGGAATTATTCTTAAATCTAATTTAATAATGCATGGTACTTTATTTGACTTTTTGGCAGGTTACATTGCTGGTTAAAATTTATTAGTGCTTATGGGTGATGAGTATATTCACTGAGCATCTAGTGCATGTTAGCAAAAGGCTCCCTGACAGCATTCCCAGAAAGTTTCACTGTAAGTAGGAGATTTGCTACAGCAAAAGGGTGCTCAAGGGCAAACTGAAAGCCTCTCATCTCCATCCACTTTCCACCCTTGTCTCAATGCTTGAGCCTCAGTACAGTTGGTCACGATGGCTCTGACTCAACCCAGTTAATATTTGTTGTGCATTTCCACTCCTTAAAAATAAACCTAACAATAGAAAACCATGACATTATCATTTTATAATAATTAGAAAAGACTGATAAACATAAAGGAGAAAATGAATATGCCTTATTATCTCATCCCCACAGGAACAACAAGGGTTTAGTAAGGTGGCACACATCATTTTAACTCTATGTTCTCCAGGTGGGCTCCTGCCTTGAATGCTTTTTGTGGTGCACCATTTTTATTGTACAATGTATCATGATCTTCCTTTCAGGCCAGGAAGTGGTCTTCCTCCTACTCTGAATCTATCCTTCACACATTTGCAGTTAATTCAGCAAACTTGCACTAGACCCATGGAGTGTTCCCAGATTTTCACTTGAACTAATGAAAAGTTTACCTTCCTACCTAGTTCTTTGGCACCCACTACGTTGTAAAGTCAGACCTCTTTCTTTCCAGGTAGCCCTGGCATACCCTTTAAAAGTCAGCACAAAGCCTCCATCTCTCACCTTAAGAAAGTCCTCCCTGCTTGTGGAGGTTCAAAATCTGACTGTTGATTTGCTCCCTAACACTGCAGGTTCCACAAAAGGATAGGCTTGTATTCACCATGAGGTTTGCCATTCAGATATACACCAGAAGGTATTTCAAGCCAGGATTTTAGCAGTTTAGTAATTACCCAACAATTGCTTGACCAGGTCATGGAGAACCATTAACACCCCCAGGACATCCTCAGGCCTCACTCCCTTTGAACAGCTCAGCCTCTATGCCCAGGGTCAAGGAGAGGTCAGGCCTTCAGGGGTCAGGACAAAGCTCAAAGTCTTCAAGGCCCAGTAGAGCCACCACCCCTTCCCCACCCCTCCAACTTGTCCATCAGGAACCCCAGACAATCCTCCTTGTGGAAGGACCAGTATCTTCCACAGGAGCCTCTACTCAGAACCAGCCCACTGCCTCCTTGGGGTTTGGTTTGCAAAGGTTTGTCCTCCTTCTGTCCAGCTCCTGGGAGCCAGAGATGGTGGTGCAGGCCAGACAGCAGGGATGCCTACACCATGGAGCTGTGGACCAAGGGATTTCCTTTCCTAGCCCCTTCGGCAACTAGCATCTCCAGAATCAGCCTTGTCTCTGCAGAGTACCTGGGGTCAAGGGAGTGGGAGTTGTTCAAGTTCATCACTTCCTCCACCCATGCCCTTTCCCCTGCTTCAGGGGTGGGAGTTCTGGTGCCACCTGCCTTCCTCACAGCCTACTAGTTCTGTGCACTTCTGCTCCCACCTGCCCACCAGCATCCACTCCCCAGGGGCCCGGCTCCTAAGGGTGGGCTCTCCTTCAGGGCCCGGAGGACATGCTTCCCACCAGCAGGACCTGGCCTGGGAAGTCACAGTACTGTATAGGGTAGGGGTGCCCAGAGAGTGTTGTAGGGTGCAGGAGAGCAAGGGGATATGGGGCACCCAAATATCTGGAAGCTTGGGTAGGAAAGGCTCAGCCCCTTCCTGGAGGAAACACAATTCTACAGGGCTTTGCAAACTGCCAAGGGCACCCCCTATGTCCCAGGCACAGGAAGCAATGCAGACCAGGGTCAAGAGGTGGGATCACCCCTTGCTGGTGGGATTAGAGTGGGGGCACCATCTACATTTTTAGTGCCCAAGACCCAGTGCTGCCCTGGCTGTGGTGCTGCCTTGAAGCCTAGGCTTTCCCTGAGGGCATGAGTGGAGGTGCTTGTAGCATGTGCTCAGCCCTGAGCCCTTGGAAATTGTGAAGGGAGCAGCCTAGCCCAGAACACCCAGGAGAGTCCAGGTGGGGGGAGCTGGGGGAACTGCCAGAGATGCAGGACATGAGGGAAGACCTGCAGCCCTGAGAAGTGGGAACCCCATAGCAGGATGCAATGGGGCATGCACGGTCCTTTCCTTGCAGAGCAGCGGGCCTGTCCTGACAGGTATCAGGGTGCTGGGCAGGTAGGGTGCCCTGCAGCCAGATGCACCACAGGTTTCCTCTACTCCATTCCCCCATTAAATAACCAGGCCTGGAAAGGCTGGGGCCTCAATTCAAAACCAGCATCCACAAATGAATCTGTTTTGATCTTAAATTCCTGTCTCTGGGTCAGACTGCTCACTTGCAATGGAAGTCTTGCCTCCAGCTACCCCTCCCCATTCCCTGTCTCCTCCAAGATCCCGGTGGGGAAGGGTCTGTGCTGAAGCAAATGGAGGTAGTGAGAGGAGCCCTCCCCCCAGTGGAAGCACCAGAAACACTGCTCTTTTGAAGAATGGTACAGGGACTTCCACCTCTTGTCTGAAGTCTAGAGCCTCCTGCCATGGGTGAGGTGCACAGATCAGTACTGTCCCCTTGGGTTACTGGTGAAGGACACGATCAGGGTCTGGGGGCAGGTGGGCCACTGAAATCTGGGAGGCAGAATCTGGAGACTAAAGTGAGTCAGTCTGGTGGGGCGATGTGCAGAGGGAAGGAGCAGTAGCTGGGGCTGGCAAGAACCAGCCTGGGAATTCCAAGGGCACCTGCCAAAGGTCAGCCAGTATGGAAAGAATGAGAAAGACAGAGCAGACCAATGGGCCCACAGGACAGACAGGCCCAGCTATCTGCCCTCTGTGGACTTGTAGGTTCTTGCTGCCCTTTTGGAATGCAGTTTGGCCATATCAGTGAAAACTTTTGATGTCCATATCCCACTCCACTTTAACTTCACTCTTAGAAGTCCATCTTATAGAAAAAAGAGTTCAGAGGTGGACAAAGGCATTTTGTTTGAAGAAGCAGGCACATAGGGGGCATGCTTCAGAATACTCTTTCTCCTTTGATGGAACACATGGCAGGACTGGGTATATGGGCAAGGCCACAGATGTGATATCATGCAGGGTCATGGTGGCAGAGGCAGTTGGAAGTCCCACCAGCCAATGCTTAGCTCTTGTGCTCCAGGTGGGGGTGAACCCACCCTTCCTGGTGGGGCAGAGTGGCCTTCTGGATGTAGATGGTTCGGTGCTTGGACACAGAGGCCAGCCTGCTGGGGTCACCTGCCTGGCATCCCTAGGAAGTTTCCTCAAATCTCTGAGCTGGACGTCCACACCTGCCAAGTGGAGCAGCTCTAGGGACCAACTCACAAGCTCCCATGAAGGGAAGTGAGCCAAAGCACACAGGCAGGACATGACCTGGCAGGGTGAACAATCGGCACTGCTAAGTGGGGTGTTTCCTTTCCTTGCGTACATTTCCATTGTTGGGCCAGGCCAGGGATGGGCCACTCAGCTGCCTGAGCCAGGGGGGAAGAAGAGAGGCTCAGAGCCTGACAAGCTGTACAGTGTGGCCCTGGGCATGAGCATGGCCCTCAGCCAGAGTTCCTTTGGGGGTTTGGGAGGAAATTCTCAAAGGCATCTGGCCCCCACCTCTGCCTTTACTTGGGTGGGCTGCATGGAAGTGGTCTGAGGATGGGGAGGGCGTGGGAGGTGCCATGTGCATTGTGTGATGACCAAGGCCAGTGCTGCAGCAACTGTTCTCTGTGTTGGCAGAACAGAACCTTGGCCTGAGAGGAGCTGCAGAGCTTCCTGGCACTGCTGCAGGAGAGCAGGGACTCTTACCCACCAGCTGCAGGCCTTGTGGGAAGGCTGGGCTGGGACCTGCAGGGTCACCTCACCCAGGCAGAGCCCTTGGTGGAGGCCCTGCTGGAGAGCTAGCTCTGCTTGCACCTGCTGGACAGCAAGGACATGGTTTGGGTGTATGTGTGTGAATGCTGGCCTGGCAGGAGTAGCACCAGGCCACCTGGAAGCTCTTGGAGGTAGGCCTGGGGCAGAGGGGCAGGAGAGTGGAGGGCAGTGTCATCAGCTCAGTAGGTGGTCCAGGGAGGCCTTTCTGAGGAGGTGCCCCCTGCATTGAGGTCTCCATACCAAAGGCAGGAAAGATTCTGGCCTGTGTGGCTCAGTCAGGGCAGGTGGGGAGGTTCTGTGAAGGGCCCTGAAGTCTCCAGGCAGGCAGGGACATGGTGAGCTACAATCCCAGAGGTCCAGGTATCACACACTATGTGGGGTTCCCAAAGCTGTGAGGACCCCCACTCGGTGAGACCAGGGCTTATCTAGTGTCCTGGACAGAACACTGAACAATTCTCAGTGTCTCTAGAAGAAATTCTGGTATCTTCACCAAAATGGTCCTAGGAACACTGGTTCAGTGAGTGCTTATGGTGATAAAGGTCAGCAAGGGCCATGGGAAGCCTCACTATGGTGGCCAATGGAGTTATGTAACTGCTGGGCCACATGCTCTGGCCTGGAAGCAGTCATTCCAGGGTGAGTGATCTGTGCATCATGCCACAGAAGGGGTACCTCCTCCTGCTCAGCCCAGAGTGCAAAGCCTGAGGCCAGCCTTGCTGGGGAGGTGAAGGTCCTTCGTGGCAGATGTGGGCCAGCATTCCACAGGCCGTGCTTCTCCTCTCCCTGGGCATTTGGTCAGAGGCCCATCTTTTGCCTTCTTGCCTTGTGCTGCCCCTGGCAGGATGAGGCTCAGAACTGTGCTACACTCATGGGAGAGATGAGGGGTCCAAGGAGTGTGGCCCTCTCAAGGGTGATGTGAGTGTGTCCTGTGACCCCATGTGGTGACCTGGCCCCTATAGGGCCACACTGCTGGTGGGTGTAATGGATGGCATCCTGGCCATTTTCTGCCTGGTCCTCTTGGCCATTCAGGGCTTTTATAGACAGCAGAAGCAGGAGTCACCCCAGAGCCCCTGCCTCTGTTTTCCAGTTCTTGTGCACTCCAGGAGGATGAAGGCAGCCAGGGCTCAGCATGCTCGCCTTATCAGGGTTGCTGGACTCTGCCAGGAGGTAGCCAGGAGCTGGTGCAGCTCTGGAATGACATCCACTATGGCCAGACAAGAAGAAGCTGGGCATGGTCATGCTGAACCCTGTGCAGAGACTCCTCTGCAGGAAGACGTAGGCTCTAGGCATGGATTTGTGCTTACCCCATGGGGCTCCCTCATGACCCAGGGACTGGGAACCCAATACAGCAGGAAAAGCCAGAAGTATCCACAAGTGCCCCCTTAGCCAGCATTTCTCCAGCATCCACCATGTGCCATCACTGAGTGACAGTTGTCACCTGCTCTGTCAGTCAAGGTCTGGCTGAAAATGCATGGCCAATAGAGCAGGGTGGTTGGGGGCTGAGGAGCACTGGTCAGGGACAGTGTTGCCCTGGGCTGCCATGGTGGCAGGCACTGCCAGGACAAGGCCAGTGTGCAGGAGGGGCTTAGTGTCCTGGAGGGGAGTTAGCCATGTTCCAGATAGTGGTTATACAGTGGGGGCCACATAGGGTTTGCCTGTGTGTGTGGATGGAAGTGGTTTAGAACCCTTGAAAAATGTAAGAGCTACTCCTTGCTCATGGGCCACAGGAAAACAGGTCATGGGCCAAGTATGACATGCAGGACCAGTTTGCCTTCCTGTCCTGGAGGAATGGCAGGAGGCTCCTGGTGTGCTGCTCCTCACTAACTTTCCATGACCCTGGACACAAGGGGAGACTTTGAGAGGGAGGAATGCAGTTCCATTTGTGATGTGCAGAAATGCAGTGTAGACTTCCGTGGGTTTGTTCAATAGGCATTTGGATATCAAGTCTTCAGCAGACAGCTATTTGTACATCACTTTTTCTTATGGAAATTTCCCATATACACAGAAGTAGAGGAAATAACAGTGGGAACCCTCATCCTGCTTCAATGGCTGTCAGCTATTAGCCAATGTTGTTTTTTAAGGTCGTGCTCAAACCTGGTGCAGTGAGAGAGGGGGAGAGATGGTTCATGGCTGAGACCTTGCTTCTCTAACCTTCAGGGACCTATCCCTGGGACTTTCCAGATAGAGCAGAGTGAGGTGTCAGCAGAGGGAGCCAAGAGGGCCTGGTGGATGAGATAAGAGGGACACCAAAAGGGCAGGTTGTTCTGGAAGGCAAGCAGATGAGGTCTTTCCAGAAGGACTGTTGGACGATGGAGGTGGCTGGTGAGCTGGGCTATGATGCTGTGGTGTGGCAGAAGTGTCAGAGCATGGCACAGAGAGTGGAGGTCACAGAGTTGGCAACAGGAGTCTAGATCATTCTGAGAGGTGCTGCAGGAGTGGGGAGCAGCATCACAGGGCAGCTGGACAGGTGGAGGCTGGAGAGACTGATGTGTGAGATGGGACATCTACAGATACCCCAGCTGAGGGAATGACTCAGAGAAGAAAGATTGACAGTGCAAAAAGATGTGGATATCAGGGGCATCCTGGGCAAGGCAAGGGTGGGTGTGGGAGCCACCCAGGGTCTTGAGCAGGGTGGGTGTAGGACAGGGATGCATTTCTCATTTGGTTACTTTCCATTGCTATAAAATTAGCACCAAGGTCCTTAGTGAGAGGAGACCTTACTCCTTACTGAGAGGAGAATAGGAGGGTGAAGGCATCACCAAAGTAGAGGGACAGGTGTCCACTGAGACAGTATTTGCTGGAGATTCATTGCCAGTTGTGCCTTCCCTGAATGGGAGTGGGTGGCATGGGTGAGTGTGAGCAGCTTGAGGTTGTGATGAGGGAGCAGGGCAGAGGGGTCAGGTGTGGAGGGGGATGAACTCCCCCAGGCCAGGGGGCTGTGCAGAGTAGGGATTGGGGACAGGCAGTGAGGATGATGACAGCACTGAGGGGACAGGGTCTCCAGTGCTTGCAGACATGTGGGAGCCCACCCTGGGAGCAAGACTGGGCTGCAGTCACTGGCCATGGGGGCTGCTTCCTGGCCTTGCCTGCTGGTGCCAGGCAATGAGGAGGGTGCAGGATGAGCCTAGGGACCCTGCAAGGATGAGCCATCTGAGAGTCATTTACCTGGCAGGAGTGACCACAGAGGAAGTACCAGCCAGGATCCCAGGAAACTGGAGGGCAGCAGGGAGGGGAGAAGGGGGAGGAGCTGAGGTGGCCATGGGAGGGAGAATGCTCTGGGGTGGAGTGATGCTGTGGCCCCCAGCTCCAGCACCATTGCAGCCAAAGCAGGGCCTGAGAGGAAAAGAGAGGAGGTCAGCAGGTGTGCAAGTGCTGCTCCCAGAAGGCAACAGGTGAGGGAAGGATCTGGTGGAGGCCATCGCCTCAGGGGACTGGTCCTGGAGAATGACAGGGAGTTCAACCCCAGGGCACAGCTTTGCCCAGAGGTGGAGAATCCCAGGAGCCGTTGACTGAGCTGAGTACATCACCCACTCAGTGTCCCTCCCCCTCAGTCTAGGACCCCTACTCTGGGTCACCCTCACTCCAGGTCTCTGCTACTCCAAGTCTCCCCACTCCAGTTCTCCCACTCCAGGTCCCCCACTCAAATCCCCACACTTTGGGTCCCCCCACTCCAGGTACCCTCACTCCATGTCCCCCCTCTATGGGTCACCCCACTCCAGGTCCTGCTCACCCCAGGTTCCTCCAATCTGGGTCCCACCCACTCAGGGTCCTACCCTTTCAGGCCCCACCCCCAGGGATTCCTAGGGGAGCACTAACCGAATAATTGACAGCTGATCCTGTGCTCACATATACCACAACTCTTCCACAGAAAGGAGCTGAGTGCCAAGCTTGTGCATGGGGAGATGGGCAGGGTCTTGGGACCCCATGAAGGAGCCAGGCTCTGGAGTGGGCCCCATGGGGGTCAGGAGCGCTGTGGTGGCCCCTACCTAGGGTCTGCAGGTGTGCCAGCACCTCTGCCTGTGCACCTCTGAGTCTATGGGAGGCAGCTGGTCACATCTTCTCCCCAGACTGAGGACAGAGAGATGGATGGGGAGATAGGAGAAGACTTCAGGGTCCCTGTACTCGTAACCTTCCTCCTCACTGGCCTTGTCCAGGCACCCACTGCCCTCCTCCCTCTGCCCAGAGGGTCTAAAGAGCCAGAACTTCCCCAGAGACATTGAACAGAAGCTGCAGGATTTTGCCTTGGGTGTGAACACCAGCCCCTACAAGGTCCATAGGGCAAGAGCAGAGGGTGGTGCTGTTTCCCCCAGGCTGTTCTCTCCCTGGGCTGATTTCACCAGGATGCTTCCCACTAGAAAGCTCCCCAGAATGCTCCCCCCAAACTGCTCCCTCACAGGATGCTCCCCCAGGACACTCCTCCCCTAGAGTGCTTCTCCATTAGGCTAGCCCTTCCTGGGGAACTCCATGTGGACAGTCTGAATCCCAGGAAGTTCTCTCCAAGCTGCATCTCCTCCAGCATGCTCCCCTTAGCATGCTCCCTCAGGCTGTTCTCCCCAGGGGTCTATATCCTCCAGGGGCTGCCCCAGGTCCACTGGAAGTTCCCCACCTACTGTGAGTTGGTGGTTCCAGGACAGGGGCCCATTGTCTGATGGGTATCCCTGCCCCAAATGGAGTCTTCACACACAGAGGCTTTGTTTTGCTACGTGGAGCCCAAACATTGTAGGTCAGGTGGCTTCAATCCGTTCACCTGAAGTACCTCCTGTGTGCAGCCCCAAGCATGTATCATGTGGGGGGAAGGAGACCAAGCAAGGAATCACCAGGGAGAGAAGCCTGTGGGGATGTGTGAGCCCAGCAGGCAGAGGTCCTCCCATCAGGGGCCATCTGGAGGGGAAGGCAGCCATCACTGGAGGAGGAGGAGGCCCCATCCATTCTCGGTATTCTCTGAGCTCTGGCTCTTCCACCATAGAAAGAAAAGTCACTAGGTCAGGTGGAGAGGCCCTGGGGGCTTGGCCACACCTAAGGAGACCCATGGATGGAGGAGGTGTGCCCCACTGGGGATGGTTTGTGCCCATCCCCAGACACAGGGGAGTCACTCTGCCAAACCCATGACACTGGGGCTTTTAAAATGGCCTCTGGGTGCCACTTGGGGCATGGCACCTCAGCAGCAGGGGGTGTTACAATGGACCCCATGAGTGTCAGCTCCATGTGGCAGGGGCTATGCCTCTCACCTTGTCCAGATGGACACTTGGTAGCAAATTTGTGAATGTGTGGGTGGGTGGCCCTCCAGCTCCCCTGCATGCTGCCACAGCTGTCCTTGGATAGATGAGGGTAGAATCAGATTGACTGGGCACCTTGTTGTCCTGAGTAGGAGAACCTGGCATTGGAGATGAGCTTGATGGTTGAGCAGGTCTGCAACTGGTTTGCCAACTACCAGTGGCACTGAATCTCCCTCCTCCTGAGGTCACAACAAGGCCTGCCATGGCTGCCAGGCAGCCCCCAAGCTCATGGCCAGCTTGGGGAGAGGCCTGTGCTGTCAGGTGAGTGACATGAGGATCCAGGCTCCTCATGGTTTGGGGGTTGGCTGCTGGCATCTGGCAAGCTTCATGTTCACCTTGTGTCCTTCTGGTTAGGCAGGGGGAGTGTGCCATTTGCAGATTCAGGGGTTTTACTGGTGACTAAAGCTCACCGTCAAGTGTTGTTGGGTCAATTTGTTATCAGGGAGTGAGAATGATGCAGTTGAGACCAGTGACAGATTGGGCTTTGAGGCTCCTTTATGGCTGGGTATTGGCCAGATGGGGCTGTGGCAGCCACTCTGTGTTTACAGGTTAATATACAGCTAGGGCCAAGAGTTGGGTGGGATAAAGAGCCATGGTGTGGCCAAAGGGTAGGGTCCATTGAACCCATTGTCATGGTTTGGGGGTGTCCAGGATTCATAATTCTGGTTTGTTGGTTAAGACTGAAGACAGACTGAGCAATAAGGGATAGAGAACTGAAGCAGTGACAATGCCCTCTTCCAACCAGCAGATGTTGTTACCTGCTCAGAAGACCTAACTATGCTGGGGGAAGGAGGCAGAACATTAGAGCTTCCAGCCTCCCCTCCCTCTGACTCTGGCTTGCTTTCCTGCAGGAAGTCAGGGAAATGACAGTCTGTGGGCCCTGGAGGCCACCCAAGGACTGTGGGAACTGCTGGCCCTGGCCCTAGAATTTCTTAGAAATGAGACCCTCTCAAAGCTGCTGGCTCCCAGGTACTAATTTCTTCATGGGCAACAGGACAACCTCACCTATTCAGCCCCTGCTCTTCACTGAGGGCAGGAGAGCAGAGCTGGGAGAGAGTGGTCAGTGGCAGCTGAGAGCAGAAACAGCTATACCCTGGGGTGGAAGGAGCCCCCATGGCTTCAGGTTGGGGCAGCTTCCTTCTGACAATGGGAGAGGCAGACTTAGAAAGAAGTATAATGTGTAGCTGTCACTGTCATATATTTCTAGTATTTTGTGTTTTCAAATGTCATTGGGTTAAAACAACCTTTTCTCAGTTCCCCCTCTGCTGCAGGTGCTGTTTCCAAGCACTGCCCCTGCACCCTCTGCTCCTCCTTTGATGCAATTGAAGCTGCTGGAGCTATAACAAGGGTGCTAGTGGCCTATGCAGCTAGCAGGGACAGGGCTGCAACCAAAACGAGGGCCAAGGCCTGTCCTGGCCTGTCTGCGACTCTGTTTTGCATCTGTTCCTCCTTTTCCTTTAAATGTTCTGACATCAGAATCTCTCATGGCTTCCCAACTGGTTCACTTCTAGACATGGCCCACCTTGTTGTGTGACCTTGGGCAAGTTCACCTGATCTCTCTGTGCTTGTTTTCCCACCTGTGAAATGGGTCTAATGATAGGCCTTACCACATTGATTGCCTGCAGAGATTATCTTGGGTTAACCAAAGTCTTGGGGCCCAGTCTGAGAGACAGTGAACTTACAATGATTATTAATTCTGTAAATCACTAGTTACTTGCTGCCTGGTGTTGCTTTAATGCACCATCGTGTGGATAATGCACCATCATGTGTTGACTCCACTTTGAGGCTCTTGCTAATCCTTCTGTTTTCAGTCTTGTACCAGTGCTCTGTTGCAGCCATTCTAGACAAAACTGCTAATGAGTTTCAGGTTTCCAGCAATCATCTTAATTAAGAGTCCCTGTGGCCAGCCCCTGAGGCCCAGCCTCTAGTTCTCTCTTCTCACATGCTGCAGGAGGACAGGGGAGCACAGTGTGACTCCTGATGTGTGGACACCACAGCTGGTCAGGGCTGAGCCCAGATGGGAACCCAGATTTCCAAATGTGGCCTGAGTCTCTTCCTAAGTGCCAGCCTGCAGGAGTCTCTGCCCACTGAGGGGTGGTCTTTGCTTGTCCTTCAGGTCTCTGTAGGGCACTGAGATGTTGGTGAAGGGTTTGGACCTCCACACTGCCTCCTGGCCCCTTGTCTGCCTTGGGCCTGTCCTCTGCAGGCCTGGGGCAGGTCACCACTGGCAGTGACCTGGCTGACCCCACACTGGCCACCTCATGATTGGGGCTGATATGCCTCAAACTGGCATCATCTGTAGAAGTTTATTTCCAGGGTGGGCAGCTGGTCCATGCCCCACCCAGATGACACTACAGCTGTTCCCTTCACTGCTCTGGACAATCCCAGCCAAACATGTGGGTTTGCTCCAGACAGGACATTTACTTCTGCACCAGATGCCATGACCCTCTTGCCTCTTGTTTGAGGGGAAGAAGGATGGAAGGGCCAGGATGTTCACTTTCATCTGTTGTCATCTGATTAGACCCAGATCCTGTGCCACTGGAACAGAGGCATGTCCCACAGTTATTTCCAAACAATTTTAGTTTATTTTGCTCAATAAAATGTACCCATGGCTAAAGAGTAAGACAGCATTGAAGGAGTCAAAATGAAAGGAAAGAAAGAGCTGATGCCCCTCTGCTTCCCCCTTCAGTGCCACCTGGCCTTACCTGTTACCGCCTGCCGGACAGAGAAGAGTGAGCATCTTAGACTCTCCAGCTCTCCTGCACTCTCTTCCCATAGTAGAAATATCATTATTGTAGTTTCTTTCCTAGTTATCATTGCAGCCCCGAATACCTTAAAATACAACAGAATCACATGGCTTCCACTTAAACTCCCTATTATTCCAAGATTTTATGTATGTATTTATTTTTTTCTCTTCAGCCTTTGGTTTAACTGGAGTTTCTAATTGCCCTTCTTTTCTCTTACATTATCTACTTTTATCACATCCTTAATTTCTTCCAGCACTTTGAGCTTTCCATCCGAAGACCCCCCTGCTGGGTACCATCCTTCTTCCTGTTTCCATCTGGAGTGAGGCCTGTCTGGGCCTGGGGTGAAGCCTCCTTACTGAGACTTCCTAAACTGCTTGTTTGGGTTTGCTCCACTGCTTCCTGAATTGCATCTTGTTCTTTCTCTCAGGATTCTCTTGTCTTGTTAGAGAATGTCTTCTGTGAACTTTGCAACATAAGGTTCCCAGGAGATAAAGTTCAGAGTTCTTATTTGTCCTCACAGTTGATTGACAGTTTGGCAGAACAGAATTCAGAGTTGAAAATACTTTTCCCTCAGCCCCATGAAGATATTGTAATATTGTTTTGTATTTTGTAATGTTGTTGCTGATGAGTCAGATATTTTTCTGGTGTTTGTTCCCTCACGATAACCTGTTTTCTTTCATAGAGCTTTTGGTTTCTTTTTATTAGTGATCTGACATTTTGCAATAATGGTCCTCAGTGTGGGTTTTTAAAAATTCATCTTGTTAAGCCTTTCAGTTTATAGAAGGTCTCCTTTAAGCTCTGGGCACTTCTTGTTCTATTTCTTTGATAAGTTTCTTTGATAGTTTCTTCCCTCTGTGTTCTCTGTCTACTCTTTAGAGCTCAAGTATTATTTGCATGTTGGAATGCCTTGACTATTCTGAAAAGCTAAAGTGTTTTTCTTATATTTCCTTCCCATTTAAATTTTTTGTGTGCATTTTTTCATCTTTTTTGTGGTTTTTTTCTTTGCATTTTTCTTAAACTCTGTAATTCAACAATTCCACTGAATTATTTATTTTGATAGTTTTTCATTATATTCCAAAAGCTCTTTTGTGATACCTGAATTTTCCTTCTAATACATATTGTTACTTTCAGGAATTTAATCATATCCTTCACAAAAAACGTGTTCAGTTTCCAACACTATGTCCTGTGGGTGTGAACTCTTTTGGAAGTAGAACCTTTAAGAAGTTATTAATTAAGATTTGCCCAAACAGAATGAGGGTGGGCTTTGATCCAATAGGGCTGAAATCCTTATGAACAATGAAAAATGGAGACAGAAGCTGGAGGTTAATGGAACCCAGAAGGAAAAGGGGAAGAAACTGGCATATGCATGATCAGTGATGGAAAAGCCAAGGAACCCCAAAGATTGCTGGCCAGCCAGGAGATACCTACCCTGGAAGGAAGTGGATTGTCAAGCCTCTGAAACTATGAGCCAGTAAATTCCTGTAGTTAAATCCATCCCCATAGGGTATTTATTTTGGCAGCCAAGAAACTAATACAGTACCTTCTTATAGATACAATATCTTATATTTCTCTGTGGATATTAATTAGGTTTTTAAAAAATATTCTTCATTGCCTGAAGGGGTTGCCTGAAGAGTGGATTCTGGCCCTGCAGTATACTGCAAAAGATGCAGGACCAGAAAGAGGAGGGGGCTGCTGCCTTGTTCCTCTGGAAGTGATTTTTCAGTCTTTCCCTATTGGTCTTTCAACTTTCCCCTTTCTTTAACCATTGTAGAGACACATTTGTCTGTCCATATTTATCAGTGAGGCTGACTGGGTACCCATGTCTGTGAATGGGGATGGTCAATGTGGACTTCAGGCTGGGATGAGGAGGCCTGGTCTTCACACAGGGACCAGCAAACATGAGGAGGGATTTCACTGGTAATCCACTAGCTTCCTTGTTCTTCCAGTGTTGTTCTTTCCATGTTTGTAGAATTCCTTGCCTGGAGGTTCCTGCTGACCACCCAAGCACTGGGATGCATAAGGACACTTGGCCAATGATTGTTTCCTGGCTGACAAACAATGGATTGGCTTGAAAAATGGGAATTTATTTACTTGTGGTTTTGTTCAAGGAGAATACCAAAATCAAGGTGTCATCAATGTGATGTTTTCTCCCAGAAACTGAGGTGTTCTTGATCTGGCAGCAAGGGATCCTGGGTCCTTGGTTTTTCTGTCACATGGCAATGCACATGGCAGCCTCTCCTGGCTTCTCCTTTCTATTCCAGCTTCTGTTGACTTTCACCTTTGTCTGTTCCTTCTGGCTTTCTCTTTGTCTGTGACCTTCCCTATAAGACCTTCAGTAATAGGATTAAGACCCATCCTGATTCAGCTGGGCCATGCCTTAGCTGATGTAACCTCATCAGTAGACCCACATGGTGGATTAACTTTAAGAACATGCTTTTATGGGGTATGTAGCTCCAAACCACCACAGCCAGTTACCCTGCTCGTGCCCCACCACATCCCTTGCTCTGTTCCCAAGCTCTATCTCAACTGCCCTTCCACGTGCTTCCTGAGACTGCAGAGCTGTGGATATCTCACATCTGCTGGTCACCTCACCCCTGACCTTACACACCTGTCTGTTCTGGGATTGTGGCTGTGTTCTTCTCTTTCTCTTGAAGGGAGGAGGTATAATATATTCTTTTACTGTGTTTGAACCAGAGATGGTCAAATTAGCACTTATGATGCATTCCTTTTACCTGAGAGGCTTTTTATTACCAGGAAAGAGAAAACAGAGGAAAGGAAATGGCCACAAAATTTCACTTTATTGGAGCATCCTGCAGTTAGTCATGAGTTCAGTGGTCATTCCATGGATATGAATGCTGGACAGGGAGGAGAGAGGGGCTGCAGGCCTGACAAGGCACCTGTCAGTTTTTTGTATCTGAAATCAGGGAACATTTTAAAAATTAAAACCTTTTAGACTCAGGGTAGAAAATGTCCTAGAATCTCAACTAGCTCATCTCCTAAATTTCTCTCCACCCAGAACTGTTAAAATCCATGGCAACTTGACTTTAGGATTGAAAGGTATTCTACAAAACCTATTAATTAGAGAGAAAGTTGAGAGGTCAAGGTAAGGAAGTCACACCTTATGCCTAGTGAGACTAAGTAAAACCTAAGCTGCAAGTATAAAATGAAAAGGTAAATCCCATTTCACAGGTGAAATGAGAAGGGCAAAGGGCAGGTGGCCTAGCCATGTGAGGAAGCAACCACAAAGGAAGACCTTGGTGTCCTAAGCCACACATTTCTTATGACTGATGAGGATAGGGGTGGGGGCAAGGAATCTGAGGTTTAGTTCCTGGAACCTGGAATTTTCTCTAACCACACTTGTGATAAAGCAAAATTTGAGGTCAGCAAAATCCAAATTTGTTTTGGTCTCCAGATGCAAAGACACAGCAGAAAAGCAGTGGAAATTTCTGGTGTGAGTGAGCCCTTCTCAGAGATGCTGAGACCCTGGGAGTGGGTGAGGCTGGTTCCCATGGCCACACACCACCCACATCCATGCTGCAGCCTGCTTCTCTGCTTTCAGGTCCTGGTCAGGCCTGAAGGTTCTGTGCTCCTTCCTCCTGGCAAGGAATTGTGCAATTTCTTTGTGGGGAGGATTCACTGACCCACCCTGTGTGAGCACCTGGAGCACATATCCAGAAGAGGGTCCAGACCCCAGCAGTGGGGCAGCAGATTTGCAATTTGGGGGCTACCTGGCAATGCAGACCCCACTTCAGCCTCCAGATATCATCCATCCCCAGAGGTAATCCCTGCAGGGCCCTGACCCTGGGATGACACTTTTCAGACTGCAGATTTGGGGAGTAAGGGCCTGAGATTCCAGTGCCCAATCCTCAGACTGGGCAGGTCAGGCCATTCCTTTTGGATTTCCAGGAATGATAAAGTCTTCCAAGCTGCTTCTACATAAAAAGGGGGGATTTTCACCTCAAAGAACACTCCCCAAATTTAAAGCAGACAGGGGAACCCCATCCTCTGGCTTGTGTTTCTGAGATATCTCACTGGGCCCAAGCTCAAGTGTCTCCTCTTCCCTGTGATCACCCTGAGCCCCTGAAGCCTTTTTCTGGCATTCTTTTTGCCCCAAATTGTTCCCAGGATTTCTAAGCAGCACACTATTCTGATTTTACATTTCAAATTGTAGTTTGAAAGGGCTCAGGAGGGCCTTGCACTTTCTAAGTGAGAATTTGCTGTTTATGGTGTAGGAAATGGAGTGGAGATAACCAAAGATGCCAGGGCTGTGGGTCATAGCTGGAGACTGGTGAGACAGAGGGGAGGGACACCAAGGACTGAGAGTGTAAAGATGCTCTGGTGGGGGACCTGGCTGCATCTCCCAAACCACAGTGAACACCCCATCCTGTGGTCACATCAGGTGTCAACAGGCCCCCCAGGAGCAGGGGTCTCCCTAATGTGGAGCAAAAGGCCCCAGTGACGGGGCAGGGGTCAGGGATGGCAGGATGACAGGACAGGAGGGAGGGAGAGAGTGGCCCCTGAATCACAAGGTCTTGATAAAAGCAGCCACACTGTGAGACAAGCAGGCCTGTGTGGCCTCTGCTCACCCTCACCTTGTCACCATGAGCCTCTCTGGGCACCATGCCCCCATGGGCCTTTCCTGTGCATTCTGCACCCCACCCCAGGTGGCTAGTTCTTCCCTTCTCTTGATCCTCAGACTCCAATTCTTCCTACCCTCCTCACTGGGACCTGATGTTTAGAAACAGCTTCATATGTGACTATTCTTGCTTGACCTGATTTTGTGATGATCAGGGTAGGCTAAACATGTGCTATATTAGAAACCATGCATGTGTCCCCAGACCTAGTTTTTCTCCCCAGGTCTGCTCTTTAGAATGCTGGTGATAAACTAAGCCTGATTTATTATATGACCATCCTGTATGGGAAAAGACTGTAATTTTGGGTATCCTTGGTCAACCTTAAGAGATATAGCAGGGGAACAGATCTGACTCAGGTGGTTCAGCATCCATCTCCCATATAGAGGGACCTGGGTTTGATCCCCAGGACCTCTCAGTAAAAATAAAAAAAGAAAAACATAGAAGGTGCACAGGCCATCAGGCCCCATGCGTGGGTGCACCGCCAGGCCCCGCATGTGGGCAAGCCACCAAGCCCTGTGAATGGGTGAGCTGCCAGACCCCTTTTGTATTGTGCTGCCAGGCCCCATGAGTGGGTGAGCTGCCAGGCCCTGTCTGCAGGTGTGCCATCAGTCCCTGTGAATGGGTGAGCCACCAGACCCCATGCGTGGGTATGCCACCAGGTGGGTGAGCCACCAGGCCCTGTGTGGGTGCACCATCAGGCCTGTGTTTGCAAAACAACGTTCTATTCAGTTAAATTAAAATGTAATGTTTTGAACCCTTTAATCCACTTAACTTTGACTCCTGGACATCTCTCCATGCCAAAGTTTAGAGAATAAGTCTGACCTTTTAATCCCTGGCTGGCATTTCCTGATGTGGGTGTGTGTTAATTGAGGTGTCAGTGCCCTACTGATGAACACTTGCCTTTTAAACTTTTCCTCTAAAACTGGACAGCCTCTCTCAGCTATGATGTGTTTTTGACCTCAGGCAAGGTTTCTGTTTTTTTCTGTGTTTCTGTGTGTGATTTCTTTATGGTTCAGTTTGTTTTGACTTTGTTGAAGTGAGTACATGTTTTGTTTTTGTCTGAGATTGGGTAACAGTTGGGAGGCTCAGGGTGGAGCTTGCATATGGATTGTAAAGCTCCAAGGTAACAACACCTCACATCAACATGAAGCCCAGGCTCAGTGCACACACTCCTCCCCACATGTACACACAAATGCATGCACACACACACACACACTCACACACAGGCAGTTCCAATGGCACAAGATTCAGACATTCAAGTGGCCAAAAACATCTGGGCATGTATATAACCTACTCACAAATGTTTGGAAAATAGATAGATAAATACATTAACAGTGAGAATGATATGGTAAATGTGGCAAAATGCTAAAAGTTTGTGTATCTGTGTATCTATGTGCAAGGTGTTTTGTATAATTTTTGCAACTATCTGGGAAGATTAAAAGGATTTCAAAATAAAAAGTTATACAAAAGAAGCTCAGAGCACTCCCTTTCTGGGGCCACCATGTGCATTCCTGGAAGGACCATTTCAAGCACATCATCTTGTATGCCATAGACTTGGACATGCCAGCCAGACCCCAGCTCCCCAAGCTGCTCCTTCAGGCTGCCCACACCCAGGGGCCTCCTCTTCAGAGGACCTGGGAGCCACCACCACCCAGCAGCAAGGAGCACACCCAGCATCCACACCTTGGTGTCTGAACACAATTCTCCACTGACAGGAACCAGGGCTCCTTCAAGAAATGGCTGATTCCAGGGCTGCAGCAAGAAAGGTAAAACATGAGCTTACAGCATCTTATTGCTAGCAAGTAAGGAAGGACTCATAAATCAAGGGGATCCATCAAAAGGACAAAGAGTCAGATAACAGGGCCCCCATTGGTCAGCTTAAGGGAAACTGGAACCTTCAAATAAGTAATGATATTAGCAGTTTATAATGAATTAAATAGGGAAGCATACATACATACATACATACATACATACAGTTTGATGAGAAGTAGGGTATTTACATAGTTACAAAACACCCCTGCCCCCAAAATACTTATACAAAGAGGAAAAGAGTAACTTTATAGTGGAGAAGCCCAGTGGACCCCACTCATTAGGTGATTTGATGAACACTATCAGTAATAGGACGACCAAAACCAGGGGTCACCTGCCAGGATGCCAGGAGGACCTGAAATCAGTTGATACAATTGATGAAGAAATATTAGTATATTAGTATACTTGTACTGATATAACCCATAGATTTTGAAGGATATCAGTATCCAATGTAGAATGACAGTAGTGACATTGACCATCCTTGTTTGTCCTGGATATTAGAGGGAAATCTTTCAGTCTTTCACAATTAAGTATGATGTTAGCAGTGAGTTTTTCATATATGTCCTGTATTACTCGGCCAAAGGGGTGCTGATGCAAAATGCCAGAAATTGGTTGGTCTTTATAAAGGGTATTTATTTGGGATAGGAGTCCACAGTTACCAGAGCATAAAGCATAAGTTTCTTCCCACACCAAAGTCCATTGCCACGTGTTTGCCAGGGTTCAGGCTTCTTGGGTTCCTCTCTTCCTGGGGCTGCATTTCTCTCTAGGCTCAGCTCCTCTGTTTCCTCCACAAGGTCAGCTGTAGGCTAAGAGGCTCTCTAGGCTTTGCTTCTTTCTACAAGGACAGCTGTGAACTCTCAGGCGAATGGCTTGTCTCTCTCCCGGGGCCTTCTCTCCTTCCTCACCAGAACTCCAACATCAAAACTGCTCCAATTCTGTTCTTTGACATGCCTTTTATATTTGATTTCCCTACCCACCAAGGGGTGGGGCTCAACACCTCCTGACGTGGCCCAGTTAATGCCCTAATCATAACTTAATCATTCCCAGATTAGCAGACCAGTTTACAAGCATAATCCAATATCTATTTTTGGAATTCATAATTACATCAAACTGCCAAACTGCTACACTCCACCCTCTGAATTCCAAAAATGCATTACAATATTCAAAAAACCTTAAATCAGTAACAATGCAAGTGCAAAATCATATCATTATCAGTTTAAAGGTATACAGTTTGTCTTTGGGTAAAATCCCGTCTGCTGTTTTTTAAAGAGGGGATGCTGTATTTTGTCAAATGCCTTTTCTGCATCTATTTAAATGATAAGGGTTTTTTTTTTTTCATTCATTCTGTTTATGTGGTATATTACATTAATTGATTTTCTTATGTTGAATCACCCTTGCATATCAGCGATAAATCTCACTTGATCATGTTTTAATGTGCTGTTGGATTTGGTTTGCTAGTATTTTGTTGAGAATTTTTAATCTCTATTCATAAGAGATATTGATATGTAATTTTATTTTTATTTTCTTGTGTCTTTATCTGGCTTTTTTATTAGGGTGATGTCCTCATAGAAAGAGTTGAACAGTGTTCCCTCATCCTTTTCAAATTTTTGGAAGAGTTTGATAAAGATTGGTTTTAATTCTTCTTGAAATGTTTGGTAAAATTCACCACTGAAGCCATCTGGTTGGTCCTGGTGTATCTTTGTTGGAAGGTTTTGATTACAGATTCTGTCTCTTTACCAGTTATTGGTCTGCTGAGGTCTTCTGTTTCTTCTTGAGTAACTATAGGTAGTTTGTGTATTTCTAGGACTCTGTCCTTTTCTTCTAGGTTAACAAATTTGTTTGTATACAGTTGTTCATAGTATGCTCTTATTTTCTTTTTTTATTTCTGTGAGATAAATAGTAATGCCCCCCTTACCTTTCAAATTTAGTCATTTGCATCCTCTCACTTTTTTCCTTTGTCAGTCTAGGTAAAGGTTTGTCCATTTCATGCAAATTTTCAAAGAACCAGAGTTTGGTTTTGTTGATTCTCTTTATTTTAAATTTTCTATTTCATTTATCTCTATTCTAATTTTTAAATTTCCATCCTTCTGCTCAATTTGGGTTTAGTTTTTTCTTCTTTTTCATCATTCTCCAAGTTGTAACAGTGAGGTGTCTGATCTAAGGTGTTTATTCTTTTTTAATGTAAGCATTTAGCACTATAATTTTAACTCTTGGAACTGCCTTCTGCATCCCATAATGCATATATTGATAAGCTTAATTGTGTCCCATACATCTTTAGGCTCTGTTCAATTTTTAAAAATTATTTTTTCCTTTATGTTCCTCAGCCTGAATCATTTCATGTGTCTTGCCTTTGAGTTCACTGATTCTTTGTTCTGCCATCTCTTGAGAAACCTTCTAGGGAATTCTTTTATTTTAGTAATTGTGGTCTTCAACTCCAGGATTTCTGTTCCATTTCTTTTTAAAATGTGCAAATGTACAACTCTTTATCAAAATAAACATACTCTTCATTCATTTTCATGATATCTTTTTATTTATTTCTCCTTGTTTCCTTGATGTCCTTGAGCATATGGAGGATCATCTTTTAAAGTCTTTGTCTGATCTCTCCAATTTTTTAAAATTCATAGTTCCTTGATTGGTTTTTGTTGTTTCTTTGGATGAGTAATCATTCCATTTCTTTGTTTGTCTTTTAATCCTTTGTTGCACAATGTACCTTTTAATACTTTAAAGTGTTAACTCTGGGATTTATTTCCTGATCTGTCTGTTCTTTAAGTTTGCTCCCAATGAGCGATATGACAGAGATTTCCATGAGTGACAAGAGGTAACAAAATCAAGCCAGTACATTGAAAACAAAATCTTTCAGTCTTTGCAAATTAATCTGCTTTGGGTGGTGGCCTCTTTTACCCTTCTATCAAGAAGATCCTCTTGAGGTAACTGTCAAGTGCAGGGTTCTCTCTTTCTTATATGAGCCTGTGTGTTGCCTGCTGCTGGTCCTGGGCCTGTGCTTTCCGCCTTTACAGGAATTCACATGCCCTTCTTGTTGGCATTCAGGAATTAGGTCCGTGAAAACGGTGCCACGGATGAGAAAGAAAGAATAAGACAAAGAGAAGAAAAACTGGGATCAGGGGACTCTCCGTCCGATATGGAGAGAAGAGCCCAGCCACCTCATAAGGTGTGGCTTTTATTTTAGCTTTAGAACAAAGAAAATATGTATGTACATATACAAAGTCAATAGATACTTGACAGTTTACATTTTAGTAGAATGAGCAAGTCTTAAAGGTTAATGGCTCAGTTCCTCTTTTCCTTCCAGAAATTCACAGACATTGTAAATCTTACAAGCTCACGATGTTTCCCCATCCAGCTCCTATTAGCATGAGACCGGAGGGCTTGTTTCCTACATTCCAGGGTGACCTTCTTTTTTGTCAGTTGCCATGGCCTTTAATTGAAACTCCATCACTTCTCTAGGCCCTCTGAAATAGACATTCCATTTTCCCGAGTGTGTCATTGTATGACTTCATATGTTGCAGCAGACAAAACTTAGACAATGAAAAACCCAAGCATGCACTCCGAGAAGCAGAGAAACAAAGTTTTATTATGCACGGGCCCAGAGGAGAGTCAAGTCTCCAAAAACCCTGAGCATCCTATCTTGGCTTTCATAAGTTCATATAGGGACTTCAAGTGGGCAAATTCCTAAGCAAGCAGGCAGGCACGGGTTACAAAAGCAAAAGGTGGGGTTGAGCTTATCTTCCAAAAGCAGAGGGCTATTCAGGAAGTAAAGAGTCATTATCTGTTTAGAGTTGTAAATTCCAGTTGAAAGGGGCAGGCAAGGAGTGCTTACCTTTCTAAAGATGTGGATTCCAGGGAAAGTGGAGGAAGGGAGAAAGGGATGAGGGGTGCTTATCTTCCTAAAGCTTAGGGCTTCTGCTGAGGGGGGGTTAGGACCAGCACTTCCTTTATCAAATTCAGGTAATCTTTTGCCCCAGGCTACTTTTAATTAATTATTTTTTACACTGTCTTAGCTGTCTGCAAGCAGGACAAGTTTTGTGAGGGCGATCCTGAGTAAAGTTGCTTTCAATCTGCCACATGACAGATTGGCCCTGACATACAGGCACCCCAGTATGCGCATAGGGGTTACTCTGCTCTTTCTGGAACTGGTTCAGAGACCTGAAGTGGGAGCACAGGGTGGCTCCACAACACACCAAGGAGGGATGGAGAAGGACTAGCAAGGGGACCATGAGCTTTGTCTATCATTTTTAAGCTACATGTTCTTGATTTATCTATCACCCAGTTACTATTACCTTGTGACTCTTTTCCAGAGTTCTGAAGAAGATGGCTATGCCAGTCTTTGTTAGTTGCTCAATGATCCTCTGAGGGAACAACACCCTGAAGCATCCAACTCCACCATCATTGTTGATCTGAAGCAATCAGGTAGCTTTCAAATAAACTTTCCTTTGTGATTTGACTTATATAACATAAAATGTACTGAGTAGGGTATGATGATTTGTGAGTTTCCCAATGGTATGTGGAAGTGTGGTACTGCTCTGATGAAAAATCCTTAAACATAGGAGTGGGCATGAATTAGAAAGACTTGGGAGAGATTATTAGTGAAAGCAAAGAGAGCCTTGACTAAACTGCTTCTTCTCATGTTCATTTATTTGGTAACTATTTCAATTTCATTATCACCATTTGAAAGATGACAAAAGTATGGCACAGGGAATTCCATTCAAGTGTCCAACAGCTCACAGGTGGTAAATGCCTGAGGTAGGATTCATACTCAGGTAGAATCCAGCTCCAGAGTTCAGGCTTTTAATCACCAAGCTAGATTGACTCCCACAAGCCACATGGGGATTTAACTTAATATGAATTCTTGAACTCCCACCTCAAAGCAGATTTTCTTCTTCCTCCCATACTTGAGTCTTATCTATTCTAAGCTCTGAGCCTTTGAACCAAACCTCTCTGTCCCCAAACACAGCCAAATGCCATGTGGGACAGTCTCTTGAAGCAATGTTTTGGGCACTAAAACAAACAACCCAGAGCTTGCCTCCTCTCCCAACTCATATCTGAGAAGATCAAAGACATTTGGCACACATTCCACCTAAGCCTTATTTTTCCTCCACAGAATACTGTCCACAATAAAAACATTAGCAGCTCTCTCTAGAAGGAGGCCAGTGCTTATCCACACAGAAAGTGGAGAGGCTTGCCACCTGCATATGTGTGCACAAGGGAGGAGGGAAGGAGGCCACCCAGCATGGTCTTCCTTCACCATCCCACCCATTGCCCCCACCATTCCCTGGCAGAAAATGCCTGAGAAGACCCCCAATCAGTCTATCCATGTGTGATGGAAAGCACATGTTAGTGAGGAAAACATGAAAGCCCTTGGTAGGTAAATAAGGAGGAGGTGGAGTTTCCTCTTTCTTTCCAGAGGAAATTCTACTTCTGGAATGTGGATTTGAGGTGAGAGAAGTCATGCTTCCCTGCTCCTAGGTCACTTCTCCTGGAGAAATGCAGAACTGTGAAGAAGAAGGTCCTTAGAGGTTAGAGGCCTCACTAAGAAATGACCAAGTCTAAGTAATTCTGTGGCCCTATCAGGGAACTACAAAGATGTAGGTCAGAGGGTCACGAGCACCATTTGCTTTTCTTGGTTCTTCAAGAAATGTCACAGTCGATGCCACCTGGGGCTAGACTCTCAGTTTTTATGAAAGAGATTTATGTAAAAAAAACATGATCCAAAGCATACAATATTTTGCTGTTAGGAACAAAGAGGAAATAAATTTATAGATATAGATACATGTGAATGTATGAATATACATGTGCTTATAGTTTAATAAAGAAATGCAAGAAGAATGAGCAAGTAACTAATGAAAATATTATGCTATCACAATTCTGTGAATGGTATAGATAGGATAAATATGGAAAGGAGACTTTTCTGAATATACTTTGTAAAGTATAATTTTGGTTTTTAAATATGACCCATTATGCCAGACTTTTAGATGACTTCTTTCATGAACAAATATTTTGCATTGTTATTTAAATCCTTGCCCCAATCTCACAGATTATTTTGATACATGCGATTAGGATAAACATTCATTAGAGAGTTTTCTATAGTGGGAAATTTCTGAGTAGCTTCCCTGATACTATTCTTCTATATTTAAATCATCTGCTATCTTGGTTTTGTTTTCTTATTGTCTTTATTTTGAGGAGAAATAATCTCAAAATCTTATAACTAAGATGTATAAGTCACTATTAAGCTTAGTTAGGTATTGTATATTTGTTATAGTTCATGAGAGAATTGAATTTGTACTTTTAACCACAGTCCATCATTCACCATGGGGTTCACTGTGTTATATGGTCCCCTGCCTTGCAAGACCCTTCCAAAGTGTACCCTCAGTGGCCCTCAGTTTCATCACAGAGTTGTGCTGTCATCAGCTCAGTCCATTTCAGAATGTTTTCATTCCTCTAGAAAGAAAAGTCCCAGACACCCTTATACTTCCCATTATTGATCTTTAACACTGATATAGTAACTTCTTTGTCATTACTATAAAAATATGAAAATATTATTCATAAGTACAGTCTATAGGTTACATTAGCTGCATTTTTCCATGTTTCTCCATATTCTGAACACCTTGTAATAGAGGAACATTCTCGTGTTTGTACTACTAGCCACAATCATCATCCACCACCAAAAGCAGTATGTTATAGAGTCCCTAGATCAGCCTGTAACTGTCTTTCAGTTGTCATTAACCTCCCTACTCTATACCATTATATTCACTATAATGTGTTACCTTCAACTCTATCCATTTCCCTATATTTATAATCCAGCTTATTAAACATTCTACATACATTCAGCATCAGCTCCCCCTTCTCACCCCACATTCTAACTTCTAGTAACCTATAATCTAGAGCAAGGGTTCTTAACCTTTTTTGTTCCATGAACTCCTTTGCCAGGCAGGTGAAAACCACAAATCCCTTCTCAGAATGTAGCAGCAGATACTTTTATGACACCTTAACAGTGGTATGTCTTTAAATTAAATTTTAGGATTATTCAAAATTATATTTTACAACTTTCCAATAATTTCAATACCCTGATAACCTAACATAGTTCAACATCTGTTCAAATGGTCATTTTTGGCAAACATTTAGAAACTCAAGTTTTACCACGGTGTCATAAAACCATCTCTGCTATCCTTACCAATATTTTTATGGGCAGTTATCCTCTGCACTCAGAGCATGCTAGATCAAAATTAAAATCATACTAAGTCTGCACTATACTGTGTATTATTTAATGAGTATATCACACCCACACCAACACATCCCCACAAGAATAATGATAATGTTTTTACATGAATAAAATTAATTTACAAAGGAAATCAGTTACATATATTGAAACAGTTACTAAAAAAACATGATATAATACTGTACATATGTGCTTCTTTCTTAACACATTAAATAATAATCCAGTACATCAAAAATATAGGAACATTAAAGTTAAATTTTATTTTTTAAGGACATGTCAATATGCAGACATTTGTTGTTGTTTTGTTTGTTGGAAAGATATATTCCATGTAAATAGTAATGAAAAAAGGTCTGGAGTAGTGATACTAATATCAGACAAAGTAGATTTTAAATGCAAAACTGTAATAATGGATGAAGAAAGTCACTATATAGTAATTAATGGGACAATTCAACAAGATGAAATAACAATAATAAATATTAATGCACCTAACTTAGGTGACCCAAAATACATGAGGCACACACTGGCAAAACTGAAGGGAGAAATAGATGTCTCTACAGTAATAGGTGGGGACTTCAACACACTACTCTCAGCATTGGATAGAACATCTGGACAGAGGATAATAAAGGAAGCAGAAAGTAATGTGTTTAATATGATAAGTGAAGTAGACCTAACATAAATTTATAGAATATTACACCCCAAAACAACATGATATACATTCTTCTCAAATTCTCATTGACCTTTCTCCAGGATAGAACTTAATTAATTGTCCCTGGGACCAGCCCCTCAGTCCCAGCCTCTAGTCCTCTCATCTCAAATACTGCAGGAGGACAAGGGAGGACAAGGGACTCCTGATGTGTGGGGCCAACAGCCAGTCAGGGCTGAGCCCAGATGGGAACCCAGATTTCCAAATGTGGCTGGAGTATCTTCCCAGGTGCCAGGTTGCAGAAGCCTCTGCCCACTGAGGGGTGGCATTTGCTTTTCCCACAGGTTTCTGTAGGGCACTGAGATGTTAGTGGAGGGTTTGGGCCTCTGCACTGCCTCCTGGACCCTCATCTGTCCTGAGCCTGGCCTCTGCCCTCTGGCTTCCAGCAGCAGCCTGGTGGACCCCATACTGGCCACCTCAGGATCATGGCTGATGTCCCTCACAGTGGTGTCATCTAAGAAAGATTATTTCCAAGTTGGGCAGCTTGTCCAGGGATAAGAGCTGGACTTCATGATGTCCCAGACTGACACCAGTGCAGCTGTGCCCCTCACCACCCTGGATGATCCCAGCCCCACAGGTGGATCTGCTCTAGACAGGACAATTACTTCTGCACCAGATGCCATGACCCCCTCACCTCTTGTTTCAGGGTGCAGAAGGGTGAAAGTGTCAGGATGTTCACTTTCATCCAGTGTTGTCTGATTAGACTCAGAACATGTGTCACTGGAACAAAGGATCTTCCCAAAATTATTTCCAGTTAAATTTAATATATTTTGCACAATGAAATATTCACATGGCTAAAGAATAAGACAGTGTGGAAGGAGTTAAAATGAAAGGAAAGTGCTGCTGCTCCTCTGCTCCTGTTCCAATGCCCCCTGACCTCACCTGTTACCACCTGTTGGACAGAGGAAGAGTGAGCTTCTTAGACTCCATATGTACCCTTATCCTATGGTAGACATATAATTACTATAGTTTCTTTTCTATTTATCATTGTATTGTAGAATTCCTTAAAATAGAGAAAAATCTTGCAGTTCCCCCCTTGTCAGGAAGATACTGGTGTTACCAATTTGTCCTAAGTTCCCTATTTTTCCAAGATTTTATGTATATATTTATTTTTTTCTCTTCAACCTTTTGTTTTCCTGGGGTTTCTAATTGCCTTTCTTTTCTCTTACATTATCTATTTTTAACACATCCTTAATTTCTTTCAGCATTTTGAGCTTTCCATCTGAAGGTCTTCCTGCTGGGCACTGTCCTTCTTCCTGTTCTTCTCTGGAGTGAGGCCTCCCTAGGCCTGGGGTGGAGCTTCCTTACTGAGAGTTCCTAAACTGCTTCTCTGGGTTAGTTCCACTGCTTCCTGAATTGTATCTTCTCTCTCAGGACTTCATTGTCTTGTTAGAGATGTCTTCAGTGAATTTTGCAAGATAAAGTACTTGGGAAATAAAGTTCAGCATTCTTAACTGTCCTCACAATTGATTGGCAATTCAGCAGGAACAGAATTCAGAGTTGAAAATACTATTTCCTCAGCCACTTGAAGATATTGTAATACTATTTTGTATTTTGCAGTGCGGTTGATGATGGTTCAGATATTTTTCTGCTCTTTAATCCCTCACAGATAACCTATTTTTCTTTCAGAGTACATTTAAATTCTTTTTATCTTTTTGTTTTTTATATTTTGTTTTGATATTTCTTTTTTGGTTCTGCTTTATTTTCTTGTTTGTTTTTTGTACGTCTTTTTAAAAAGTATATTGCTTTTATTCATTACAAGATTTAGTTTGCTAGTATTTTGTTTCAGACTTTTGCATTTTTTATGCTTTAACCATTTCTATTCATATTCAAAGATTTACAACCAATCTTTTTAACAAATCTGTTTTTATTTTTAATCTTGGTGATCTGAAATTTCACAACAATGTTCTAGGGTGAGGGACTTTTATTTTTTTAGTTTTTTAAACACTTTAAACAGAAGCTTTAGGTTACATAATTGTTACATCAAAAATATAGAGGAATCCCATATACCTCACCCCATCCTCCTCCCACACTTTTCCACATTAACATCTTTCATTATTGTTACAATTGATGAACACATATTGAAGCATTGTACTAAGCAAGGACTATAGCTTACATTATAGTTTACACATTGCCCTGCACAATTTATAGGTTTTGTCAAAATGTATAATGGCCTGTACCCATCATTGTGATGCCATGCAGGACAATTCCAGTATCTCAATAATGCCCCCATTTTATATCTATTCTTCCCTCTCCCTCCCCTCAGAACCTCTGGTGGCCACTGTCTTTAAATCAATAATACAAGTTCTTCCATTGTTAGAATAATCATTTCTGCTTTAGTCCATAGTTGCTTTCCCCCTTTATGTTTGTTCATTCTTTAATTTTGAGGATTTTGGGGTGGTGATGCCTACCATATCTCCAATTGAGAGAGGGCTTAGATGTCATGGGGCAGATGGATGCAACTGTATTGCTTACAGTTACAGATATTCTCTGCTTCCTGGCATAGGCATTGTCCTTCATCATCCTTTTGTTAGTTTTCCTGGGTAAGTCTGGTGAACAGGTGAGTAGGTTTTGCAACTCTGCTGAGATTCAGGGTTCAGCTGGCATATGAGCTGACCAAAGACTTAAGTCTCTAGGACATATATTGAACAAGTATAGTGCTAATTATAGGTTTAAATAAAAGGCAGAAGAGCCATGTGCAGGGAAACTATAAATAAGTCTAACTCTGTTACATTGGGGAGGATATAGTCCTAAGTAAGGCCCATTGACAGGATGCTGAGTTCCTGAGATTCTCTGCCTGCTTATAGTGCCCAGAGGTCTCTAGAGCCCTCAGGACCCCTGGTGTTTGAGGCACTGTTTATTGTGGTAGTCAATGAGATCCTGCTGAGACATGCATAAGCATAACCTCTGGAATAAACCCCTGACTCACTTTGAAGTCCCTTAGCCATTAAAACTCATTGGTATTTAATATTTCCCCCTTTGGTCAAGGTCTTTTTCCAGATTTGTCCCTAGCTGGTGTTTGATAATAATCCCTTGGTGCCAGGGAAGCTCACCCTGGGGGTCATGCACTACCCTGGGGGTCATGCACTACCCTGTGGGGAAGGTAGTGTTTCTATATCCTGAGTTTGTCTTAGAGAGAGGCCACATTTGAGCAACAAAGAGGCTTTCAGGAGGTAACTCCTAGGCAAAATATAATACTAAGGTAAATTTCAATTTCACTAGAAAAGGTTCCTAAGTACAACCATCAGAATCAAGGGCCTGGTGGAGTGGTCTGTCCTCCTTCACTAGGCACTGCCTAGTACTCAAGGGATTCTTGTCACACTATTGAAGAATGTAGTAGGGCTTCCCAAGATAGGAATTCAATATTCTTTTGGTTATTGTGCTGGGGCCCCACCCAATGAGACAATGTCCCATAACCACTTGAACATATGTAAATGCCATAGAGACATGCCCCAGGTGCACCACTCCCCACACATCACCCCATCACTGACACCCCACACCACTGATCCTCCCCTGCCACAGCTGTGACCCTTCTGTGATCCAAAACCTACCCAAAACCAAAGCCAAAATAATAAACAGATAAAAATAGTAAGAAAATAAATTAATAATTAAAAATAACAAATAATATACAAAAATAAAATAATAAAATTAATTTCATTGTGTCTTTCATCACTGTAAGATCTGTTTGTTATCCTTTATGCACTGTGACAATTTCTTCTGTATGTTCTCCCAGTGTCTTTTTTTTTTTTCCTTTATCTTCAAAGAAGCTTTAGGTTACAGAAAAGTCACATAAAAAATATAGGGGATTCCCATTTACCCAACCCCCCCCCATTAATAACATTTTACATGTGCATGATACATTTGTTACAATTGATGTCAAATATTGAAGCATCGCTACTAACCATGGTCAGTGGTTTACATTATGGTTTACATATTGCCCAAACAATTTTATAGGCTTAGAAAAAATTTAAAATGACCTGTATCTATCATTGCAAGATCATGCAGTACAATTCCAATGTCCTGAAAATGCCCTATGTTCCGTCTATTCTATTCTTCCCTCCCTGTATTAGTCAGCCAAAGGGGTGCTGATGCAAAGTAGTGGAAGTCTGTTGGCTTTTATTAAGGGTATTTATTTGTGGTAAGAGCTTACAGTTACAAGCCTAAAGAGTCTAACTCAGAGTTGATTTCTCACCCAAAGTCAGTTGCCACCTGTTGAAACAAGATGGCAGGTGATGTCTGTGAGGGTTCAGCCTTTCTCTTTCCTCTTAAGGCTCTGTGGGCCCAGCTTGTTCTGAGTTCAGCTGTAGGCTGGCATACGACTCAGCTGCTCTGTTCTCTTCAACTGCAAATGCTCTTTTGGATTTTTCTCAAAATCTAATTCAACAACACCATTGAATTATTTTGACAGTTATATTTTAAATTCCAAAAGCTCTTTTGTGATTTCTGAATTTTCCTTGTAATATTCTGGATGTGAACCCATTTGCAAATAGAATCTTTGAAGAGGTTATTAGTTAAGGTGTGCCCAGACTGAATGAGGGTGGGCCTTGATCCAATATAGATGAAGTCCTTATAAACAATGGAAAATGGAGGGATGAGGGAAGCTGGTCTTCATTCCATGGACCAGCAAACATGAGGAGATGTTTTCTCTGGGAATCTAACTTCCTTGTTCTTCCAAGATCATTCTCTTGTTTGTAGAATTCCCTCTTTGAGATTCCCTTCTGATTCCCCAAGCACTGGGATGCATACAAAAGCTTGGCCAGTGTTTGTTTACTGGCTGCCAAAGGAAATACCAAGGAATGGGCTGACTTAAACAACAGGAATTTATAGACTCATGTTTCTTTCTGAGAAGTCTAAAATGAAGTTGTCATCAAGGTGATGCTTTCTCCTAGAAGACTGCCACATTCTGGAGCTGGCTGCTGGGGATCCTGGGTCCTTGGCTTCTCTGTCACATAACCATGTACACATTGGCCTTTCCTGGCTTCTCCTTTCTATTCCAGCTTCTGTTGACTTTCAGCTTCTAGCTGCTGCCTCTGGTTTTCTCCTTCTCTGTGCTCTTCCCTATAAGGCCTTCAGCAATAGGATAAAGACCCATCCTGATTCAGTTGGGCCATGCCTTAACTGATGTAACTTCATCAGCAGAACCACATGGTGGATTACGTTTAAGCACATGCTTTTCTGGGGGTACATAGCTCCAAACCAACATAGTCATTTACATGCATTGCCTCACCTCACCCCCAGTCTGCTTCCCAGCTCTATCTCAGATGCCCATCAGCCCTGTGGCCAGGTAAGGCCTTTCTATAGGGCTCCATTTGTTTCCCTCCTACCACCTGTGTCCTCTGGGGAAGGATGGAGGAGGGGCTTGGCTAATGCCTTTGGGGTAAAGGACCTGAACTAGCTAGGGGAGGGGAGGTAGGAGTTGCATGCCACAGGGAAGTAACTCCTGAGCCCAGGCTCCAGAGGTGGCTTAGGGTTTGTCCAGGAACAGGAAATTGGCTGTTCATCATGACAAGTTACACAGATTTATCCCAAATTAGAGAAAGAGGTCCCTGGATATCCCTGGGCCAGTCCCCTGAGTAGCTCAGTGGGCTTCTTTAGCCTTCTGCCATGTTTTAATAGTTTAATTACTTACTCCATATAGAGGGAAAATACTTGAGAAATGTTCATGAGAACAGAAGTCCAAAGGGGTCAAGCAATAATAGATCAGAGAGAGTCCAGCTCTAGCAACAAGTTCTGTGCAGTTCAAATCTTTCTACTGAGCAGAGGATATTCCAATGCTTGCACTTTCCTACCTTCCTGTGCCACAGGGAATGTCTGCCAACCCAGCTACCTTGGGAAGTGGGCCATCAGTATGTCCCACCATTTCTGTGTTGGTGGAATCTTTTCCCTGGAGTCCTGAGAGGCAAACCTGGTTGGGGATGACACAAGCAGGGAGGATATGATATATTCTCAGTTCAGGCGGTAATTCATTGTGTTTGCAAAACAACGTTCTATTTATTTAAAGTTTAATTTTTGAACTTCAGCTTTCATCTACTTAATTTTATATACTGGACATCTCTGCATGTCAAATTTTAGAGATTAAGGTCTGTCTTTTAATTCCTGGCTGACATTTCCCAATCTGGGTGTATCAGTGCCCTACTGATGGACACTTAAATGGGCCCACTTTTATGAGCAACATTTGAAGGACATCTCTGTTTTTTGCCCTTTGCCCTTCACCTGGTTATTTCCTTGGGATGATATCCTAGAAGTGGCTGGGAGAGCAGAGGGGTGTGGGCCTCTGTGTCCACTGGCACGGGACTGGGCAGAGTATGTTAGAGGAGGGCATGTGGGTGGTTGGGGGCTAGAAGGACGGAATTAGAGCAGCATCTGCAAAGGCAGCAAGGACAAGTGTGCGGGATGTTCAGAGCTCTGCAGTGCAGAGCCTTCAGTGCAGGTGGTACCATCTCTGCCCTCTTATCTCAGCCCCCTGCCTGTCATGAGTGACTCAGCAGCTGTCAACTTCAGGAATCATCCCTCACTCCCCACCTCCCCAATTCTCTTAGTCTTCAGTGTTTCCTGAGCAGTTTGCTTGATACAGTTGGGAGCAAGTCAAACTCTTGCCCTCAGGGGACTTGAGTTAGCAGGGGTGACAGAAATAAGCAGGCAATCATTAGACAAGAGTATCAAATGCTATGAGATACTCTTAGGGAAGGGAAACCTGAGAGGCAGCTGGCCATGTGTGCCCAGGTATGTGGAAGCATGGGCACTATAAGAAGGGCAGCTCTTCCTGGGGTGGGGGCATCTGTGCCCTAAGACTTGTGTCTGTCAGAACAACTCAGGAGTGCTCTCAGCCACCTTCCTCCCTCCACTCCACTCTGCAGACCTGGGACTTTCACTCAGGCTTCCTCTCAGTCACATCCCATTTCCAGTCACCAAAACTGTGCATGTCCAAGTTTTGGACGTATATATCAGTAATGATATATGCCTCAGCTTCTTCAGTGACACATTCGGTTCTCCCTGAAAACACAATTCTTGCACCATTAACTTTGAAACAATCACAAACTTACTGAAACTTACAAATAGAGAACAAATAAACTTTCTTTTTCCTTGAACCATTTGAGAGTAAGTTATTGATCTGATCCCCCAATTATTCCCCTAATATTTATGTGTGAATTATCCTTCAAATAAGGAATTCTACATAACCATATTACAGTCCTCAGTATCAGGAAATCAATGCTGAAACTGCCATTTAATCATCAGGCCCCATTAAAGTTTAATCAATTGTCCCAGTAATACCTCCTAATAGTGAAAGCAGCCAGTCCACTATCACATATTGCAGCTTGTTGATATCATTCAATGCCCATCTATCTGAAAATCAAGTCTTCCCTTGATTTTCATGAGCTTGACACTTTTGTCTACTATGGTTGGTTTTTCTGTAGAGTGTCTGTTTCAGTTTGCTAAGGGCTGCCAATGTAAAATACCAGAAATGGTTTGGCTTTTATATGGGAATTTATTAAGGTAAAATCTTATGATTCTGAGGCTGTGAGAATTTCCAAATCAAGGCACCATCAGAAAGGCTGTCTCACCAAAGGTCGGCTGCTGGACATCCTGGACTCCTGCCATTTGACAAGGCCAAATCAAGACAGTCTCTGCCTTCTCCTCCAGCCTCATTTTCTCCCTGAGCTCAGCCTTGGGCACTCAGGCATATGGCTCATCTCTCCCCTCTTTTCCTGGAATAGTGGCTTCAGCTTCCACTGCTCTGCTGATTTCAGCCTCCAGTCTCTCTCTCAGCCTCTTGGGGTTTCTCTGTGACTTGGGTGATCCTCAAGTCCTCTCTCTCATGTCAGGGTAAAATGGCAGTTCTATTTCTCTGTATGTCTCTGCTTTCAGTCCTCCATTTATATAAGACTCCAGAACAAAGGCTGTGGGAGGAATATCACAGAGATGATGCTGCATCCTACAGGCACCCTGGTTGGTGGCTCCTGATTTTGATGATCCGATTACTGATAGTGCTTATCAAATAACCTGATTAGCTTGGGACACCAATCTTCTCCACTATAAAGTTACTCTTTTCCTGTTTGTATTTTTTGGGCAGGAGGGCTTTGTAACTATGTCAGTATCCTTTTTTAATCAAACTTTTTATATGTATGTGTGTATGCATGTATGTATGTATGTATGTATGTACATGCTTGATTCAACATGGATTTACATATGCCAATTCAATAGTTTATAGTTGGCTCATATCATTGCTTATTCTAATCCTCCAATTTCCTTGATTTGGCCAATAAGGGTCCCATAAGCTGAAATCTTTGTCCTTTTGATAGATCCCCTTGATTCCTTAAGCCCTTCCTTTGTTTCTAGCAATATGATGCTATAAGCTCATGTTTCACTTTTCTTGCTGCAGCCCTGGAATCAGCCATTTCTCCAAGGAGCCCTGGTTCCAGTCAGTGGAGAATTATGTTCAGACACCAAGGTCTGGGTGCTAGGTGGGCTCCTTGCTGCTGGGTGGTGGTGACTCCCAGGCCTTAGGAGGAGGCCATTGGGGTGTTGCAGCCTGAAGGAGAAGCTTGGGGAGCTGGGGTCTGGTTGGCATGTCCAAACCTGTGCCTGCAGGAGGATGTGATTGAGATGGTCCTTCCAGGAGAGCACACAGTGGCCCCAGGAGTGCAGTGCCCTGAGCTTCCTTTGTAGAACTTTTTATTTTGAAGCCCTTCAATCTTACAAGGTATATATAAAAATAATAGAAAACCATACAGACAATTCCATCATATCCCACATGGAGATACACAAATCCACCAACATTGAATATTGTCTTATCAGAGACTCAATCATACATACATACATACATACATACATACATACATACATACATACAAAAAGTTTGATTAAAAAAGGATACTGACATCAAAAATAAATAAAAAGAAAAAAAACATAAAAAACAAAGAAAAAAATAAAAAAACAAAGAAAACAAAAAAAATAAAATAAAAAATAAAAAAAATAATTAAAAAAAAAAGGATACTGACATAGTTACAAAGCCCTCCTGCCCAAAAAATATGCCCCCCATATCCAACACCCTAACCTAGTAACCCTACCTTGCCCTAATTCCCTAAAAGCATTCCCAATATTGTAGTTTCAACCATGTACCCACCAATCCCCAGTGTTCACCTGCTCCCTCCGCCAACCCTCCCCTCAGTTCCATGGACAGCCCAACACCCTCTCCACAACCTACCCCCTGACATATCTGAACTGCCTAACCCAATAGTATTCACCCCACCACTGTCATGTCCCTCCACTGCATAACTATACACTTCCACCTTATCATAGATTTGCCCATATGGGCATTGGCTCACAGCCTTTTTCTACCTTTCTATTTCTTGGAAACCAATCTTCCAGACTCTAGCTCTGTGAGTCTACTCTATTTGCTTAATTCATATCAGTGAGGTCATGTAATATTTGTCCTTCAGTGCCTGGCTTGCTTCACTCGATATAAGATCCTCAAGGTATAGCTACATTATCCCATGTATTAATACTCTATTCCTTCTTATAGTTGAGTAATATTCCATTGTATGTATATACCTCAATTTGTTTATCCATTCTTCTGCTGAAGGGCATTTGGATTGATTCCAACCTTTGTAAATAATGAATAATGCCACCATGAACATTGGTGTGCATATCTGTTCATGTCCTTGCTTTCACATCTTCTGGATATATACCCATCAATGAAATTGCTGGATCTTATGGCAGTTCAGTTTTCTGTGAAACCATGATACTGTCCTCTGCAAAGGTTCCATCATTCTATATTCCCACCAGCAGTGGATGAGGGTTTCCATTCCTCCACATCCTCTCCAACTTTCATAGTTCTCTGTTTTTTTAATAGCTGCCAGTCTATCATCTAAGTAAGATGATATCTCATTGAAACTTTGATTTGCATTTCCCTAATAGCTAATGATGTTAAGCATCTTTTCATGTGCTTTTTACCTATTTGTATTTCTTCTCTGGAGAAGCATATATTCTAATTACTTCCTCATTTTTCAAAATGGGTTGTTTGACTTTTTATTGTTCAGGTATGGTATTTCTTTATATATTCAGGATATTAGCCCACTATCAGATATTTGATTACCAAATATCCCATTGAGTAGACTGCCTTTTCACTTTCTTAACAAACTCCTTTGAGGTTCAAGAGTTTTTAATTTTGATGAGGTCCCATTTATCTATTTTTTGTTGCTCATGCTTTGGGTGTGAAGTTCATGAAACCATTTCATATTACAAGATCCTGTAAATGCTTCCCTACTTTATCATCCAATGTCTTTATGTCCTTGGTTCTTATATTTAGATCTTTGATCCATCTTCAGTTAATTTTTGTATGAGGTGTGAGATGGTGTTCATCTTTCATTCTTTTGGATATGGATATCCTGTTCTCAAAGCACCATTTGTTGAAGAGGCCATTCTCACCCAGTTGAATGGGCTTGGTGGCCTTGTCAAATATCAGTTGGCTGTATATGTGTGGACTTAGAACTCTCAATTCAGTTCCATTGGGCAGTAGGTCTATCCTTGTGGCAATACCATGCAGTTTTGACCACTATAGCTCTGTAGTATGTTTTAAAGTCAGGTAGTGTGATACTTCTGATTTTGTTTATCTTTTTCAATATGTCTTTGACTATTTGGGGTCCTTTGCCTTTCCATATAAATTTCATAGTTGGTTTTTCCAATTCAGTAAAAAATGCTGTGATGATTTTTATTGAGATTGCATTAAATCTGTATATCAATTTGGGTAGGATAGACATCTTAATGATGTTTAGTCATCCTATCCATAAACACAGAATATTCTTCCATTTACTTGGCTTCTTTGATTTTCTTTAACAGTGTTGTGTAGTTTTCTGTGTATAAGTCATTTACATCTTTAGTTAAATTTATTCCTAGGTATTTGATTCTTTTAGTTGCTATTGTAAATGGGATTTTTTTCATGACTTCCTCCTCAGATTGTTCATTGTTGATATACAGAAATGCTACTGATTTTTGAACATTGATCTTATAACCTGTGACTTTATTGAACTCATTTATAAGCTCTAGAAGCTTTGTTGTAGATTTCTCAGGGCTTTCTATATATAGGATCATGTCATCTACAAATAGTGAATTTTTTACTTCTTCCTTTACAATTTGGATGCATTTTATGTCTTTTTCTTCTCTAAGTGCTCAAGCAAGTACTTCTCACGCAATGTTAAATAGAAGTAGTGTAAGTGGGCATCCTTGTCTTTTTCCTGATCTTAAAGGGAAAGCTTTTAAGATTTCTGCACTGAATATGATGTTAGCTGTGGGTTTTTCATATATACCCTTTATCATGTTGAAGAAGTTTCCTTTTATTACTATCTTTTGTGGTGTTTTTTCAGGAAAGCGTGTTGTATTTTGTCAAATGCTCTTTCATAGATGATCATTTGATTTTTTTTCTTTTGATCTGTTTATTTGGTGTATTACATTGAATGATTTTCTCATGTTGAACCATCCTTGTATACCAGGGATGAAACCTACTTGGTCATTGTTTATAATTCATTTGATGTGTTGTTGATTAGCAAGTGTTTTGTTGAGGATTTTCACATCTAAGTTCATTAGAGGGATTGGTCTATAGTTTTTTTTTCTTGTGGTGACTTTGTTTGGCTTTGGTATTAGGGTGATGTTGTCATCATAGAATGAGTTAGGCAATGTTCCCTCCAATTCTATTTTTTGGAAGAGTTTAAGCAGAATTGGTGTTAGTTTTTTCTGGAAAGTTTGGTAGAATTCACCTGTGAAGCCATCTGGTCCTGGGCTCTTCTTATTTGGGATGTTATTGATGGCTAATTCTATTTCATTACTTGTGATTGGTCTGCTGAGTTCATCAATTTTCTTTTATCAGTGTAGACTACTTGTGTGTTCCTAGGAATTTGTTCATTTCCTCTAAATTGTCCATCTTGTTGGCATATAATTTTTCAAAGTATCCTCTTATGATACTTTGTATTTCTGTGGGGTCAGTAGTGATACCTCCTTCCTCATTTCTTATTTTATGTATTTGTACCTTCTCTCTTTTTTTCTGTGTTAGTCTAGCTTAGGGTTTGTCAGTTTTATTGATCTTCTCAAAGAAACAGCTTTTAATTTTATTTTTTCTAGTGCTTTATTTCCAATTTCATTTAGTTCTGCTCTAATATCTATTATTTCCTTCTTTCTATTTGCTTTGTGGTTAGTATGTTGTTCTTTTCTTAATTCCTCCATGCATGCAATAAGGTCTTTGATTTTGGCTCTTTCTTCTTTTTAATATAGGCATTTATGGCTATGAATTTCCCTTCCAGTACTGCTTTTTCTGAATCTCATAGGTTTTGATATGTTGTGCTGTCATTTTCATTCATTTCAAGGTAGTTACTGATTTCTTTTGAGATTTCCTCCTTGACCAATTGTTTGTCTAAAAAGTATGTTGTTTAACTTCCATATCTTTGTGTCTAATCTGGTTCTCTGCCCTTTACTGATTTCCAGCTTTATTCCATTGTTGTCAGAGAAATTACTTTGTATAATTTTGATCTTTCTGAAGTCTTTGAGTGTTGTTCTGTGTCCTAGCATGTGGTCTATCTTGGAGAATGATCAATGTTCACTCAAGAATAATGTATATCCCATTGTATTTGGGTGTAATGCTCTGTATAAGTCTGTTAGGTCTAGGTTCTCTAATGTATTATTCAAAGTCTTTGTTTCCATATTGATTCTCTGTCTAGATGTTCTGTCTAATGGTATTAATGGTGTATTAAAGTCTCCCACCATAATTATAGAAACATCTATTTCTCCACATAGTTTTTCCAGTGTTTGCCTCATGTATTTTGAGGCACCCTGATTAGGTGCATAAATGTTTATGATTGTTCTTTCTTCTTGGTAGATTACCACTTTTATGAATATATAATGGTCTTCTCTGTCTCTTACACTACTTTTGCATTTAAAGTCTATTTTGTTGGATATTAGTATAGCTACTCCCACTCTGTTTTGGTTATTGCTTGCTTGTAAAATTGTTTTCAAAACATTCACTAGAGCAACACTATCTCTTTTTCTTCCTTCATCTTTCTATATTCCACTTCCTGTTGTGTTCTTACATTCCACCTCTCTTTATTTAGTCCTCAATTTTTCTGCTTTTTATTTTTATCTCATCTATTCTGTTTTCTTTTTTTTTTTTTATTTACTTCTTTCTTTTTGTATTTTCTCTTTCTGTCTCTCCTCATCATTCTGACCTTTTAATTCATTCTATATATTTTTTCTATTTGGTTTCCCATTTCATTGTTTGTACTCCACTTTTTTATTCCTATTGCTCTACACGGCTTACATGAGTTAATTATTAATTTTCCTAAGTCTTATATGGTTCCTCTTCTAATTTTTACAATTATTATTACTATTACCCTTTTTCTTTTCTTACCTCTTTCACTTTTTCTGGCTGCAATCTTTTTCTTTCAAGGGAAAATATACAATGGCAAGGAAATAGAATAAGAGGAACAAAGTATCAAAGAGAAAATTTAACACACACACACACAAAAACAGCAAATAAATAAAACCCTAGAGTAGAGAGAGAAGATAATCAACTGAATAAACCCATCAAGATTAAAAGATGACCTGATAGCAATAAAAAAATTACCAACAATGCTAAAAAACAGTAAGACATGGCCCAGTCCAATGAACAAACTAAAAACAAGAAGAACAGAACATCAAACAACTAATCAGAACTGTCCAAACAAATATTATGGACCAACTTAATGAAGTGAAGGAAGAGATTAAGGATATTAAGAAGACACAGGGAGAACATACTGAAGAAATTGTAAACATATATAAAAAGATAATGAGTATGATGGTGATGAACAGCATGATCCAAGAAATAAAAAAATACACCAGAAGCACATAACAGGAGATTTGAACAGGCAGAGGAAAGAATAAGCAATGTGGAAGACAATACATCTGAAATCAAACAGATAGTAGAACAGATAGATAAAAAAAAACAGAAAAAATTGAGCAGGGACTTAGGGATTTGAATGACAACACAAATGCACAAATATATGGATTATAGGCATCCCAGAGAAAGAAGAGAAGGGAAAGTGGGCAAAATGAGTGTTGGACAAAATAATGGCTGAAAATTTCCCAACCCTATTGAGGGAGATGGATGTACATGTCCAAGAAGTGCAGTGCACACCAAACAGTATAAATCCTAACAGGCCTACTCCAAGACACTTGTCAAATTGTCCAATGCTCAAGACAAAGAGAAAATGCTGAAAGCTGCAAGAGAAAAGAGACTCATCACATACAAGGGAAGCTCAATAAGATTAAGTACTGATCTCTCATCTGAAATCATAGAGGAAATTAGGCAGTGGTATGACATAGTTATGGTACTAAAAGAAAACAACTTCCAACCAAGAATTCTCTATCCAGCAAAGCTGACATTCAAAAATGATGGCAAGTTCAAAATATTCACAGATAAACAGAAATTAAGAGAGTATTCCAATAAGAAACCTGCCCTTCAAGAAATACTAAAGGGAGTTTGGCAGATGAAAGGAAAAAACTGGAGAGAGAGAGTTGGAAGAGAGTGAAAGAAAAATAGAAATAAAACAACAATATGACATACATAAACCCAAAGAAAATATGGCTAATGTAAGGAATTCCTTGACAGTAAAAACACTGAATGTTAATGGATTAAACTCACTAGTCAAGAGAAACAGAATGGCATAATGTATAAGGAAATATGACTCATCTGTATGCTCTCTACAAGAAACCCACCTTAGACCCAGGGATTCAAGGAGGCTGAAAGAGAATGGCTGGAAAACAATCTTACAAGTAAACAATAACCAAAAAAGGGTGGGAGTTGCTATTAAAAAACGGAGGAATACAAGTGTTGGAGAGAGTGTAGAGGAAAGGGAACTCTCATCCATTGCTGGTGGGAATGGAGAGGGTCCAGCCATTGTGGAGGACAGTTTATCAGTTCCTCAAAAAACTAACCATAGAACTGCCAAATGATGCAGCAATTCCACTGCTGGGTATATACCCAGAAGAATTGAAAGCAAGGACACTAACAGATATATGCACACCAATGTTCATAGCAGCATTATTCACCATTGCCAAAAGTTGGAATCAACCCAAATGCCCATCAACAGATAAATGGATAAGCAAAATGTGGTATATACATGTAATGGAAAATTACTCAGCTGTAAGAAGGAATACAATGCTAACACACGGGATAACATGGTTGACTCTTGAGGACCTTATGTTGAGTGAAGGAAGCCAGGTATTGAAGGACAAATATTACATGACCTCACTGATATGAGTTGAGAAAATTGAGCAGACTCAGAGAGGTAGTGTCTGGAACATAGGTTTACAGGAATTAAACAGGGAGAAGAAGATTGTGAGCAAATCTATGATAAAGTGGAATTATGTAGTTGGGCAGTGAAGGGTTATGACAGGCGTGTAGTCATACTATTGGGTTGAGTGGTGCAGGTTTGACAGGGGGTAGAGTGGGGAGGGTGGGCTGGATGGTCCATGGAACAGGGGGGAGGGTTTGGGGAGGGACTATGTGAACACTGGGCATTGGTGTCTATGTGGTTTAAAGTACAAAGTTGGGTAGCCTCTTATGGCAATATGACAAGAAATGGTTACTGGTTTAAGGTGTTGGGTGGGAGGCATTCAGGACAGAGTGCATGGGGCAGGCTTCTAGGGAGTATGTGAGTGATCATTTTGTCATTATGTGTTGTATCAATGGTTGGAGACCCACATAATGGGCAGGAAGGAATTGGACTGCCATCCTGGGGAGGACCAATATGTTCTCAGAGGGACAGGAGTTTCTCAAGAGCATGGGTGGTTCCTAATAGGGGAGGATAAACCAGTGTGCCAAGCCTTCAGTGCTGTTGAAAGTAACTACGAATCTTGTCATCCAAGGAGTGAAATCTGGTGGTTGCTGTGGGCCACAAGGGGAGCTGGAGGTAGGAATAGAAAAGAAGGAACAGGGGGTATTTAGTGGGCAATGGAAGTGTTCTAAATGATCTTGCAATGATGGACACAGGCCATATTAAATATCATCAAAATTTATAAAAGTGTACAGTCTAAAATGTAAACCATAATGCAAACCATTGACCATGGTTAGTAGCTATGTTTCACTTTTTGTATATAAGATGTAACAAATGCACCATCCACATATAAATAGGTATTAATATAAGAAGCAAGGAAATGGGGAGGATGTTGGTTATATGGGAGTCCCCTGTATTATGTATGTGACTTTACTGTGACCAAAAACTTCTTTGGAAACAAAATGAAAAAAAGTAAGACAATGGAATAAATGGAGGAAAATGTCACTGTACATACAGGGCAACAGATATTACAGTGATGAAAGGCAAAATGTCAAAAATTTTAAAATATTTTTCATTTTTTTAATATCCCAATTTTTAAATTTTAGTTTTAGTTTTTAAAATTTTTATGTATTTTATTATTATATTTAATGCTATCTTCATTATTTCATTTTCCTATTAATTACATTTGGTGATTTTATTGGCTTCATTTTTGAAGAAGCTTTAGATCACAGAAAGGTTACAATTGGGACAGGGGAGGATCATTGGTGTGGGGTGCCAGTAATGGGGTATATATGGGAGAAAGTTCACCTGGGCATACATATAAGGTATATAAATGTGTTCAAATGTTCTTGGGGCATTGTCACAGTAGGTGAAGATTCACACAATAACCAAAAGAATATTGAATTTCCATCCTGGAGTGCTCTGCTGCATTCTGTAATGGATCTGCAACAATCCCCCAAGTACAGGGGCAATGACTAGTGAAGGAGGATGGTACATTAATGGGCCATTGAAATTGACAACTATGCTTATGAGCCTTTGCTCTTGAAATTGCAACTTAGCCTTAGTTTGTAGGGTGCATAAGAGTTACCTCCTGAGAGCCTCCATGTTGCTCAAAGCTGGCCTCTCTTTAAGCCAAACTCAGCATATAAATGGACTACCTTTCCCCCAGTATGGGACATAAATCCTGGGGATGAGCCTCCCTAGAGCACCAAGAGATTACTACCGAACAACACATTTTTAAAAAAATCAGTATGTCAAAGAAGAAATTGCAAGAGAAATTAGTAGATATCTCAAAACAAAAGAAAATTACTTCAAAACATATCAAACTTATGGCATACAATAAAGGCAGTGCTGAGAGGGAAATTCATAGCTTCAAATGCCTATATTAAAAATGAAGATCCCACCCACCATATCCATGGGATATAAGCCCTCTCTCACTTGGAGTTGGAGTGGACATCACTATCCCAGTCCCCTCAGGATTGGGGGAAGAACTATGGACTAGAGTGGACTTGATGGTATTCTCTTGTTCACATATGGTGATTCTAGCAATGCAAGAAATTATAACAATGAGGTGGCGCCAGTGGCCACTTGACACTTTTGGGGTAGGGTGGGGACGAGCAGTTGAAATACAGTGGCTTCTTTGGGGAAAAAAAAAAAATGATCAACACTTTTCTCCCTGTTGAATAAAAGAAGCCAAAACAAGGGGTGGGGGGTGGGGGGGAAGAGAGAGAGAGAGAGAGAGCTCTAAAGCAATTCTCAAATTTGAGTGTGCGTTCAGGTCATTTGGGAATTTTGGTAAAATGAAGACTCTGATTCTGTAGACCTGGTGTGGGACCTGAGACTCCACCATGATTCTAGGTGATACCCATGCAGATAGTCTGGGAACCATGCTTTGTCTGGTAAAAATCTGCCTGTGCCCCGTAGTTAGTGTAGGCTGCAGAGGCCCCCTCACTCCCAGCACAAGGGACCATTTCCTTGAGGGGCATTACTCTTGGAGGAGGGGTTATGAGAAGTTCTAGAGCAAGACTCAACTTTTGCCATGTATTACAATCATCTGGGAGCTTTAAAAATCCCGATTCCCAGACCACACCCCATAACAATTAAATTAGCATCTCCAGGAATGGGACGCAAGTGTCGTTTTTTTTTTTTTTTTTTTTTTCATTCTTCAGGAGATTCCACTGCACAGCCAAGTTTGAGAACTAGTGGCTTAAGGGAAAATAATATTAAATAGAATAATAACTACAGTCAGCACACATTGGCTACTTCCTTACTAGTACCTGGTCTTGTGATAAACAGGCATGTTTTCATTGAATCTGCATAATTGATCCTATTTTACAGACCAGAAAACAGAGTCAGAGATTATGTAAAATGCCCCAGTTAATGGGTAGAGCTGATATTAGAAGACAAAAAGAGCAAGACAGTCTTGGAGAAAGAATATGATGGAGAGGGTAGAACTATCTAATCACACATGTTTGTTAATTGAAGGTTTTTCTTTTGTTTGTTTGTATGTTTGATTTCTAACCAAACTGACCATGTCATTTTAAAAAATCAATCCCCCTCTCTTTCCCCAATCCCACTGTCAAAGACCTAGGCCTGCCCTCCTGCATTATTGCCTATTCTGAATCACGCATGCATGAGGCCCTGGGCTCTAGGGCTAAGGTTAATTGCCTCTGATTGCTGGATCCTGGGGATAACTTGACTCCAGATAGACTCTGCTTTGTCTCATTTCAGAGATTCTATTGGCCTCTCTTGTCCTTAACTGGGCATCAGGGGGAGCTATGGCAATCAGAAAAAAAAAAAAAAAAAACAGGCTGGAAGCTGCCCCTAAACATTCTTAGTTCCCATAGAATGACTTTAGCATTCTCTCTTAAAAATTTCCTAGGAGATCCTCGCCCCAAAGCTAATGCTGATTGGCCCAAACCCCAGAGTCCAGGCAAATATCCCATCCCTGGCATGCTGATGACAGAGAAACCAAGGAGCTTCTGTGGGGCCCAGAGTTACAGGGACAACTGGAGAGGGGTTACCAGGGCCAAATGGTCAGTGTGACTACAGTGGTTAGTCCAGAAAGAAGTCATGGATTGTAAATTGTATATTTCTCAATGGCTCTCCTCGTTCAAAAAGGATTGAGCAACTATAATAAAATGTATAAAGTTAAAAAAAAAAAATGAAGAAATAACTAAAATTAAAGGCCTGACTGAACAGCTGGAGAAACTAGCAAATGAACAGTAAAGCAATCCCAAAGCAAATAGAAAGAAAGAAAGAAAGATTAGAGCAGAAATTAATGAAATTGAGACCAAAAAATAAAATAAAATAATAGAGAAAATCAACAAAACCAAAAGCTGGTTCTTTAAGATCAATAAAATTGACAAACTCTTAGCAAGGCTGACAAAGAAAAAAGAGAGAAGATGCAAATAAATAAAATAAGAATGAATGGAGGACATTATAACTGCATCCACAGAAATAAAAGGATCCTAAAAGGATATTATGAAAAACTGTATGCTAACAAATTAGGTAACCTATATGGAATGGAAAATTTCCTAGAAATGCACAAACAACCTACATTGCCTCTATCAGAAATACAGGAACTCACCAAATGAACCACAATTAAAGAAACTGAATCAGTCATCAAAATATTCCAACAAAGAAAAGTCCAGAAACAGATGGCATGACAGGTGAATTCTACCAAGCATTTTGCAAATAATTATTACCAATCCTGTTTAAATGCTTCCAAAAAAATTGAAGAGGAGGGAAATTTTCCCAAGACATTTTATGAAGCCCATATCACTCTAATACAAAGGCCAGATAAGGACACTACAAGAAATGAGCATAGATGCAAAAATTTTCAACAAAACACTTGCAAATTAAATCCAACAAAGAATTATACACCATGATCAAGTGGGTTTTCTTCCTGGTATGCAAGGGTGGTACACCATAACAAAATCAAAGTAATATACCACATTAACAAATTGAAAGGGGAAAGTGCATGATCATTTCAATTGATGCAGAAAAGCTATTTGACTAAATCTAGCATCCTTTCTTGATAAAAAACACTTCAAAAGACAGTTACAGAAGGAAAGTTCTACAACATTAAAAAGCATATGTGACAATCCCAGAATGAACATCATTCACAATAGAGATTGAAAGCTTGCTCTCTAAGGTCAGGAACATGACAAGGTTGCCCACTGTCACCACTCTTATTCAACATTGTGCTAGAAATTCTAGCTAGAGCCATTAGGCATGGAAAAGAAATAAAAGGCATCAAAATTGTAAAAGAGGAAGAAAATATAACCTATTCAGAGACAGCATGTTCCTGTATGTAGAAAATCCTGAAATATCTACAATAAAGCTCTTAGATCTAATAAATGAGTTCATCAAAGTGGCAGGATAGAAGAGCAACACACAAAAATCAGTAGCATTTTCATATACTAGTAATGAACAAGCTGAGGAGGAAATAAAGAAAAAAGTTCCTTTTACAATAGCAACAAAAAGAACCAAATATCTAGGAATTAATTAAAACAGGAATTTTAAAGTTTTGTATTCAGAAAACTACAAAACACTGCTAAAAGAAATTTAAAAATACCTAAACAAATAGAAGGAGGTTCCATGTTCATGGGTTGGAAGACTAAACATCATGAAGATGTTGATTCTAACCTAGTTGATTTATGGATTCAATACAACCCCAATCAAAATTCCAAGATCCTACTTTACAGAGATAGAAAAGTCAATTACCAAGTTTATTTGGAAGGGAAAGTGGTCCTGAATAGCAAAAAAGAATTCTAAAAAAGAAGAGCAAAGTTGGAGGACTCGTACTTCCTGACCTTGTCATGTATTATAAAGCTACCTTGGTCAAAACAGCATGGTATTGGCATAAAGATAGAGACATTGATCACTGGAATTGAAATGAGAGTTCAGAGATAGAACCTCATGTCTATGGTCAAGTGATTTTTGATAAGCCTACCAAGTCCACTTTTATGGGACAGAACAGTCTCTTCAATAAATGGTGTTTGGAGAAGTAGATATCCATAACCAAAAGAATGAAAGAGGACCTGTAGCAGTTTGATATTATGAATTTCAAAAATAGATATTGGATTATGTTTGTAAACTGGTTTGTTCCTCTGGTCATATTAGATTATATTGGATTCAGAGATTTCACTCTTACTTGTTTAAATAATGATTAAGTCTTTGATTGGGCCACATCAGTAAGATGTTGAATCCCTGACACCTTGGTGGGTGGTGACTCACAGAGAAACTGAACCACAGAGAAAGGAGGTGAGAGTTTTGATCCTGGAGACTGGGAAGTAATCACACAGAGAAGCAGATAAGTGAGGAAGGAGAGAAGGCTCCATTAGACACAACAGAGGCCCTGGGAAGAGAGATGAGCCATTAGCCTGATAGTCTGCAGTTGACCTTGTGGAGAGAGCAGAGCATCTGAGCCTGAAGAGAAATGAGCCCCAGGAAGAGAGGAGCTCAGGAAGCCTGAACGCTTGCAGACATTGGCAGCCATCTTGCTCCAACACGTGGCAACAAGACTTGAGTGAGGGAAGTAACTTATGTTTTATAGTCTGGTAACTCTAAGGCTCTACCCCAAATAAATACCCTTGATAAAAACCAACAGATTTCTGGTATTCTGCATCAGCACCCCTTTGGCTGACTAATACAGGACACTTATTTCACTCCCTATTCAAAAATCCACTCAAAATGGATTAAACACCTCAACATAAAAGACAGGACCATAAATCCCTTAGAAGATAATATAGGGAAACATCTACAAGACCTTGTAGTAGGTTTGGGTCTCTTAAACCTTACACCAAAGGCATGAACAAGAAAAGAAAAAAAATCAGTAAATAGGAGCTCCTCAGAATTAAACACTTCTGCACCTCAGAGGACTTTGTGAAAAGGGTAAAATGGCAGCTTACACAATGGGAAAAATATTTGGAAATCACACATCCAACAAGGGTCTAATATCCAGGATATATATAGAGATCCTCTAACTCAACAATAAAAGGATAAATGACCCAATTATAAAATGGTCAAAAGACAATTTTCTATAGTATAAATACAAATAGTGAAAAAACACATGAAAAAATGCTCAAACTCACTATTAGGGAAATTCAAAACAAAGCTACAATGAGATATCATTTCCCACATATGAGAATGGATTCTATTTTAAAAACGGAAAACAATTTGGAGAGAATGTGGAGATATAGGAATGCTTATTCACTGTTGTGGCAATGTAGAATGGTAGACACACTGTGTCGCTTGGCAGTCTGTAAGGATGTTAGATATAGATCTATGGTGGAACCCAGCAATACCACTACTAGATATATACCCAGAAGAACTAAGAGCAGTGACACAAACAGACATCTGCACACTGATGTTCCTATTGATATTATTCACTATTGCCAAAAGATGAAAGCAACCTATGTGTCCATCAACTGACAATTGGATTAAAAAAAACTGTGGTATATACACAAAATGGAATATTATTCATTTGTAAGAAGAAATTAAGTCATGAATTATATGACAACATGGATGAACACGTGTTGAGTGAAACAAGCAAGGCACAAAAGGACAAACTTTGTATGATTTTGCTAACATGAACTAAATGAGCAAACTCATGGAGTTAGCTAGACTATAAGTCACCAGAGAATAGAAATCTGTGCAGAATTGGTAAAAAAACATTGTTTATAAATGTTTGGAAATGAATAGAAATGGTGAAAGTACATCATAGGATTTGTAATTAATAGTGCTAATATATGGATGTGATAGTGCTTTGTTTTTTGTTTCTTTGAGTAATGAAAATGCTCTAATATTGATTGAAGTGATGAATACACAACTCTGTGATAATACCAAATACCATTGATTGTACACCTTAGATAAATTATATGGTATATGAACAAAAAATAATAGGTTGGGGGAAAATACCCCAAATGTAAGATATGGACTATAGTTAGCAGTAACACTTTGATGATTCTCTTTCATAATTTGTTACAAATGTTTCACAACAATGCTAGGTATTGGTGGTGGGGTGATGAATGGGAGCCCTTTAGGATGTTATAAATGTTTGTTTTGTAAGTCCACAACTTTTACTATACACTTATTGTTTCTGTATGCTCGTGTATGAATGATACACTTCAATAAATTGTTTTTAAAATTAAAAAAGGAAATAATATAAAAGTACATAGTAAATCATTAATCATCTCTGACCCTAGAAAGATCAATTTCATATTTTATATTACATTCAAACAAAAAAATTTTTAGTTCTTTTAACCTTTTATCCAGAAACACTTGAAAAGGAAGACAGACCGTTTCTACCCTCACATGGCTGTGAAAATATTAATAGTTAAATTAAAATACCAAGAACAGTGAAATGCTTAAGTCCAAAATGAACCCAAATATCATTTTCCAGAGTAGGAGTAATAATAAAGACTTTATAAGTACTTTTGAATCCATAAATACAATAGGCATTTTGGTACTTTGGCCACTGGAAAACAAATGCTGTAGCATTAAGTAAAGGGCTGAGACATCTCACTTTTGTAGATTCAATTCAGCGTATTTAATGTTTAGGCAACAAAATTATTAAAGATGGGCAAAAGTTCACATTTAAAAACTCTCTAATTTTCTATTTAGAGTAAAAATAGGCAATATGAGTGTAGAGGTTAAAAATTATTTCAAAACATAAGACTTCAGCTTGGAAAACAGCTTTTATTCCAAAACTGATTTATCCCTCTTAAAATGTAAACCTTTAAAAATGTGTCTGTATATATAGATACGTATTTTAAAGGAATCAGATAATCTTAGAAGCAGCTTTAGTGTTTCCTTTGAATTTGTTTTGAAATGACTATAGTGTTATCTTCATGGAAAGGATTAGCCATCTTCTTGGTCTAAGGCTAAAATCATGATCATTTGTCAGACTTGCTTGTCTAAGGCTAAAAATATATCAGCAAGATGTAAAGTGTAAGGAGAGAAGAAGATGAGAGCTTTCCTGGCAGTTGGTTGCTAAAATTTATGGGACATCTCAGCAGGCTCTCATAGACTGTCAAAGTGGATACTATCTCAAATACTGGGGCACCTGAGGACTCTAGAGACACCCAGGTCCTATGGTCAGGGCAGATAGCTCCAGAGTTTGGTACCTTTCAAGTGGGCCCTAGTTTGGAGTTTGTGATACTGACAGTGACAGAGTTGGACTCAGTTATGGCTTCCCTACACATCACTCATCTGTCTCTTCTATTTGAACCTATACTTGGCGCTGGAATGGGTAGGTGTATGTCCAAGAGACTTGAATCTTTGGGCTGTCCATGTGTCAGCTGGGACCTGAGCCTCAGCAGTGTTGCAACACCTATTCTTCAGTTCATTGGACTCAGCCAGAACAACTAACAAGGAGGTGAGGACTGACAACCACTATACCAAGGAAATGAGAGAGCCCACAACTGCAAGCAAGAAAGTCCCATCCATTAGCTGTGTGGGATCAAAGCCCCCTCTCAATTAGAGGTGGAGTGGGCATCACCATCCCAGAATCCTCGGGACAGGGGAATGAACTATGGACTAGAGTGGACTTACTGGTATTCTACTACAGACTTATTGTGATTCTAGCAATGGAAGAAATTTCAGCACTGATGTGTAGGCAGTGGCCACTGGAGGCTCTGCGGCCCAGGGAGGGAAGACAGGTGTAATGTGGGGGCTTTTTCAGGACTTGGGAACCATCATGAATGGCATTGCAATGACAGATATAAGCCATTGTATATCTTCCCATAACCTGCAGAATTGTGTGGGAGTGAGTGTAGACTACAATGTGAACTATGGTGCACACTCAATGGCAATGTCCCAGGATGCATTTATCAATTGTAATGAATGTGTCACACCAATGAAGGATGTTGTTTATGTGGGAGGTGTGGGAGGTGTGGGGAGCATGGCATAAGGGAATCCCTATATTTTTTGTGTAACATTTGTATCATCTAAGTATCTTTATTTTTTTTTATTTTTATTTTTTTAAGATTTTATTTATTTATTCATTTATCCCCCCCTTGCTGCTTGTGCTCGCTGGGTCAGCTAACCACGCCGTGTGGGCGAGCTTGCCTTCACCAGGAGGCCCCGGGAACCTAACCCGGGGCCTCCCATATGGTAAACGGGAGCCCTACTGATTGAGCCACAGCCGCTTCCCTCTAAGTATCTTTAAAAAACTTAAAAAAATATTTAAAATATAAAATTTATTGGGTTCTTAGAAAATGACACAATGGCAGCCTTTATTGTCTTTTTCTTTCCATATTGGTTCTGATGAAGGAGGACATTCCTGCTCTTGAAATTTCTTTATCACTGGACAAGTTCATGGAAAGCTTGATCTACATTCATCCTAATCTTTGCTGAGGCCTCCATGTATATTACTTTAAGTTGCTGTGCTAACTGCTGCCCTTCCTGTGTTACCTGTATCTGATGATCTAGATCTGCTTTTTTACCAATTAAAATAATCAGAGTCCTCATTGTGAATGCTAGTCAGGCAGGAGGTATAAAGAGGGGGCCAGGACACGTGAGATGCTGGTAGCAGTAAGCAAGGGCCAGTGGCCAGGGCACAGCACCAGGGGCCCTCAGCCACTATAGCTGGGAGAGGCTGCACCACACCAGTGCAGGCCCTTACAGCTCCATTCCACAGAAAAGGGCATTTAAGGTTATACCACCCTGAATGCCCCCAATCTGGTCTGATCTAGGAAACTCATCAGGGTCAGCCTTGGTTAGTACTTGGAGGGGAGACCACCTGAGAATACTAGGTGCTGTAAGCCTTTGCCAGCCACTCCTCTTTCTCTCTTCCTCTTCTTTTGGCCACTGCTGCCCAGAGCATGGCCCCATCCATCCAATACCTCCTGAATCCTCTGCCCTGCCCTGCACCAGCTCCATCATCCCACCGTGCCCCCAGCCAACCACCACACAGGCAAGCACCTGCATCTCAGCCCTTTGTTGGATCTCCCAGCCACACACAAACCCAGGCATGGCAGCAGTGGCAGATACCCCAACTGCTGAGGCAAAGACCCCTCACCTGCTAGACCGCTATTGACCAGCGGGCCCATAAACATCCTTGGCATTTGCATGCACACAGTGCACACCAGGAGCAACCCTTGGTTCACTGGCACAACAGGGATGAGCCCAGGGAATATTCTTTCCCTTTGCAATGGGGAAAAGTCTCACCCACCCATGCCTCAAGCCCCCAAGGGCATGTTCTTAGCCACTGGTCTCAAGAAACCACACTGCCCTTTCAGCAATCCCAAGGTCCCTTTGCAGATGAAAGAGAATCTAAAGCAACCCAGGAAACAAGGACAGATACATCCCAGGGACCCATTGGTCCTCTAGAACAAGCTGGCAGGAAGCAGAAAGAAGATGCCACCACAGACCACCACTAGCAGTGGTGGGACATCCTGGGGGCAACTTCCCAATCATGAGATATCTTCTGTATCCACTGGCAAAGCCACCAGCTGGCTTAGAGTTCCAAGGATCTTCTCCTCCACCCCACCTGGCCACATCACTGGACTTCCTTCCCTCAGGTTGGGAGGGCCAAGTATGGCTGCAGGTCTGCTATGTGCTGGGACCTCTTCTCAGGGATGAGAGAATAGGCTGAGTGGTCTGCTCTCAGGAAGCTTGGAGTAGAGTGGGTGAAGACTGATGAGAAACAGAGTAGGGATGCACTCTAGCAGGGGCGAGGTTTGTGGAGGGAGGGCTTACTTGCCCAGGAGAACTATGAAGCACTCCCCCTCCCAGATGATAGGTCACTAAGAGGAATCCTGGACTGGTGGGAAGCTCCTATGCCTAAGCTTTCCTGAAGTCTTGGAAACAGCATGGGACATTCCATCTCCCTCAAGCAGATCTTCAGGAGATCTGCAATCATCTAGGTCAGAATCCACCTTGGCATGGGGAACCTATCTGAGTGTTGCTGGATGGGGGCTGGGGAGATGGTGGGCAAGGGCTGTCAGGGTATGTGGTGATGGAGTGGCACCTGTGTTTAATCCCACTGCAACCCCCAGGGCCATAGTTCTGTACTGCAAGGGCCTTTTGGAGGAAGCCTGCATGCAGACAGCAATGGCACAGGAGATGGGAGTGGACAGGGGCCATCACAGAAAGAGCATTTTGTAGGTTACTTGAAGGTCAAGGTTGCAGCTGAGCACATGACTGTGGAATAAGAAAATGGATGAATATGGTCAATCAGAAATTATTGTTTTTCCCAGTTTGGAAGGACAGGGTCTCAATTCTCTTCTTTATCCAACATAGTTTCTGATTGTTCTCATCACAAATTCCTCCACAGAGGTGTTAAAATATATTATGTCATCTAAAATAATCAGTTTTCAGAAAAAAAAGTGATGCATACACAGGGAGAAATACAGTGAATAGAAATGGTCCATATTATATCTAGAAGTTTGATAAACAAAGACATCAATCAACTATTATAAATACATTCAAAGAACTAAAATAGATTATATTTAATGAATGAAAAGAAAGTTTTAATACAATGAAGCAACAAATGAAAATGCTTAAAAGGGAGATAGAAATTATTTTTTAAAAACAAATGGCAATTTTAGTGTTGGTGAAACAATGATTCATGAAAAATTCTGTAGAGGAGTTCAACAGCTGATTCAAGATGGCAAAAGAATGAATCATGGAGGGCAAGATGGCATCAGTTTAAGTGGGCACTCACCATCTCTCTCTCACAAAAGACAGCTGATTGGGGACAGGATCCTGCCCAAGTGAGCTGTTCTGGGAGCCCATAAAGTGAGAGCCTTTGTGACACTGATCTGGAGGGAGCTGGACAGGGAAATAGACTGCTCAAGATAAAACCGTGAGATTTTAGCCCTGAGCTGGAAATCACAGATGTGGATGGCTAAGCCCCACCCTCAGGGCAAAGCACTCAGGGCAAAGGGCTAGGGTGAGCCCTAACTCCTGCTGGCAACCCAGCAAGAGGGAGCATTCCCCAAGAGTGGGAGAGTCCTGGCAAAGGGTGGAGAGGGGTTTCCTTTCTGTGGGTTTGGTTGTCTGGACCCCCTTAGAGCTTTGGAGAGCACACCAGCCAGCTTGAAGTGACACCAGGCTGAGGGAAGAGATGAATCTGCTGAGGAAGCCTGAATTATCTAACCACCCTGGGATACAGAGGTTTGGCTTGAGAGAGGATGGACTCAGACAATTTAATCATTCCACACTGAGGACTATCAGAGTTTCAACCACCCTAAGGGAGTCAGGCAGTGGGCAGGGCTTAATAAGTTTCCACAAGCCTATTTAGGGTCCCCTGAAAGGAGGGGTTGTCTAGAAGAGGCTTGTAAACCATTTCAGTGAGGTGAACTCAGTCATCAGGGTCCCATTTGAATTTCAAAAGGGAACTCAATCTGACCAGGAGAGGGGAAGGGAGATCTGCTCCTACAGCCTACTGAATCCTGCTGCCACAAGAGAGTAAAACCTTCCCAAGGGAAAGTGACTAAATAGCTTTCTAAAGAGCTAACTGACCCAATTAGTAAGTTAGCTCAGTAGAGGAATTTCTGCCTTGAATATATGAGGTCCCTAGTTCAATTCCCATCTCCTCTAAGAGTAGTGATTCACTGGGATATCTAATATCCAACTGATACCATAGGACAGGAAAAACATAGACATTATTTTGTACTAACTTCTTCTGGGTCAGTTATTTCAACAACAACAAAAAGTTACTTTAAAAAAATTAGCTGTACGCGTGGAGTGAGAAGCTTGGGACATCTATCTGCGCGGATCAACGGCATGGAAGGAATGGTGGAGATTCGGAACATAGAAAGAAGCAAGGAAATAAATAAGAAGAAAAACTGCCAAAGAGAAAACTTAACTCACACGCAGAACCAACAGCTAAATAAAATTCTAGAGCACAGAGAAAAGCTAATCAACTGAACAAACCCATCAAGATAATATGATGACCAGAGGGCAACAAAAAAATACAAATGACTCTGAGAAACTGGAAAACATGGACCAGTCCAATGCACAAAATAAAAACCAGGAAGCATATAGAACATCGAACAACTAATCAAAGCTATCCAAACAAATATCATGGACCAACTTAAAGAACTGAAGGAAGAGATTAAGGATATAAAGAAGACACTGGGAGAACATACTGAAGAAATAGCAAACATGCCTAAAAAGGTAATGGATATGATGGTGAACAATGGCACAAGCCAAGAAATGAAAAAGATGCTGGACTCATATGGCAGCAGATTTAAACAGGCAGAGGAAAGAATTAGTGATATGGAAGACAATACAGCTGAAATCAAAGAGATTGTAGAACAGATAGACAAAAAGATAGAAAAAATCCAGCATGGACTCAGGGAATTAACCGATAATACAAAACGCACAAACATACGCATTAAGGGCATCCCAGAAGGAGAAGAGAAGGGAAAGGGAACAGAAGGAGTGTTGAAGGAAATAATGGCTGAAAACTTCCCAACTCTATTGAGAGAGATGGATGTACAGATCCAGGAAGCACAGCGCACCCCAAATAGTATAAATCCCAACAGGCCAACTCCAAGACATATACTTGTCAAAACGTCCAATGCTCAAGACAAAGAGGAAATACTCAAGGCAGCAAGAGAAAAGAGAACCATCACATACAAGGGAAGCACAATAAGATTAAGTGCTGATTTCTCATCTGAAATCATGGAGGCAAGAAGACAGTGGTATGACATAGTCAAAACACTAAAAGAAAAAAACTTCCAGCCACGAATTCTCTATCCAGCAAAATTGGCATTCAAAAATGATGGAGAGTTCAAAATATTCACAGATAAACAGAAATTAAGAGAGTATGTCAAGAAGAAACCAGCACTTCAAGAAATACTAAAGGAATCTCTACAAGTTGAAAGGAAAAAACAAGGGAGAGAGAGTTGGAGGAGAGTTTAAAAACAACTGAAAAGACAAAAAGAGAAACAAAACAACATATGACATACATTAACCCAAAGTAAAAATGACTGAAGTAGGAAATTCATTACGAGTAATAACACTGAATGTTAATGGATTAAATTCACCAATCAAAAGACACATATTGGCAGAATGGATAAGAAAACATGATCCATCTATATGCTGTCTACAAGAAACCCACCTTTGACCCAGGGATTCAAGGAGGCAGAAAGTGAATGGCTGGAAAACCATTTTACAAGCTAACAATAGCCAAAAAGGGCAGGAGTAGCTATTCTAATATCAGACAAAACAGACTTTAAATGCAAAACTATTGTAAGAGACAAAGATGGACACTACATATTAGTAAAAGGAGTAATCTCTCAAGAAGAGAGAACAATCATCAACATTTACGCACCTAACCGAGGTGCCTCAAAATACATGCGGCAAACTCTGGAAAAACTAAGAGGAGAAATAAATGCCTCTACAATTATAGCAGGGGACTTCAACACACCACTATCATCATTAGACAGAACATCTGGACAGAGAATCAATAAAGAAACTAAAGCAATCAACAATACATTAGAAGACCTGGACTTAATAGACATATACAGAACACTACACCCAAATACAGCGGGATTTACATTCTTCTTGAGTGCACGTGGAACATACTCCAAAACAGACCACATGCTAGGCCACAGAACAACACTCAATGAATTCAGAAAGGTTGAGATTTTACAAAGTAATTTCTCTGACCACAACGGAATGAAGTTGGAAATCACTAAGGGCCAAGAAACAGGTTAGGCACAAGGATATGGAAGTTAAACAACACACTCTTAGACAAACAGTGGGTCAAAAAGGAAATTTCAAAAGAAATCAGTAACTACCTTGAAACTAATGAAAACGACAACACAACATATCAAAACCTATGGGATGCAGCGAAAGCAGTCCTGAGAGGGAAGTTCATAGCCATAAATTCATATATAAAAAAAGAAGAAAGAGCTAAAATTGAAGACCTAACTGCACACTTGGAGGAATTGGAAAAACAACAACAAACTAAACCTAAAGGAAGTAGAAAGCAGGAAATAACAAAGATTAGAGCAGAACTAAATGAAATAGAGAATAAGAAAGCACTGGAAACAATAAACAAAACCAAAAGCTGGTTCTTTGAGAATATCAACAAAATTGACAAACCCTTAGCCAGACTAACAAAGAAAAAGAGAGAACAGATGCAAATACATAAAATAAGGAATGAGCAAGGTGATATCACTACTGACCCCACAGAAATAAAGAGTATCATAAGAGGATACTTTGAAAAATTATATGCCAACAAGAATGACAATTTAGAGGAAATGGACAAGTTTCTAGAAACCCACAAATAGCTGACATTGATGAAAGAAGAAATAGATGAACTCAACAGTCCAATTACTTTAAAAGTAAAGAGATAGACTCAGTCATTAAAAACCTCACAACTAAGAAGAGTCCAGGACCAGATGGCTTCACAGCTGAATTCTACCAAACATTCCGGAAAGAGCTAACACCAATTCTACTTAAGCTCTTCCAAAAAATAGAAGTAGATGGAATATTACCTAACTCATTCTATGATGCCAATATTACCCTAATACCAAAACCAAATAAAGATACCACAAGAAAGGAAAATTATAGACCAATTTCTCTAATGAACCTAGATGCTAAAATCCTTAACAAAATACTTGCTAATCACATTCAACAACATATCAAAAGGATTACACACCATGACCAAGTGGGTTTCATCCCGGGTATGCAAGGATGGTTCAATATAAGAAAATCAATCAATGTAATATACCACATAAACAGATTGAAAGAAAAAAATCACATGATCATCTCTATAGATGCAGAAAAAGCATTCGACAAAATATAGCACTCTTTCCTCATAAAAACACTACAAAAGATAGGAATAGATGGAAACTTTCTGAAAATGATAAAGGGTATATATGAAAAACCCAAAGCTAACATCATTTTCAATGGTGAAATCCTAAAAGCCTTCCCTCTGAGATCAGGAACAAGACAAGGATGCCCCACTATCACCACTCCTATTTAACATTGTCTCAGAAGTACTTGCACGAGCACTGAGACAAGAAAAGGACATAAAAGGCATCCAGATTGGAAAAGAAGAAGTAAAAATTTCATTATTTGCAGATTACATGATCCTATACATAGAAAGCCCTGAGAAATCTACAACAAGGCTTCTAGAACTTATAAAGGAGTTCAGTAATGTTGCAGGCTATAAGATCAAGGCTCAAAAATCAGTAGCATTTCTGTACACCAATAACGAGCAAACTGAGGAGGAAATCAGGAAAAAAATACCATTTACAATAGTAAATAAAAGAATCAAATACCTAGGAATAAATTTAACTAAAGATGTAAAGGACTTATATACAGAAAACTGCACAACACTGTTAAAGGAAATCAAAGAAGACTTAAATAAATGGAAAAATATTCCCTGTTCATGGATAGGAAGGCTAAACATCATCAAGATGTCTATCCTACCCAAACTAATCTACAGATTTAATGCAATCCCAATAAAAGTCAACACTATATTTTGTAAGGAACTGGAAAAACTAACCACAAAATATATTTGGAGAGGCAAGAGGCCCCGAATTGCCAAAGATATATTGAAAAAGAAAAATGAAATTGAAGGTACCACACTACCTGACTTTAAAACATACTACAAAGCTACAGTGATCAAAACTGTGTGGTATTGGCACAAGGATAGACCTACTGACCAATGGAACCGAATTGAGAGTTCTGATATAGATCCTCGCATATACAGTCATCTGATATTTGACAAGGCCATGAAGCCCACTCAGTTGGGAGAGAATGGCCTCTTTAACAAGTGGTGCTTGGAGAACTGGATATCCATATCCAAAAGAATGAGAGAAGAATACCATCTCACACCTTATACAAAAATCAACTCAAGATGGATCAAAGATCTAAATATAAGAGCCAAAACCATAAAGACCTTGGAAGATAATGTAGGGAAGCATCTACAGGACCTTGTAATAGGAAATGGTTTCATGAACTTCACAGCCAAAGCATGAGCAGCAAGAGAAAAAATTGATAAATGGGATCTCATCAAAATTAAAAACTTCTGCACCTCAGAGGATGTTATTAAGAAAATAAAAAGGCAGCCTACCCAATGGGAAAAAATATTCGGCAACCATATATCTGATAGGAGCCTAATATCCTGCATATATAAAGAAATCCTACACCTTAAAAATAAAAGGACAAACAACCCATTTAGAAAATGGGCAAGTGACCTGAAAAGACACTTCTCCAAGGAAGAAATACAAATGGCTAAAAAGCACATGAAAAAATGCTCAACATTGCTTGCTATCAAGGAAATGCAAATCAAAACTACAATGAGATACCATCTTACACCCATCAGAATGGCACCTATTAAAAAAACAGGAGACACTAAATGTTGGAGAGGATGTGGAGGAATAGGAACCCTCATCCACTGCTGGTGGGACTGCGGTATGGTCCAGCCACTGTGGAGGACAGTTTGGCGGTTCCTCAGAAAACTAACAATAGATCTTCCATATGATCCAGCAATTCCACTGCTAGGTATATACCCAGAAGAACTGAAAGCAAAGACAAACAGATATATGCACACCAATGTTTATAGCGGCATTGTTCACCATTGCCAAAAGTTGGAATCAGCCCCGGTGCCCAACAACAGACAAATGGATAAGCAAAATGTGGTACATACATACA
>JAKSZT010001632.1:212541-287731 GCA_026826555.1 Tolypeutes matacus | reverse complement strand
GAAGACCTTATGTTGAGTGAAGCAAGCCAGGCACTGAAGGATGAACAATATATGACCTCACTGATCTGAACTGAGGAAAGTGAGCAGTCTCTGAGAACCATTGTCTGAAAGATAGGTTAACAAGGGAGAGAAAGAGAAGAGCAGGCTTTGAGCCATCACCCATATGGACATAATCTATGGTAAAGGGATAGAGTGTGGTTGCATGTTGGGGGATGGGGCAGATGAGTGGTGGTGTTCCTGGGTTTGGTGGTGCAGCACTGGCGGGTGGGTGGATTAGGAAGGGCAGGTTCAAATCCGCAAGGCATGTAACTGTGAATCTTGACATTCCATGGGTTGGGAGAGGGTGGTATCATGGGCCTGGGGGGGCTGGGGGGAAGGGAACAGTCAAGATCTAATGGGGTGTTTGGTGGTCATGGGGAAGGTTTTTCATTACCTTACAGTAATGGACACAGGACATGATAAATATCATCAAAATTATTAAACTGTATCATCTAAAAAAAAAATTAGCTTACTTTACTTGCTAAAATCCACCTCAAAACCTGAAGAGAGAAGCCTGCAGGGTGATTGTTTGATGAACATGGGCAGGCTTAGAGGCTCCACAAGGGCCCAAGAAGGAATGCTGTTCTTCCTTAGTTTGTTTGACTGTTTGCTTGTATGTTTGTTTGGTTTTTTTTTTTGTTGTTTTTTTTTTTTGTTGTTGTTGTTGTTGTTTGTTTCTTGCTTTTCTTTCCTTTTTCTGGCCCCCCAATATTTTTTTTTTAAATTAGTTGCTGCTAACTTGTTTCTTATTTGCTGTGCTTCTTCTTCCTTGATTTCCCATTTTCTATGTATACTGATTTTGTCTACCTACACTATCTTTTTTTCCTTTCTTCACCTATCTTCTGCTTTCTGTTGTAGTTCTTACATTCTACCTTTTTTCATTAGTCCTCAACTTTACTGGTTTTGATTTCTATCTTGTCTACTCTGGTTTCTTTTTTTAATTAACATTTTCCTTTCAGTCCTTTCTTTACTATTTCTCTCTCTCCTCATCATTCTGGCCTTTTAAAACATTCTATATATTTTTCTCTATTTGGTTTCCCATTCAATTGTAGGTACACCACTTTTTCCCCCTATTACTCTGCCCTGCTTACATGAGTTAAATATTCATTTTACTGAGTCTTATATGGTCCCTCTTCTAACTTTTATTATTATTACTATTATCCTTTTTCCTTTCTTAACTCTTTTGATTTCTCTGGCCCTAATCTTTTTCCTTCAAAGGAACATAGAAAATAGCAAGGAAATAGAAAAAGAAGAACAAAGTGTCAAAGAGAAAACTTACACACACAAAACCAGCAGCTAAATAAAACGCTTGAGCAGAGAAAGAAGCTAATCAACTGAATAAACCCATCAAGATAATCAGAGGACAACAAAAAATTACAATCCATACTGAGAAACAAGGAGATATGGAGCAGTCCAATGAACTAACTAAAAACCAGGAAGAGATGCAGAACAATGAACAACTAATCAAAGCTGTCCAAACAAATATCATGAACCAACTTAATGAAGTGAAGGAAGAGATTAAGGATATTGGGAAGACACTGGGAGAACATACTGAGGAAATTGTAAACATACATAAAAGGATAATGGATACGATGGTGATGAATGGCACAATCCAAGAAATCAAAAAGACGCTGGAATCACATAACAGCAGATTTGAACAGGCAGAAGAATGAATTAGTGATGTGGAATACAGTGCATCTGAGATAAGACAGATAGTGGAGCAGATAGATAAAGGGATAGAGAAAATCCAGCAGGGACTTAGGGATTTAACTGACAACACAAAACACAGAAACATACGCATTAGAGGTATCCCAGAGGGAGAAGAGAAGGGAAAGGAAACAGAAGGAGTGTTGAAAGAAATAATGGCTGAAAACTTCCCAGCCCTATTGAGGGAGATGGATGTACATGTCCAGGAAGCACAGTGCACCCCAAACAGTATAACAGGCCTACACCAAGACATATACTTGTCAAGGTTTCCAATGCTCAAGACAAAGAGAAAGTGTTCAAGGCAGCAATATAAAAAAAAGAACCATCACATACAAGGGAAGCTCAATAAGATTAAATGCTGATATCTCATGTGAAACCAGGGAGGCAAGAAGACAGTGGTATGACATAGTCAAGGTACTCAAAGAAAAAAACTTCCAGCCACGATTTCTCTACCTTGTAAAGCTGGCATTCAAAAATGATGGAGAGTTCAAAATATTCACAGATAAAGAGAAATTAAGAGAGTATGCAAGTAAGAAAACTGCTCCTCAAGAAATGCTAAAGGAAGTTCTGCAGGTTGAAGTGAAAGGGCAGGAGAGGGAGAGTTGGAGGAGAGTGTAAGAACAACTAAAAAGACAAAAAGAGAAATACGGACATGTGGTATACATAGACTCAGGGGAAGTATGGCTGATGTATGAAATTCCTTGAGAGTAATGACACTGAATGTTGATGGATTGGACTCACTGGTCAAGAGTCACAGATTGGTGGAGTGGATGGGGAAATAAGACCCATCTATATGTTGCATACAAGAAACCCACCTTAGACCAGGAATTCAGGGAAGCTGAGGGTGAATGGCTGGAGAACAATTTTGCAAGCAAACAATAACTGAAGAGGGGCAGGAGTAGCTGTACTGATATCAGACAAGATAGACTTTAAATGCAAAACTATTTTAAGAGAAAAAGATGGACACTATATATTAGTAAAAGGGGTAATCTTTCAAGAAGAAAGAACAATCATAAACATTTATGCACCTCATCAGGGCACCTCAAGGTACATGGGGCAAACACTGGAAAGGCTAAGTGGAGACATAAATGCCTCTGCACTTATAGTGGGGGACTTTAATACACCATTCTCACCATTAGAAAGAACATCTAGACAGAGAAACAATAAAGAAACAAAGATTCTGAGTAATACATTGGAGGAGCTGGACCTAATAGACATATACAGAATGCTACACCCAAATACAGTGGGATATACATTCTTCTCGAGTGCACATGGATCATACTCCAAGATAGACCACATGCTAGGCCATGGAACAACTCTCAATGAATTCAGAAAGACTGAGATTATACAGAGTAATTTCTCTGACCACAATAGAATGAAATTGGAAATCACCAGAGAACCAGATTAGGCACAAAGATATAGAAGTTAAACAACACAATCTTGGACAAATAGTGGGGCAAGGAGAAAATCTCAAAAGAAATCAGTAACTACCTTGAAACGAATGAAAATGACAACACTACATATCAAAACCTATGGGATGCAGCAAAAGCTATATTGAGAGGGAAATTGATAGCCATAAATGCATACAATGGAAAAGAAAAAAGAGTTAAAATTGAAAACCTAACTGCACACCTGGAGGAATTAGAAAAACAACAGACTGACCCCAAAGGTAGTAGACAGAGGAAAATAACAAAGATTAGAGCAGAACTAAGTGAAATAGGAAATAAGAAAACAGTAGAGAAAATAAACAAAACCAAAAGCTGGTTCGTTGAGAGGTTCAGTAAAACTGACAAACCCTTAGCCAGACTAACAAAGAAAAAGAGAGAGCAGATGCAAATACACAAAATAAGAGATGAGGAGGGGGCTGTCACTACTGACCTCACAGAGGTAAAGAATATCAAAGGAGTATACTTTGAAAAATTATATGTCAATAAGAATGATAATTTAGAGAAAATGGGTAAATTCCTAGAAGCTCACAAGCAGCCTACATTGATGAAAGAAGAAATTGATGAACTCAACAGTCCAAATACAAGTAAAGAGATAGACCCAGTCATCAAAAATCTCCCAAATAAGAAGAGCCCAGGACCAGACAGCTTCACAGGTGAATTCTACCAAACATTCCGGAAAGAGCTAACACCAATTCTACTTAAGCTCTTCCAAAAAATAAAAGTAGAAAGAACATTGCCTAACTCATTCTATGATGCCAATATTACCATAATACCAAAGCCAAATGGAATTGCCACAGGAAGGGAAAATTACAGACTAATCTCTCAGATGAACCTAGATACTAAAATCCTCAACAGAATACTTGCTGATCACATTAAACAACATACCAAAAGAATTATACACCATGACAAAGCGGGTTTCATCCTGGGTATGCAAGGATGGTTCAACATAAGAAAATCAATTAATGTAATACAGCACATAAACAGATTGAAAGAGAAAAATCACATGATCATCTCTATAGATGCTGAAAAAGCATTCAACAAAATACAGCACTCTTTCCTGATAAAAACACTGCAAAAGACAGAAATAGAAGGAAACTTTCTGAACATGATAAAGAATACATATGAAAAACCCAAAGCTAACATCATCTTCAATGGTGAAATCCTAAAAGCCTTCCCTCTGAGATCGGGAACAAGACAAGGATGCCCACTATCACCACTCCTATTTAACATTGTCTTAAAAGTACTAGCTCGAGCACTGAGGCAAGAAAAGGACATAAAAGGCATCCAAATTGGAAAAGAAGAAGTAAAATTTTCACTGTTTGCTGACAACATGGTCCTATACATAGAAAGCCCTGAGAGATCTACAAGAAAGCTTCTAGAAATTATAAAGGAGTATAGTGAAGTTGCAGGCTGTAGGATCAGTGCTCAAAAATCACTGGCATTTCTGTATACCAATAACAAGCAAAAAGGCAGAAATCAAGAAAAAATACCATTTACAATAGTAACTGAAAGAATCAAATACCTAAGAATAAATTTAACTAAAGATGTAAAGGATACAGAAAACTACACAGCACTGTTGGGGGAGGTCAAAGAAGACTTAAATAGATAGAGGAATGTTCCCTAAACTTCATCGGGGTGTCTACCCAACCCAAACTGATCTACAAATTTAATGCAATCCCAATATAAATCAACATTGTATTTTTTTAATGAAGTGGAAAAACTAACTACAAAATTTATTTGGAAGGGTAAGAGGCCCTGAATTGCAAAAGACATGTTGAAAAAGAATGAAGTTGGAGGTATCACACTACCTGACTTTAAAACATACTAGAAAGCTACAGTGGTCAAAACTGCATGGTATTGGTACAAGGATAGACATACTGACCTATGGACTGAATTGAGAGTTCTGATATAGATCTTTGCATATGCAGTCATCTGATATTCAACAAGGACACCAAGCCCACTCAGTTGGGAGAGAATGGCCTCTTCAATAAGTGTGCTTTGAGAACTGGGTGTCCATATCCAAAAGAATGAGAGAGGAACACCATCTCACACCTTATACAAAAATCAACTCAAGATGGATCAAAAATCTAGGTGTAAGAGCCAAGACCATAAAGACCTTGGAAGATAATATAGGCAAGCATCTACAGGACCTTGTAGTAGGAAATGGTTTCATGAACTTCACACTCAAAGCACAAGCAGCACAAGAAATAATAGATAAATGGAATCTCCTCAAAATTAAAAACTTCTGCACCTCAAAGGACATTATCAAGAAAATAAAAAGTCAGCCTATCCAATGGGAGAAAATATTTGGCAACCATATATCTGATAGGAGCCTAATATCCTGCATATATAAAGAAATCCTACATCTTGAAGACAAAAAGACAAACAACCCATTTAAAAAATGGGCAAGTGACCTGAAAAGACTCTTCTCCAAGGAAGAAATACAAATGGCTAAAAAGGACATGAAAAAATGTTCGACATCACTAGTTATTAGTGAAATGCAAATCAAAACTGCAGTGAGATACCATCTTACACCCATTAGAATGGCAGCTATTAAAAAACAGCAGACTATAAGTTTTGGAGAGGATGTGGAGGAATGGGAACCCTCATCCACTGCTGGTGGGATTGTAGAGTGGTACAGCAACTGTAGAGGACAGTTTGGTGGTTCCTCAAAAAATTATCTATGGATCTCCTGTATGATCCAGCAATTCCACTGCTGGGTATTTACCCAGAATTGAAAGCAGGGACACGAACAGATGTATGCACACCAAAGTTCATAGCTATATTGTTCACTATTGCCAAAGGTTGGAATCAACCCAGGTGCCCATCAACAGATGAGTGGATAAACAAAATTTGGTAAATACATATAATGGGATATTACTCAGCTGTAAGAAGGAATAAAGTGCTAACACATGGGGTAACATGGATGAATCTTGAGGACCTTATGTTGACTGAAGCAAGCCAGGCATTGAAGTACATGACCTCACTGATATGAATTAAGGAAACTGAGCAGTCTCAGAGAGCTATTGTCTGAAAGATAGGTTAACAGGAGGAAGAAAGAGAGGAGAGGGTTGTGAGCCATCACCCATACAGACGTAATCTACGGTAGGGTGATAAGAGTGTAGTTGCATATTGAAGGGATAGGAAAGGAGAGTAGTGATATTATTGGGTTGGGTGGTGCAGGGTTGACAGGTGGGTAGATTGGGAAGGGTGGGTTAGAAGACCCAGCATACTAGAGGAAGAGTTTGGAGAGGGACCAGGTGAAAACTTGGGATTTGAGGGTATGAGGTTAAAAGTACAGAGGTGGGAATGCTCTTGTGGCAATATGACAGGGAAGGGTTGCTGGTTTAGGGTGTTGGTTGGGGAACATTTGGGATGGGGCACACCTGGAGTGGGCTTCTAAGGAGTGTGTGAGTGTTCATTCTGTCATAGTGTGTTGTATCAGTGTGTGGAGACCCAGATAGTGGGGGGGGGGGAGTTGGACTCCCATCTTTGGGAGGACCAATTCATTCAGAAATGGATGGGTGGGGGTCTCCCAAGAGTGAGGGCAATTCCTAGTGGGGTGGAACAGACCAGTGTGTCAAGACCTCCTGTTGCATGTAACTGAATCTTGGAATCCAATGAGTCAACCCAGGGGGTCATTGTGAGCCTCAGGGGGATGGCGGGGAGGAAACAATAGATCAGAGTATTTGGTAGTCAGTGGAGAGGTTCTTCATTACCTTACAGTGATGGACACAGGACATGGTAGATATCATCAGAATTTGTAGAAGTGTATGTCTAAAGTATAGACCATACTGTAAGCCATTGACAATGTTTAGTGGCTATGTTTCATTATTTGTATGTCAGCTGTAACAATGCTACCATACACATATAAAAAGGTATTAATATGGGAGGGAGGATAGGGGGAGGATGTTGGGTATATGAGAGTCTCTTTTATTCTGTGTGTGACTTTTCTGTGACCTAGGACTTCTTTGGGAACAAAATGAAAAATAGTGAGACACTGGAGAATGAGACGGGGAGGGTGCCATGGTACAGACTGACACCAGATAGTGCAGTTATGATAGACAAACGTCAAAAAAAATTTTTTTAATATTTTTCATTTTTTAAATATCCCAATCTTTTAATTTAATTTTTTCTAAGTTTTCATGTATTTTATCTCTTACATTTAAACTTATCATTATTGTTTCATTTTCCTGTTGATTGTGTTTGGTTATCATGTTGGCTTCATCTTTGGAGAGGCTTTGTATCACAGAAGGGTTGCAACTAGGGTGGGAGAGGATCATTGGTGGGGGGTGTCAGGGATGGGGAGTGCATGGGTGGGAGTTCACCTGAACATACATATACATATAAGGTATACAGAATTGTTCAAATGTTCATGGGGCATTGTCACAGTGTGTGGAGAATCACTCAATAAATGAGAATACTGAATTCCCATCCTGGAGAGCTCTGCCACATTCTCTAAGGGAGTAGCAACAGTCCCCCAAGTACAGGGGCAGTGTCTGGCAAAGGGGGATGATCCACTGATGGGCCCTTTTTATTGATGACTAACCTTATGAGTATCTTTGCTCTTGAAATTGAATCTTAGCCTATTGTAATGGGGTGCTTAAGGATTGCCTCCTGAGAGCCTCCTTGTTGCTCAAATGTGGCCTCTCTCTGGGCCAAACTCAGCATGTGAATGCATTACTTTCCTCCCAGCATGGGACATGACTCCTGGGGATGAACCTCATTGGCACCAAGGGATTGCTACCAAATGCCAACTGGCAATATGTTTGGGAAAAGACCTCAAATAAAAGGGGGAATAGGTAAAGACAAATGAGTTCATATGGCTAAGAGACATTAAAGTGAGTTGGGAGGTCATACCAGAGATAATGCTTATGAACATCTCAGTCCTACTGAGATGTTCATAAGCATTATCTTATGAACATAGACTGCCAAATTGGATATCACCCCAAATAGAGGTGCTCCTAAGGGCTCTAGAGACACCTAGGTCCTATGTCAGGGTGGATAGCTCTGGAGTTTGGTGCCTTGCCACTGGGCCCTGCTTTGGAGTTTGTGCTCCTGAGAGTTGGACTCAAATGTCTTCCCTGCACATGGTTCATCTGTCCCTTCTCTTCAAGGGACTTGGTGCTGGAGTTTGTAGGTGTACATCCAGAGACTGGAGTTGTTGGGCTGCCCACGTGCCAGCTGTGCCCAGAATCTCAGTGAAGCCGCAACTCTTACTCTACAGCTCAATGGACTCACCCAGGACACCTGGCAAGGAGATGATGATGGACAACGGCCATCCCAGGGAATGGAGGGAGTCTGCAGCTGCAGTAAGGATAGTCCCATCCATCTTATCCATGGGATATAAGACCACTCTCAGCTGGAGATGGAGTGGATATCACCATCCCAGACACCTCAGGATTGGGGGGAAAACTATGGACTGGAGTGGACTTACTGGTATTAGATTATAGACATATTATGATTCAAGCAATGGAAGAAATTACATTGATGTGTAGCCAGTGGCCACTGGTCACTCTGTGGGCAGGGAAAGGGAAAAGCAGTTGTAATACAGGTGATTTTTTGGGACTTGGGATTGTCCTGAGTGACATTGCAGGAACAGAAATAGGCCATTTTATATCATCATATAACATGCAGAACTGTGTGGGAGAGAGTGTGGTCTACAATGTGAACTATGGTCCATGCTTAATGGCAAAGCCCCAGGATATATTTATCTGTTGCAGGTGATGTGCTACACTAATATACGATGTTTATGTGGAGGTTGTGGGAGGTGTGGGAGGTGGGGCATATGGGAATCCCTATTATTTTTGTGTAACATTTGTGTAATCTAAGTATCTTTAAAATTTTTTTAATTTATTAAAAAAAAAGAATGAATCATGAACTTATAAGTATAATCTACTCTTCAGAACCCAACTAAAAAATTACTGAGGAAAATTTAATAGCACCTCAGACACCTGTGAGACCACAGCAACTATACCAAGTTCTATGTAATAGAATTCCCAGAAGGATAGGAGAGTAAGGGGAAGAAAATATTTGAAGGAATAAAGACCAGATTTTTTCCAGATTTAATAATCTACAATACACATATCCAGGAAGCTCAATAAACCTTAGTAGGATGACTACAAAGAGATCCACCCATCACAGTCAAACTATGAAAATCAAATATAATTATGTAATCTAAGTTTCTTTTTAAAAAATCAAATAAAAAGAGAAAATCTTGAAAGTAGCAAGAGAAAAATGGCTCATCACATAGAAAGGAGTATCAATAAGATTAATGAATGGTGGCCACAAAGCAGTGGAATGACATGGCCAAAGCAGGTAAGGAAAACACCATCAACCATGAATTCTATTTCTAGCAAAAGGAAAGTGAAATAAAGACAATCCAAGATAAACAAAGACTAAGATAATGCATTTCTTTCTTTTTTTTTTTTTTTAAAGATTTTATTTATTTATTCATTTATCCCCCCCCTTGCTGCTTGTGCTCTCTGGGTCAGCCAACCACGCCATGCGGGCGGGCTTGCCCTCACCAGGAGGCCCCGGGAACCGAACCCGGGGCCTCCCACATGGTAAACGGGAGCCCTACTGATTGAGCCACAGCCGCTTCCCGATAATGTATTTCTAATAAACATGTTGTCTTGATTTGCAAGGCTCTTATGACAAATATCACACACTGGTTGACTTAAATAATGGGAATTATTGTCTCACAGTTTCAGAGGCTTGCAGTCCAAAATCAAGACATCAGCAAGGCTTTGCTTTCTCCTAGAGTCAGTCATTCTGGTGATGGCAGTCCCTTTTCATGTGATGATGTCCTAGATCTCTGCCTGTGACTTTATCCTGCTGCTGTTGGGCATATTAATTCTGCTTATAAAGGACCCAGTAATAAGGATTAAGGCCCATTGTGATTCATTTGGGTCATACCTAAAAAGGAATTTAGAAAATTCTATTCTCAAAGAGTCCACACCTTAACTGATAATACACCTTCAAAGTGTCCTATTTACAAATAATTTCATACCCAAGTAACACAGATTAAGAATAAGAAATTGACAGTTTTGGGGACAAATAATTCCATCAACCATACATGCTTTTCAAGAAATCTGAAAGCAAGTACTTCAGGCTGAAAAGAACTTACTCCATATGGGATCAATGAAGAACACATGAAATGATAAATATGTGGGTTAATATAAAAGACTCTATTAGTATGCTTTTTCTCATATCTTATCTTAATTTCTTTAAAAGATGTAAAATTTTATAAATCACTAATTATAACATTACATGGTGCATTTATAACATGTAAAATATGATATATATCACAACAGCATAAAGAAAAGGGGGAAGAAATAGAAGTACATTGGAGTAAAGTTTCTACATTTCTGGAATCAAGTTAGCATTAAGCTGAAGTAGATTGTCATAAAATAAGATGGATTCCAAGCTTTCTATTAGAATCCCCAAATAACCAAGGGAAAGTTAAAAAGATTAATTTAAATGGTACACTAAAAAGTGACACACAAATGAAGACAGTCAAGAGGAACAGAGGAAAAAGAAGAGGAGGCATAAAATAACTAGCATTATGGGATATATAAATCCAAAAATGCCAATAACTCCACTAAATGTGACTTGCCTAAACAGCCCAACCAAAGTCAGAGATTGTCAGACTGGTTGAAATTGCAAGACCTAACTATGTACTATACACAAGAGACACACCTTAGATTCAAAGACACAAATAGGGTAAAAATAAAGTGATGAAAAAAGACATACCATTAACAGTAGCCATTAGAAAACTGGAGTAGTTACATTAGTAAAAGACAAAATAGACTTTACAAGAAATATTCCTAGAAACAATGTAAAGTATTTCATAATAACAAAAGATTCAAATCTAAACTTATGGTGTCCTACCAAAGTCCCATGTGATCTGACTTCTTCCCAACTCTCCAATTGCATCCCCAACCAATTTCCACCACTCTCTATTCTGTTCCTTGAAGTAGGGAACTGCATTCCCCATTTTAGGCATTTGCCCTTCTTATGACTGCTGCCAGGAAAGCTCTTTCCTTAGCACTTTGCATGGCTGACTCCATCTCATTCTTCAGAGCTAATCCTAAGGACAGTTCACTTCCTCATATGAAAAGAGATCTCTGTAAACACCCCATGATTTATTAGTGATCATAATACTTTTTTTTTTTTTTAGGATTTATTCTTTTTAAGTTTAGTGTGGTTGTTTTTTTTAACTTTAGTTTTAAAGAAGTTTTAGATTTTTATTTACAGAAAAATTACACTGAAAATATAGGGAATTTCCATATAACACCTCCTGTACCCACTCATGGTTATGCCTATTATTGACATCTTAAATTAGTATGGTCCACTTGTTATAATTGATGAACCAATATTGAAACATTGCTGTGAACCAAAGTCTATAATTTATAATACTTAATCCCTTGAAATCCTTGAGTGGAACAATGGCTATCTTTTCTTATATTTAATTAAGCTTGCTGGTAATAAAGCACCATTGAGGTGACAATGATTTACATAATGCCAGTTGTTCAATGTTCATAAGTGTACAGCATTCCAGATTGTGAAGTAAGAGAAAAGGAGACAAGATTTATTGTCCTTTTCCCTCTGGAGTATATAAATAGCCAACACTCAAACAGCACAGAGTCTCTCATCTTTGATGACAAGTGGGACATGTAGAGCAGACATCTACCAACCCTGACCTGAGCAATTGGCCACCCTGGGAGACTGGCCAGGGTTGAATCATTTCCCCTTCTCTTTGGAACATCTCTGCTAAGTAATAAATTACTCATTTACTAAAATATTTTGTGTGACAGAGCCCGTGTTCCCAAGGTGCGCTATAGAGCAACTTGCATGACTGATTTTGGGGCTGCAAGCAAAATGCCTTGTGAAGCATGGAATGGAGTGGGGTGATTTTCTTGCAATTAATTTCATCATTCTTTCAAACCTTTTGTATGGGGATGTTAAGCAAATGAGGACTGAAGATCTGTGGGCTAAACTGAGGGTAAAGATAATGACCCACAGTTGAGGTACCTACAGCATATTGTCTACATACTCTGAAGGAAGGGTGGCAATAAATGGGATTTTGAGAATCTCCCATGGATTCCAGTGAGTTGGCTAGCTAGAACCACACTGAGATCAATGAGGTTGGGTTTTCCAGTACCTAGCAAACAGTCCCCTGGCTCATGGCTTCTTATATTTCTTCTCATTATGGAACCAAGATTACCAACAATCAGATCACCAAGACTAATCTTGTGGTTATTGTGAGGCCACTCATTATTCAAAACAATATTAGAATTGTAGATGGTGATGCAGAGGTGAAAACAGAGTTATAATACCTTGGGGAAGATAGAGTAGGGAAGTACAGTACTCAGTCCTTCCACCACATCTATAAAACAGGCAGGGGCTTTCTGAAACATCTATTTTGAAAGTCCAGAGGCCAGAAGAACACAGTAGAGCATCAAAGGAGGAGCAGGAAGAAAAAGTCAATAAATTATGGTAAAGAACTGTAACTGCTGTCTCTGAGTGGAAGCTACTGGTGCCCATTCTACAATCTCACAGCAAGTGACCATGGTGTCCAGTCCTTGGCTAGCTGCTACTGAATGCTGATTTCTCTTCAGAAGCCACAGAGGCAAGAAGGCAATGGGTTGAAATGCTTAAATTGTGGAAGGAAACAACTGCCAGCCAAAAATTTTATATCCAGTGAGATACTCTTTCAAACATGAGGAAGGATTTCAGAGTTTCTCAGATATACAAAAGCTGAGGGAATTCATCACCACTAGACCTGTTTCACAAACAATGCTAAATTTTTCAGACTGAAATGAAAATATACTAGAAAGTACTTTAAAGCAGCATAAACAAACACCTGCAGTAAATGTAGCCAGAGTACTTGTAAATGCCTGCATTGCATTGCATTGCATTGCTTGGTATGTGCCTCCACTTATTACTATAAGTGTTAAAATGAAAATGCATACAAAGTATAATAAATCAAGCCTTTTGTACATACAATGTACAAAGGTATAAATGGAAACAAAATTCCCCAGGATAGAGTGTATGCTGGTTCACAAATCAAGCCTCAATAAATTAAAAATATTAAAATCATACAATGTATATTCTCTGACAACAAGGGAATGATGCTAGAAATCAATAACAGAGGGAGAATGGGGAAATTCACAGATATGTGTAAATTAAACAACAAAATCTTAAACAATCAGTGTGATGAAGAGGAAATCAGAAGCATAATTGGGAAATATCTTGAAGTGAATAAAAATGAAAATACAACATGACAAAACTTTTGGGATTCAGCAAAGGCAGTGCTGAGAGGGAATTTTCTCTTTCATATCCAAGACCTTTATAATGTGAGTTCTTTCATTTCATTTATTGTCAGAATACTGACTTATGGCTTTCTCATATAGATGACATTCATTGGGTTTCTCTCCAGTGTGAGTCTCTCATATCATCTAACATGAGAATACTGACTGAAGCCTTTCTCACATACATGATATTCATGGGGTTTCTGTCCACTGTGGGTTCTCTCATGTTGTTTAAGGGAAGAACAACAAACAAAGGCCTTCCCACAAAGATGACATTTATAGGGTTTCTTACCAGTGTGAGTTCTCTCATGTCGTCTAAGGGAAGAGCAATGAGAGAAGGCTTTCCCACAAAGATGGCACACATAGGATTTCTCTCCAGTGTGAACATTCTCATGTTGTCTAAGATTAGAAAACTGACTGAAGGCTTTCCCACATACATGACATTCATGAGGTTTCTCTCCAGTGTGACTTCTTTCATGTTGTCTAAGATAAGAATAAAGACTGAAGGCTTTCCCACATAGATGACATTCATAGGGTTTCTCTCCAGTGTGAGTTCTCAAATGTCGTTTAAGGGCATAGGAATAAATGAAGGCTTTCCCACAAAGATGGCATTCACAAGGTTTCTCTCCAGTGTGAATTTTTTCATGTCGTCTAAGATGAGAGTAACGACTGAAGGATTTCCCACACAGATGACATTCATGGGGTTTTTCTCCAGTGTGAGTTCTCTCATGTCGTGTAAGATGAGAAGATTGACTGAAGTCTTTGCCACATACATGATATCCATACGGTTTCTCTCCACTGTGAATTCTTTCATGTTGTTTAAGATGAGAATATAGGCGGAAGGCTTTCCTACATACATGACATTCATGTCTTTTGTCTCCAGTGTGAATTCTCACATGCCATTTAATGGAAGAGTGACAAAAGAAGGCTTTCCCACAAAGATGGCATTCATAGTGTTTCTGTCCTTTGTGAGTTCTCTCATGGTCTCTAAAATGAGAATACTGAATGAAGGCTTTCCCACATAGATGACATTCATGGGTTTTCTCTTCAATATGAGTTCCACTGCATTGCGTGGGGCCAAAGCATTGCATACAGGTTGTAGCACTTTGATGACATTCATTTGATTTATTTCTAGTGTGAATCTCCTTATGTTGATCAAAAGATGAATGGTCACTGAGGACAGTTGCAAATAGTTTCCTGAAATATGGTTTCTTTGACATGTGAATTAACAACTTTTGGGTCACTGTGGATGTGTGAGAGGAATTACATTTAAAGGAATTCTTTTTGGTGTGAGATCTCTGCTGTGGGGAATTAGATGAGAGACTGTAAAAAATTTGTCCATATAAATGAATTTCTTCATTTCCCTACATATGAAATCTAGACTTACCCACTAGTGATAGTCTCCAATTAAAATACTTCCCGTGTTAGTTTCATATATACATTTTTCAATTCCATAAACATATATTTTCTCTTTATAACAATCCAATTGCAGAGCTATCCAATCAATTTTGAACTTAATGATGTTTCAAAGATTATATATGTGAAACCTGTTTATACAATTTTTTTTTTTTTTAATCTGAACTCAGGTTAAAGTTTTGTGAATAGGTTAATTTTTCCCTCAACTATCACAGATTTTTGCTGGATTAGCACTTAATTCCATTATTAATTATAGTTACATGATTTTACTGAATTCCTAATACAGCCCATGCCCAGGTATCTACTTGGAATACCAGGGTTCACATGATGAAGCTTACCAATGACATGATTTTAGAAGTGTCTTTCCTACAGATAGTTGGGTTGAATATCATTTTTATCATTTCCTCTTTTTTAAAGGCACTTTTTCTTCCTGTAATAATTGAAAAAATCACAAATTGTTAGAGAAGCATTAGGAGGATGAAAATGTTGGAAAGTTCCAGGAATTCCTCTCAGTATGTTTCCACCTTTCACAATTAGCTGGAAAAGAATGTCAAATTAATGGATATTCTAGGCATAAGAAAACATTATAGGACATTATAATCAGAAAAGATTTTTCAGGCATGAAATATAAGAAAAAAAGAAGTTGGGATGTCAGGGAGGTTAAAAAAAAAAAAAAAAAAAAAGAGGGAATAATCTTCCAAGAATAAGAACAGGACAAAGATCATTATGTGAAAGTTTAATTTCAATAGCAAATGAATATCCCTTTCCCAAGCCAATGAATGACACTTGAATGGAGCTTGAAAAGTGTATGGAATAGTCCATACATGTGATGAAAATTTTCCCAATATGCTTAGCTACATTTCAGAAATCACCACTCACTTAAGGAAACCTGAAGAAATCATAACTCAGTTAAGGAATTCTAAAATTAATGTTTTCAAGCACCTGCTCATTATATGACAAGACCTCTCTTCTACTGATGCACAGGTCCTCAGAGTTCACCTGGACTCTGTCTGGTATTGAGGAAATCTTATTCCTTCTCTCCACACTGGATCAAAAATAATCCAATATACATAAATTCCCCCAGAATGATCTAAATTCTATGTAGAAAAGAATGTATGTAATGGTTTTACTATAATGTTCTGAAGCCTCAGCATAACCCTTGGAGCAGAATACTTATTTCACCACAGACAATTATTTATCCATTCAAAAAATATTCATTGAGTTCTCAAAACTACCCTGAGTGTTGGAAATAGAGACTTAAGAAAGACATTATGTTGTAGTCAAGAAAATTAAATTCTATTGGTGTAAACTAGGTCTAAGTAAAAAGTAAGGAAAATAAATTTCATTTAGACAATTGTATGTTTTATAAAATAATATAAATGTTTTTAAATTATGAAATGTAAAAAAATACAATATGAGAAAATAAAGATTATACAATAATATGGAGAGCTGATCTACATATTTGAATAAATAAATGGAAGATATTTTATGATAAATATATAAGTAGATAGTAGATAGGTTAGATAGATGGAGATAGGTAAGGAGAGAGAGAGATAGGTAGGTAGATAGATTGATAGATATAGAGATGGTAGATAAATTTTCAAAGTCTCACCCACTGAGACCAGGTGATTGATATTCTCCAGCATCACTTCTCTGAACAGCTTTTTCTGGGATATGTCTAGCAGGTCCCACTCTTCCTGGGTGAACTCTACAGCCACATCTCTTAAGGTCACTAACTCCTAAAACATCACAGAAATTTGGGTCTACACAGGGCTATCCTTACCTATGTCCTCAGTGTTATGCTCAAAATAACAGCACTAAAGAGGCAGAGACTGTATATAAAGCTCAAAATGTGTATGGGGTTCCAGTAAGATTCATTATCAGTGCTGAACTGCCATCTACCTTTCAGATATACTTACAGACCCACACTCTGAATACATAAAAATCCATTGTAAAAGAATATCACATGATGTGTGATATACACCTGGGAATTTCCCAATAAAGTTGTAATTATGACTTCCTTATGCTGATTATAAAGCTTTCACTCAAGCATTCATAACTAAAACAATCTTTCCCACCAATTTTACATAAATCTACAGGATTATCATAAGGAAAGCAATATTCATGATATATAATTTTAAAAAATGAATATGGTTAGATTATTCTCCTATATAAAAGACCTAATTTTTTTCTCATTCATAAAATCATTTATGAATATGTTATACATTTTGACAAATCCAATCAGGTAAAGTGTGAAGTGCTTTCTATCTAAATTATTCATTAAAATGGCAAGGAACTTTGGAGCAATATCCAGAATTCTGCAGAACTGAATAGGTTTCATACAGAACTCAGGATCAGAAAGGACTCTTTCCCTCAACTCTACATATTTCAGGTATTCATTATAATGTGAAAGTATAGATGCTTCAGGGACACAAGCCAGGGACTCCTGAGACCATTGTACTGAAACATGGCCTTAGACTGATCATTCCTGTCGTAGGAGACCTCCCAATTTCAACTTTTTCTAGGGCCTATAAATACCAGATTTCATCATCTCTCTTGTATCTTCATCTCATCTGTCTGTTAGAGATTAAAAGAATCCTGTTCATTGCTTCTGGTCTCTCCAAATCTTCAAAATTTTTCACAGGGACATAAATTTTATTCTACCTATTATATAGCTCCTGAATGCATAAACACAATGAAAGAAAAAATAATTCCTATACATGACATCCTTTTATAAAATTTGAATAAATTTGATTTAGAAAATTGGAGTTGGGAAATTTGAACAACAGTGATAAGGAAAAATTTAGTTTTCTTTTTTTTTTTCTTTTTTTAATTTTATTTTTTAATTTTTTTTTAAGATTTTATTTATTTATTCATTTATCCCCCCCTTGCTGCCCGTGCCCGCTGGGTCAGCTAACCATGCCGTGCAGGCGAGCCTGCCTTCACCAGGAGGTCCCGGGAACCGAACCCGGGGCCTCCCATATGGTAAACGGGAGCCCCACCGACCGAGCCACAGCCGCTTCCCAAAATTTAGTTTTCTTAAAAAATATCTCAAAATGTACAAATTAATTCCATCAAAACTTTAAGAAAACTAAAATTAGGGAAAATAAATGATTCCTCATTTCCTTTTATTTACTAAGCTTCTCTTGTGCTTCTGGCAAATATCCTAGCCCTACACTCCAGCACCTGTAACATTGGATTAATTAATGCACCAGCTGAAAACTCAGCCTGTCTTCTAACTGTAAACTTCTATTCTTACTTATCTCTATCATCTCTATTTGCCACATACCCAGGCCAATTTCAGTCACTAACATGATTCCTGAATACATTCTTTCTCCAATGAGGCCATGATTGGGTGAGAAAAGAAAAAAGTTCTTATCTTTTCAGAGAATACACAGCCTTTATGGAAGCTGGAACTAACTCTTGTAATGGTTGGAAGGAAATTACTTATTGATCATTCCCTAACTTACCATAATTGTTCTAGATTCCTGTAAAAATTTAATTTAAGCTCAGATCCTTGAATAGCTCCTGAGTGCACATGTCAATAGGAGAAATTTTCACATCTGCTGGCAACAAAGGTGCAATTTCAGTTAAAGAAGGATTCCCTACTCACCTGTGATGGCATTGTCATTATCTCAGTTGCAATCTTTCTTCCTCTGGATTTTCCCTCACAACCAGGCAGATAGAAAGTGAGGAAAGCTGAGAATGAAGAAAAAAAGCCTTAAGATTTGAGTCTTGACCATAATTTCAAGGCCCACCTGTCATGAATACCAAACCTTTCACTTGGGAGTAACCCCCAGCCAAATCAACAACAGGGTCATGAATGTGCTCCAAGAGAAGGGGAGGACTTTTCTTTTCCAGGGTCAAGAGGCTGGAGGTCTTGTCTTCTCTGGTAATTAAAGATGATATGAATACCTTCATTGTACAGAGAAGAACATGAAAATCCATTAAGTAGCCCATGAAGTTTAAAGACTTTCAATTCCATCCCTGATTTTAAAACACAGAAATACCTGACCAATGTTACATCTGGAATTAGGTCTTCACCACCACAGAGAGCAGATTGGAATTTCTCAGTTATACTTATTCTTGGTTTCTGCACTAGCATTAGTTCTCCAACATCTATCTCTGTCTTCTGGACTCTCACTCCCTTCCTGCTCTACCATGAACCTCACCTTCTGGATACAATTGTCCAAATCATCCTGGTTCTTCCATAGGTGATGTCTAACAAAACCCTCAGTGCTGAGTTCTACATATCACCCCCAATAGATGTGGAAATTAAGCAAGAAATTTAAGAATATATTTTATTATGGGGTTGATCAAGTCAAGGTCTTGATCAATTGGGAGGGATCAATAGCTCCCTTCAGTCAAATCTAGTAATGAAAATGCCCTGCATGAAAAAATAGAAGTATATGAATCTTAATGTCATTGTCATGTCCCACAATCCTCATAGGATTAGGAGGCTCAAAAGATATAGAATGAAGGGATTGGGGAGAAAATATATTTGAACAGTTGAAAGGGGTAGCTGAAATCTTGTCCTATATTGATCATTATCAGCTCCAACATCCCTACATTGCATTATTCAGGTTTGTGAAAGGACGTATATACCGCAAATTCTCCTCTAAACTATCATTAATGATTACATGCAATTTATGGACAAATAATGAGAAGGTCTCATAAACAGAGCTAGGATTAACATAGCCATTTGTACCTAAAGTCCAGGAAGAAAATGGTTGTATTAAACATGCTTTGAGAAATACATATTTTTAAAATTTCAATCCTCACACTAACACTGCTGATAAAGGTTAATTTATCCATTTAACAAATATCCTAAAGAGAGTTTCAGAAAGCTAGGGTAATATGACAAACTTACATGCCAGAAAAAAGGTACAGCTAGAGTTGAATTTTTTTTTCCTTCCTGTATCCAAATCTCAAAGACTTTAAAGGTTATATGCTGATAGTTGGAAAATATGCTTACTAAAAATTTCTTCAGTTAAGTAGCTGTGAAAACTCTAATACACTATTCAGCCAGTCTTGTTAAGCTAATTTTAGAAGTTTACTCTTTACCTTTAGTTCCCTGAAGGATATTAACCAGACCTTCTCAGATCTGCTTAAAGGAATAAGATAATGTCTGAAAGCAAAACCAGACAGAATGGTATCAGGAGCAGCTTATAACCCAGTAAATCTGAAACTTTTCTCAGAGACAAAAAGCTTGATATCCTTGAGCGATTGGCACACCAGTATGTAAACTGTAGCTTATTAGCCACTAAAACCAAGGGCAAGTTGAATATGCTTGAGATAATGCAGGACTGACAAAATTCTATATACCCTCCTCACAAGAACCCTGGCAACACTTTTTTTATTTTTACTTGTTACTTCTCACCTATTCTTTTTCTTTGCCTATAAAAACCCTACCTTCCATTCTCACTTTGAACTGGTTTGAGGAAGATTTCTCCAATTCCTTGCTTGTTCACTTGCAAAAAACTCACTGAGAGGGAAGCGGCTGTGGCTCAATCAGTAGGGCTCCCGTTTACCATATGGGAGGCCCCGGGTTCGGTTCCTGGGGCCTCCTGGTGAAGACAAGCCTGCCCGCACGGCGTGGTTAGCTGACCCAGCGAGCACAAGCAGCAAGGGGGGATAAATGAATAAATAAATAAAATCTTTAAAAAAAAAAAAATCACTGAGACACATGTTTCTCCTTTGTGGCAGATTGGACACTCCATTCTATTGGAAATTCTATTGGAAATAGCCATGCTTATGGTATAAATAGCACACCTAGGTATTACCTGGAATGTCATCTCTCATTTCAATAATCAGATCCTCACCCTATTGTCAAAACTTCCTTTTCTTATTGTTTGTTACCATTACAACTTATGCCCTAGGGTCTCCTGTTTCAAGGAAACCTCTATTGTATTGAACCCACTTCCCAAACATCATCTTCCACCTCACATAATGTTTACTGTCAGATGAAATCCAAGGATGCTCGTTTCAGCATGTTTCCTGAGAACATCATTCCTGATGTCATTTTATTTATCCCTCTGTCAATAAACATCTTACTATTTACCACATCTGCCCTCATAAGAGTTGACTCTAATGATCTGTCTTCTTCATTACTGCATGTTACACAGCACATTACTAAGGTCTTGCTTTACATCTAAATGCTGAATCACAACTCCTAGTGCATTTAAATATATCTGGGAAACAAACTACATCTTGGTAATTGAGTCATTCTTCCATGTTCCACAATCACTTCAAGTCCCATAGTTTTTAATATCACATATTCTCACATTTCACATTACTTTTACCGTATGAGATTAACCTCCCGATAACCAGTTGAATAACGTAACTGGCAAAATCACCTCAATTTAGCACCATAATCTCTACAATTATTCCTGCATTCATACCCATTAGTTACTCCTTCTCTTTCATTGAAGGGTCTTGCCAACTGATTAAGTTGAATGTCTCCAACTGAATTCCTGACTTTCCTGTTTCTTCTTAAAATCTTTACCAGCAACCTCTTTCTCTTATTACAATTAATCACCTCATCATTTAACCTTATTTTTTCTCTTTGATTATGAACCATAATGCTCCATGTGACTCTTTCCTCTGTTGTATCTGATCTCCTCTTTCTCCTTTTACAATCTATTTGCATGAGCAGTTTTATGATTTCCTCACACAGCCTCAAATGATGACTTAATGTCAATGACCTCCTCTTAAATCATGCTATCATCTCCAATGAGCTCCCCATGTATAAATCCAGTGTGGGTGCTGCAGTCTATACCTTGCAACTAAAGAAGAATTGGACCTTTTGCAAACTTTCCTTTTCCTAGACTTCTTTGAAATTTCAGTCCCCTGAATGTATTCAAACTATCTTACTCACTCCTTCCTCTTGTGTTCTGCATGGTACTCCTCAAACAATATTATTAGTACATCTAAAGATTCAATTGTAGCCCCCATTCTTTCCCATTTCTGTATAATGTCATGAAAATCCCACACATTCAATTGTTTCAATTTATTTCACTGTCAGCTCTAAAACGACAATTTAGATCTCTATTTTCATAGATCAGGGGTTCTTAACCTTTTTTGTTCCATGGACCCCTTTGCCAATTAGGTAAAAACCATGGACCCCTTCTCAGAATGTAGTGGCAAATAGTTTTATGACACTCAACATCAGCATGTCTTTAAATTAAATTTTAGGATTATTTAAAATTAATTCAAGTCCATAGACCCCCTTGGGGGTCTGTGACCCCTGGTTAAGAAATCCTGTCATAGAGAGAGGATCAATATAACTCAAGACATTACCCCCACCACCTGAGAAATCTAAAAAAATTCTCCTCCTCTAGATGTTGCTCTCTGACTAACTTAGATGTAAAACAAGATAAATATAATCAAGGTATGCCACTTTAACACAATATTTCCCTTCAAATTCAACAAATTTCAGTTAGGGCTTCTCTAAGCATCCAAAGATTGAACTAGAAATCAACACTCAGAAACACATAAATACATTTAAGCCAAGCTATTATTTTCAGCACTGACTACTATAATCATCCTTCATTTCCACTGAGATCCCCTTACTTTCCCATATCATAATCATGTTCCTTCAGTCTCTGTTTTGTAATTTTCTGAGATCCCCTCACTGAGCCCCAGCTTCAGATAGCTTTAGCCTTTTCTATACTACAATTCTACCATTCCTTCAGGTTACTCATATAATTTTTCATTATACACTTTTTTGTTTGTTCATTTGTCTGTCTCTCCCACTGGTTTAACTACATAAAACTCTTCCCTGAATGGTAATATTAGGTGAGTTTCCCTTTGAAAATTAATAAATAATTATAAATCCAGAGTTATTATATTTCCACAATAACTTAACATGAACTCAGTTGGCTTAGGCCCAACTGCCTGTAGCCAAATTAAAATAATGCCTTTTTATTAAAAATAAAATTATTTACAAAATAAATTAGGGTTCCCCTGCCTGGTTAAAATTCTCTCCCATACTCATTAGAACATAAATAGTCTGAAAAAGCAAGACTTTCTTTCACTACATTCTGTAGTTCAGGGCTTCTTTCTTTCTAGAAAAAGCACCATTTTGATGGTGAATGCTCTTTTTATACAGTAGTTAACTTCATCAGCCCTATAATCCAAAAGACACACCTTGATTAACTCAGATGTTAGTAAAGATAAATCTAATTAAGGCATGCCTTGTGTCATTCACTTCCTTCTAAAAGTCTCAAAATCAACCTTCCTGCCTTTTCAAAGAGGCCTCATACTTTCAATCAATTTTGTTTGCCCAGGATAAGTATTCTAGAACATATATAACAAAAAGATTCCTACTAATCTGTATATCTAAGAATAGTTCTAATCTACCAATATTTTCTCATTCATGTGAAGCTATATAAGTAGAAACATTTTATTCAAGAAAAAATATTTTATGTTGTTGTTTTTGTTTGTTTGTTTGTTTGTTGTGGGTAAAAATCAAACCTTTCATAACACATATCAACATTTGCAAAATGATATACAAATATTTTAATTTTACTACCAAGTGTGAGAAAGACCATCCTGTATGGGTCTCATTATGTCAGATCTAGCTTCAACTTTCAAAATATTAAGGGTTCCCAACATAAATGATTCAGCTTCACTGTTGATTGTTCTACAAATAAGATGAGTTTTAAAGAATCTTTTAAATTAAAATTATAAAATTATTCAGTTATATCTTAAGATATAGAAGAATAAATTATTTCTGTAGGGAAAATCAAGCTATGTATTTCCATTTTAGGTACAGGTATTTATACCCAAATAAATATTTTGTCATTTTCTTTTTAAATTCACTCTTATGAAATTTAAAAAATTACATTTTATTATTTTATTAGCATGCATTTTAGGTAATTGATTACTCCATTTTCATGGTTTTCTTATATAGCCCTATGTGTTTTCAGCCTAGTTTCTGTAGCATGAGTAAAATAAAATATACATGTAACTTACCAAGCACATTAGAGTAGACATAATGTTTCTGTAGGAAAGCACATAGTCCCATTGAGTTTGATATTAACTAGACCTTTTACTTCTTCTTTGAAAAGAAAAATGTATAATGCAAACATGTAATGCTTCACTTGATCTTTTAGCTTTATCACTGTGAGAATTAGAGATACCAGACAGGATATGTTTCTTGATTTTAACCAGATCAGAACACTAGAGAATCTCGCCAGCCCATTCCCAGAGATTTCAACTCAATGATTAGCTTTCTTTATTTCAAAACTGTATAAAAGCTGTAAGAAAACCCCTCATCACAGAGGCAGATTTGAGAGTGGTTAGATTTCCTGTCCTCCACTGGCCAATAAAACCACTTTTCCTTCCTAGCCTAGTTCAGTGTGTCTGGCTATTCTGCCATGCCCTGCAAGGAGCCCATGAACTATTCTGGTCACCTTCAATTTAGTGACCCAGATGGGACTGGTGTCCTTTGAGAGTGATGCTTCTGAGAATTCTTGAATCTCTAAGGTAAGACATTTGTGGGCTCTAGCTCTGCAACCACTGGAATATTTTATTATGAGTTGGAACAGGAGTTTCTTGCCCTGGGTGTATGGGATCCCTAAAGGTGGTAGGCTATGAAGGAAAACAGATTCTCTTCTGTGTGCATTGTGTGTGAGAGTTGTACTGGCCTTCCCAGCAGCAGAATAGCTCCTGCTGAAGCTCTAAGTGGTAATTTTGTCATGTTTGGTATTTGGGCTTGGAATAGGAAAGGGAGCAGGCACTGGCATAAGGAGGTGTTGCTGAGACTGGTTGCCTAGGCCTTGGTTTCTTGGTACTTGTTTAACCAAACAACTGAAATGGGAAATAACCAGAATTCTGAGGTGAAAGAAAAGAGCAACCTCTTAGGTTGCTATTGTTAAACATTGGGAACAAGTTGGTTATGAAACTGTGATGAAAAAAAGAGATGATTCCATCTTTGTAAGGAACTCTGACCTCAATATGCATTAGAGGTTGCACACAAATGACCAGCACAGGGGTCCTTAGAATATAATACTATTCTGCAATTGGATCTATTCTGTAGAGGTTAAGTAAATGGGATGAGATTCTTTATATTCAATGTTTTATGGAGCTAGACCAAAATGAAAATACTTCAGAGAGAGTTTTTAGACATGGTGTACTGCTAATTACTCAGGCCCTGGGTCCTCAACACTCAAAAGCCAAAAATAGTGAGGTCTCACCATCCCAACCAGCTATGGAATTACTTAATCAAGCCTTGGAACCAAAGCAGACTTAAGTAGCTGTAAGAACGGGTGAATAAAAGTCAGAAAAAGTCCCTCCTTGATTTAGAGACCATCATTGTTTCAAACACCTCGAGATTTGAGATTGCCAGTGCTCCTGTACCTCATCAACCCCCATATCAGGGGGATGGAAACAAACTTGAATTACCATTAGATTCTCCAGAAGTGATTTCCCCACCCCATTCCCAGAGTGGTGTGACTTTTAGGTGGGGTGCCTCTACTTCAGGGCCAATTCTTTCTTTGAAAAGGACCAGCAGGAATAGATGAACAAGGACAATGATTGGGGCTATCTATATGTGCATACTCCACTTTCAACATTGGACCTATATAATTGGAAAGATCAAGTCCCTACCTACAGAGTGGACTCCAAGACTGATGGAAAATCTCTTCAAATTAACATTCAGAACCCACAACCCAAATTTGGCAGCTATTCAGTCATTACTGAATATAATCTTAATCTCAGAGGAAAAGTAAATTGTACTAGAAAAGGATCAAGATCTAGCTGATTTTCTTGCAAATAGTAACCCTTACAACCCTATTCACATCCTAGGGAGTCAGGCAGTTTCAATAACTGACTGCAATTGGAACCAAAATGAAGAACAGGACTGAACTAAGCTAGATCATTACAAAGCTTGCATAATTGTTGGGCTCATGAATGGGGTCCCCTAGCAAAAATTTTTTTGTAAGAATATGATAAAACTTTAATGGGAAATATAAAGAAGACCAAATAAATGGAGGGAATGGAGTTACCTATTGTTTTTCCTGTATGGGGAGACCAATGTTGTAAAGATTCCAATTTTTGCCATATTAATATATAAATCCAATGGAATCCCAGTAAATAACTGTTTTTTTTTTTTTTTTAGTATTTTTAAAAGATATTTAGATTACATAAATGTTACATAAAGAACACAGGGGATTCCCATATGCCTGCTCCCCACACCACCCACATTCACCCACATCAACAACATCCCTCATAGTGTGGTACATTCATCACAATTGATGAACACATATTGGAGCACTGCCACCAAACATGGATTATACTTTACATTGTAGTTCACACGCTTTCCCACACAATTCTGCAGGCTATGGCAAGACATAAAATGGCCTGCATCTGTCATTGCAATGCCATTCAAGACAATTCCCAAGTCCCAGAAATGCCTCCATATTACACCTGTTTTCCCTCTCCCTGACCTCAGAACCTCCAGTGGCCACTGCCTCCACATCAATGATATAAATTCTTCCATTGCTAGAATCACAATAGGTCTATAGTAGAACACTAAGTCCACTCTAGTCCATAGTTTATTCCCCAATCCTGAGGATTCTGGGATGGTGATGCCCACTCCCCCTCTAATTGAGAGGGGGCTTCAGTCCCATTGAGCCAATGGATGGGACTCCTACTTGCAGTTGTAGACTCTCTTGGTTCCTTGGTATGTTTGTTGTTCATCATCACCTCCCTGTTAGTTTTCCTGGATGAGTCTAATGAACTGGACAGTAGGTGTTGAAACTCTTGCAGCTAAGGGCCCAGCTGGCACATGGACAGCTGAAAGATTCAAGTCTCTTGGACATACACCTACCAACTCCAGCACCAACTATAGGTTCAAATAGAAAGGACAGAAGGGCCATGTGTAGGGAAACCACAATTCAGTACAATTCTGTCACACTGGGAAGCACAAATCCCAAAGTAGGACCCTTTGGCAAGACACCAAACTCATGAGCTATCTGCTCTGACCATAGTGCCTGGGTGTCTCCAGAGCCCTCAGGAGCCCCACCATTTGTGTTTGTGTCTAATTTGGTAGTCAATGAGATCCTGCTGAGACATGTATAAATGTAACATCTAGAATGACCTCCTAACTCACTTTGAAGTCTCTTAGATATATAAATGCATTTGTCTTTACCCTTTCTCCCCTTGGTCATGGTCTTTTTCCAGTTGCATTGCTAGCTGGTGCTTCGTAGCAATCCCTCAGTGCCAGAGAGGCTTATCCCTAGGAGTCACGTCTCATGCTGGGGAGAACTTATTGCATATATATGCTGAGTTCAGCTTAGAGAGAGGCCACATTTGAGCAACAAGGAGCCTCTCCAGAGGTAATGCTTAGGCACCCTATAATACTAGGCTAAGTTTCAATTTCAAGAGTAAAGATCATCACATTCAAGAGCATAGTGAGGGAAGCGGCTGTGGCTCAATCAGTAGGGCTCCCGTTTACCATATGGGTGAAGGCAAGCCCGCCCGCATGGCGTGGTTAGCTGACCCAGCGAGCACAAGCAGCAAGGGGGGCATAAATGAATAAATAAATAAAATCTTTAAAAAAAAAAAAAAAAGAGCATAGTCATCAATATCAAGGGCCCATCAATGGACCATCCTCCTTCACTAGCCATTGTCTCTGTACTTGGGGGATTCTTTTTGTTCCATTAGACAATGTGGCAGAGCTCCCCAGGATGGGAATTCAATATTCTTTTGGTTATTGTGTGAATCTCCATTCACCGTGACAATGCCCCATGAACACTTGAACACACCCATATGCCCCAAATGTATGCCCAGGTGATCCTCCTCCCATGCATCCATCATCACTGACACCCCACACAAATGGTTCTCCCCTGCCACAGCTGCAACCCTTCTGTGATCCAAAATCTCCTAAAAAAATGAAGCCAACAAAATAGCCAAATATACTTAAAAAGAAAATGAAACAACAATGATAGCTTTTAAAAATAAGAAAATACAAAAAATTAAAAAAATTTTTAAATTTGGTATAATAAAAAATAATGAAAAAATATTAAAATTTTTTTGATATTTTGACTTTCATCACTGTAAGATCTGCTGTCCTGTATGTACATTGACCTTTTCTTCCATTTATTCCCCCAATATCTTGCTTTTTTCATGTTGTCTTCAAGTTTTATGTCACAGAAAAGTCACATACAAAATAGGAGGGACTCCCATATATCCAACATCCTCCCCCTTTTCCCCTTTCCCCTATTAATAATATTTTATATATGGATGGTACATTTGTTACAACTGATGTACAAATATTGAAACATAGCTACCAACCATGGTCAATGGTTTACATTATGGTTTATATTTTGGACCATACACTTTTATAAATTTTGACAAAACTTAGCATGGCCTGTATCCATCATTGCAAGATCACGTAGAACATTTCCATCATCCTCAAAATGCCACCTGTTCCATCTGTTCTCTTCTTCCCTCCCACTCCCCTATGGACCCATAGCAACCACCAGGCTTCACTCTTTGCAGGACCAGATTCATAGCCACTGAAAACACTGAGGGCCTGACACACTAGTCTATCCTCCCCCATTGGGCACTGTCCATAACCCCAAAAGACTACCACCCCTCTACTCAAGAACATAGTGGGTCTCCTCAGGATAGGAGTCCAACACCTTCCCAGTCGTTATGTAGGTCTCCACTACTGATATAACACATTGTGTCAAGATGAACACTCTCTCTCGAGAAGCCTGCCCCAGATGCTCCCTGTCCCAAATGCCCCCACATCCAATGCCCTAAACCAGTAAGCTTATCTTGCCCTATTGCCAAAAGAGCATTCTCAACATTGTAGTTTCAACCACATACCTACCAATACCCAGTGTTTACCTGCTTCTTCCCCCAAACCTTCCCCCAGGCCAACCTCCCCTCCACACTGTATCCCCCTGACATACCTGCACCACCTAACCCAATAGTATCACTGGACCACTGTCATGCCCCTCCACTGCATAACTACATACTTCCATTTTATCAGATTTTGCCCATATGGGCTTTGGCTCACAGCCTTCTTCTCCTTTTTTATTTCTTGTAAATCTATTTACCAGGATCTAGAAATTTGATTCTGCACAATTTGCTTAATTCATATCAATGAGGTCATGTAATATTTGGCCTTCAGTGCCTGGCTTGCTTCACTGAACATAATGTCCTCAAGATTCATCAATGTTATCCCATGTGTTAATACCGTATTCTTTCTTACAGCTGAGTAATATTCCATTGTATGTATATACCACAATTTGTTTTTCTATTCATGTGTTGAAGGCCATTTGGGGTGATTCCAACTTTTGGCAATAGTGAATAGTGTTGCTATGAACATTGGTGTGCATATATCTGTTCATGTCCTTGCTTTCAATTCTTCTGGGTATATACCCAGCAGGGGAATTAGCAAAACTATTTAAGTAAAATTCAATAAATTGTCCAAAAGCCAGATGAGAATGCATCCATTTTCTTCATGAGACTCCTTGAGGTATATCACCAGTTCACTGGCCTAGACCCAGAAGTTCTTGTTAATCAGCACAATGTTAACCAGTCTTTTATCCATCAAAGTTCTCCTGATATTCATTGCAACCTGCAAAAAGTAGGAGGACTAGGACTACCAATTTCAGCTATGGTAAAGATTGCTTTCAAAGTCTTTTATAACTGGGAAGTGGTCCAAGAAAATAATCATAAGAAAAAACAGCTTATGAGGCTAAATTGAATGCTAATCTTCTAGAAGCAGTGCTGAGCAAAATCCTCCAAAAAAGGTAATCAATGAAAGGTAAGATCGCTGGGGTCCCAAATAAAAGTTGGTCCCCAAAAATGTGCTTATTACAAAAAAGAGGAGCATTGGAAGTGGGAATGTCCTAGTCTCACAAAGAAGGAAGTACTGAAGTCTTATCACCCTGCAGCTCAATGCTCACATCTTACAAGGGACAAAGACAGTGATATGGAATTATGGGTCACGGGGACACTTTCCACCAGTCAGGACACAATTCTGATCACCCACAAGGAGCCTTGGGCCTCTCTCTGAGTGGGTAATAAATCAGTAAATTTTCTGATGGATACAGAACTAGCTTTTTCAATTTTGAATCAAATGCTTACTTATAAGTCAAATGAGTCTGTCTCTGTTATTGGAGTATCAGGAATGATGAACTATAAGTTCTTCCTACACCTTCTCCAATGTCAAGTTGGAGATAACCAATTAATGCATAAATTTCCTTACATGCCTGAGTATTCCATCTATCTTCTCAGTGAGGACTTGCTTTCTAAGCTATAAGCCTCAATCTCTTTCAAACTCAATGAAGTTAACAAACATGTTTCAGTAGTACATGCCTGTGCCCTCCAAGCAGCCTTGCTGAGCCTGATAGAAAGCACCAAGAAGTTTGGAGTGCCTGAAGAAATAAAGCAACAGGTACTAGCCAAAGTTTGGGCTATAGGGGGGCCCTCTGGGGTGGGAGAAAGATGAACAAGAGGTAAAAGTAAGACTGTGGCCAAACAATGCTCTTCCCTACTTAAAATAGTACCCACTTAGATGCAAAGAAAAGTGGCATCAAACATTTAATTAAAATTTCCTCAGTTGGGGCCTGATAAAACTTTGCTTGTCAGATTTTAACATGCTGATCTTACCTGTCCTGAAGACTGACACATGAAAGTAGAGATTTGTGTAAGATTTAAAAGCTGTTAATTAAGTGGTAGAAGGCATCCACTTAACAGTGCCTAATCCATATACATTCTTTTTCAATACCTCAGATACTTATGCTTGGTTCACTGTTTTGGACTTGAAAGACACTTTCTACTGCATACCCTTAGAGAAGAAATCACAAAAGTTTTTGCTTTTAAATGGGAGGATCCAAATACTGGAATAAAACAATAATAATATTGTTGGACTATGTTGCCACCAGGACTCAAAAATGCATCAAATCTCTTTGGGCAGACACTATCCAAGGACTTACAAGAAGTACAACTCCAAGAAGGACTTTTCCTTCAGTATGTTGATGATATGCTCATATCTAGCAAAATCCAAGAAGCCTCAAATCAGAACACAATAGTAATGCTAAAGGAGCTAGCAGAGAAAGGATATAAACTATCTGAAAATAAAACTAAAATAATGCAAACCTATGTTAAATACCTTGAGTTTGAATTATCAGGAGGACAAAGAGCCCTCCTACCCAGCAGAAAGGAAACTGATGGTAAGTATCAGAGCCCAAAATAGAAAGGAGCTTAGAGGGTTTTTAGGTATGGCTGGCTATTGCAGGCTCTGTATACCAAATTCTGGACTCATTACTAAATCCCCTATGAAGCATTAAAGGGGGAAGAAAAAGATCAATAAAATAGATTGCAGAATGTTCTCTGGCATTTCAAGAGCTCAAGGATAAGCTGCTCTCAGCCCCAGCCCTGAAACTCCCTGACATAATGAAAGAATTTGCATTGTTTGTATATGAACGACAAGGCATTGCATTTGGAGTATTAGTACAAGAATGGAGGAAACATCTGGCTTGCTATTTCTTATCAAAGCAGCTTGACTCTGTAGCCTGAGGATGGCCAGCTTGCCATGCCCAGTCAATGCCCTAATCATAACTTAATCATGCCCAGATTAACGGATCAGTTTACAAGCATGATCCAATTATATTTTTGGAATTCATAATTACATCAAACTGCCCAACAGCCACATTCCACCCTCTGAATTCCAAAAATACATTACAATATTCAAAAAAACTTAAATCAGTAACAATCCAAGTACAAAATCATATCAAAATCATTTTAAAGAAATACAGTTTGTCTTCAGGCAAAATCCCATCTGCTGTAGACCTCTGAAACTTACTAAACCATTTAACTGCTTCCAATACACAAAATGGAAAGACAAAGGATAAACATTTTCTCATAAGGAGAAATTAGGATGTTAAACATGAGTCATGGATCCTCTACAGTTCAGTAAACCTGCAGGGCATCCTCCATTTGATTTCAAAGTCTGAGAGTCATTCTTAAGATGATGGTTTCTTCTCCTTGGGGCCACATGGGAACCCATCCTTTCCACAGGCTTGCCCACTGGCCATTTTCTTGGTTCCACACTCATCAAGCATCTGGGTGTTGACCAAGCTCCAGACCTCACCATCTAAGAGTGTTGAGGTGATTGCCACAGCTTACCCAATCTTTGGGTTAGAGTCTTAGCTCCCCTAGTACACTGAGGTGAAGACAACATTTTCCCTAACCTTTGGCATACAGGTTCAACCCTCTCAGAGCAATGAGTTGACCACCTGGCCTTCCCTAACCTTTGGCATACACGTTCAACCCTCTTAGAGCAATGGGTTGACCACCTGGCCTTCTCTAATCTATGAGGGGCAGGTATACCCCTCTCAGACCTATGGGGTGTTGACCTTAACTGCCCTAATCCTTGATGAATGTGCTCCACCCTCTCTGCACCCTGGGATGGCAAAACTTTCCCAGAACATCAGGTGGGGACATCCATCCTCTTCAACTGCTGGGGAAAATTCACTCTCTCTGCACCATGGGACATCAAAACTTTCCCAGAACATTGGGTAGGAACATCCACCCTCTTCAACTGCAGGGGCAAACTCACCCTCTCTGTACATATGGGTGGGACTCCTCTCTTGGCCCAAGGAGATGTCTTAATCCCAGATCTCTGCTTCCATGGTTTTCTTCTTAAAACTGTGTATAAATCCTGGTTTGGAACTGATTGGGAAAACAGATCAGGAATATACTGGGTAGCACCAAAGGGAGCACAATGGATTTGTGGAACAAGCCTGAGGCCATGGTTACCCCCATGCTGATTAGAAAGATGTATTTTGGGGTTACCATGGGCCCAAAGAATTGTTCATAATACCCTCCCATCTATTGCTGCTAACTTATGCCTGCTACAAGCCAGATGGGCTCATTCCATCTTCCATTGGTACAATCATCTAGAAGCACTTTTTTCCTTCTATTGGAATTGAAGATGTAATTACTAGAGTGCAAGCTCTAAGTAATTTTATCTCTCAAGCCCTAAATGAGAGTTATCATAGTATATAACACTGAAATGACTATGTTGTATAAAGTCATTCTACAAAATCAAATGGTGTTAGACATCCTAACAGCTTCTCAAGGGGGTACATGCAGTATAATAAAAAACTGCATGTCATACTTACTTTCCTGATGAACCTAGTATTTCCACTCTTTTAACATGTATGAATAAACAAATTCAAGTTATATCAATTACACCTGCTCCATTCAATTTCTTTAATTTATTTAGTTGGCTTCCATCCAATGTTGTATCCTGACTCTGCACTATCCTCAAATCAGACTTAACAGTTATTCAACTAATAATCATAAGCATTATTATTCTAAAGTGTACTATCTCCTTATGTAGTCTATTAACATGATTAATTTTTAAACATATTTCTTCATGTAGAACTACTTCTGAAAACCACCTCATACAATTGAACAACAATCAATATTACTTTCACACCATGGGTGAATGCTTCCATCAAGAAAATCCATAACTGCTATGCCCATCTCAGCAGGAAATAGCTAGATCAAATGATGGCCAGATCCCCAAAATTAATTCCATGACTGAAAGTAGATGTATAATTGGGAAATTTGAAGCATGAGTAGAATAAAATGTTAATGTAAGCACCTTAGGGTAGATAGTTTCTGTAGGACAGCATGTAGTCCTTTCCTACATGTAACCAGAATTTTACTTCTTCATAAAGAAAAATGTAAGATGGAAACATCCTTATCACCATGAAACTTACAGGCACCAAGTTATCATATGTATTTTGTTGTTAACAAGAGCAGAAATCTAGAGAAACTCCCCAGCCCCTTCCCAGAGAGTAACTGTGCAATCTGTGCAATCAGCATTTGTTCCCTGGAATGCACCAATCATTAGACTTATTAAATGTTTTTCCTATAAAAGGGAATAGGAATAAAGGTTGCATTTTCCCATAGAAAAAGAAGCTGAACAGTGCAGAACATTGGGAGAAGAGCAAAGTGTGGCTTTTCAGTGAAACTTACCTCACAATTTAGTTGATTTCAACATTCCCTCTTATTTTCGGATTCTGGAGAGTTCTCCAAAGTATGAAACATGACCTGGCCTTTGCCCATTACCATTTCTAAATACTGTCAATTTCCATACATTGATTTTATCAAGTACTATCTTATAATATTTAAATTTTATTGGTATGTGATTTTTACCTCCCCAGTTACTCAATTCCCTTGCCAATTGAGGCTAACCATTTTCAATGAGCAGCTATTTCTGGGTTTCTCCTAACCTCCTGCTTACTCCTCAATGCACTCTAATATGGCTTACACATTCTCCATTTATATCTACTACCCTTGATAGCAGTCAATGAGATGCATTCTGTTCACCTTGGCTGGATTTACAAGATAATAAAAAAGTGAAAATCCTCTTATGTTGTTGGAAAACAAAGGGATGATTGAAAGGCTACTTTATTAATTCAATATATATTCAGTAGTTCATTCTTTGCAACAGGAAACATTCAAAGTCCTGGAGATACAACAAGGAACCAGATATCTGGGTCTATATAGACAAAGAGCTTGAATTCCCAGGAGGAAGCCTGGGATTAAAAATAAATTGAAAATGAGTAAACATGAAAACTTATGGTTGGCTTTAGTGTGACAAAAATGAAAAACAGGCTAGTGAGTTGGAGCATGGAAGAGGGGAGTGTTAGAGAAGAAGCCACATAGTAGTCTCTAGGACATTTCATTCTTACTAACTCTCCTAAGATAAAATGAGAAACTTGGTTTATCACTTTGCTTTTAATTAAAACATTCTAAAATTGAGGTAATGGCAGTACAACTTTGTGATGTATATGAGAGTCACTGAGTGTACCCTTTGAATTGATTGTAAAATGCATGGGACTGTGTATTAATCAGTCAAAGTGGTACTCATGCAAAGTACCAGAATTCTGTTGGTTTTTATAAAGGATATTTGTTTGGGGTAAAAGCTTACAGTTACAAAGCCCTAAGGAGTCCAACTTAAGGTTACTTCCTTACCAAACTCTGTTCCCACGTGCTGAAGCAAGATGTTGGGTGACATCTGTGAGGGTTCAGCCTTCCTCTTCCCTCTTAAGTCTCCATGGGTCTAGCTTCTTCTTATCTCAGCTGTAGGTTGGCATTGGGCTCATCTCTCTTCCTGGGGCTCATTTCTTTCTGAGCTCAGCTGCTCTGGTCTCTTCACAAGGACATCTGTAAACTATCAGGCAAATGGCTCCTCTCTCTTCCCAGAGCTTCTGCTGTTTCTATGGAGTGCTCTCTCTTCCTCTGTGTATCTACTTCTGTGTGTCTCCTTGATTGAGTGTCCATTTATATAGCCCCAAGAAGGGCAGGGACTCAAACTGAGTCACCCTAATGTCATGGTCAAATCAAAGCCCTAATCTTAATATAATTTAATCAGAGGCATCTCAGCTGACTCTAATACAATCAAAGAGTATCATGCCCAGGGAGACAAAGCAGTTTACAAACATAATGTATATCTCTTTTTAGAATTCAAAATAATATCAAACTGCCACAGACTGTAAAACACAATGAATCCTATAGTGGAAGATGGACTGTGTTAAGAGAACAAATATGAGAACATTCCCTCATGAACTATAAAAAATATATAATACTAATACAGGATGTCATTAACTGGGTGGGTTGGAGAGAGAATACTTCCCTATATGGCTATAGTTAGTAATTTTTTTTTTTTAAAGATTTTATTTATTTATTCATTTATCCCCCCCTTGCTGCTTGTGCTCGCTGGGTCAGCTAACCACGCCGTGCGGGCGGGCTTGCCTTCACCAGGAGGCCCCGGGAACCTAACCCGGGGCCTCCCATATGGTAAACGGGAGCCCTACTGATTGAGCCACAGCCGCTTCCCAGTTAGTAATTTTTTGATGATGCTCTTTTGTAAGTTGTAACAACTGTTTGACAACAATGCAAGGTGGTGGTGGGGGGGTAATGTATGGGAGCCCTATATGATGATATGCATGTTTGTTTTGTAAGGTCACAAGTTATTCTATACACTTATTGTTTATGCATGTTCATATATGAATGATATACTTCAATAAAAATTTTAAATTCAAGGAGTACCATAGAGTACTATGTAAGTTTATGGTTTTTGAAGAATGTGAATTAATATTTGAATGGAATTGAAGGATTTCACTTTTATTAATTTTCTAATTTTAGTGGATTTTTTCCATCTGAATATGGTTGCAAATATCACTAGGAAAACATTGTGAGATACATAAACCTACACTGATATATAGATGAAAATAATTTTTCATTCATTAAAAAATATGCAATTGTTGTGTTTATGTAATTATACAATTAAGTGCACATTTAATGTTGATGTTTCCCATATTGCATTATGTACTCTAAGGCAATGGCTCTCAAAATCCTCTGCACACTGAAATCTCCTGGGTATTTTAACAAATTCTAATGCCTTGGTCCTAGCATCAGAGATCCTAATTTAATTTTTTGCACATGTGGCCTGGGTGTTGATGGTTTGAAAACTTCAGGTGTGATTGCAATAGGTATGAGAGTTTGAGAAATGTCTCTAAGGTACAAATTCTCTGAGACCCCAAACACGGCCCTCTTACTTATAGTATGTGGTAGATGGATCCACAGCTGTAGCATGTCTGGGAGCTTGGTAGAAAAGCAGAATCAAAGGCCCCATTCCAGACCAATGGAATCAGGATCTACATTTTTTTAAAACCCCAGGAGATTCATATATAACATTGGACAATGGCCAGAACTGGTACCCAATTCACTTCAGCCTTCCATGTCACCTTTCATAAAACTTGTGCCTAATAATGTGATACTGCGACTGCCTCATTCCATTCACATCCAAATGAATCTCTGGTGAAAAGAGAAAACTGAGACATTTTACAGAAAGATAATCCCAGGGATTTTGACTAGAGTATATTACTTCAGGTACCCTGAGTTTGGTGCTAAGCTCCTAGTTTCCCAGTCTTTCCCTTGCTTTGAATTTTGGCTCATAATAAAGTATTCTTTCTTTAAGATACTGAATAATACAACCAATCATAGGATGACAGATAGGAGCCTGTTCTATTTTTCCCACATTTTCAGGTGTAACAGTTTCTATATACTTTATCTTTTTTATGTGTATTTCCATCTTTCAGTTACATGCATTCATTTTTTTTAGCACTATTTTTTTAAATATTTTAGACTATAGAAAACTTACATCAAAAATATAGAGGACTCCAGCTTTTGACAATAGTGAATACTGTCACTGTGGACATTGGTGTGCACATATCTCTTTAGGTCCCTTCTTTCAATTCTTCTGGGGATATACCCAGTAGTGGGACTGCATGATCATTTGGCCGTTCTATAATTAGCTTCCTGAGAAACTGTCAAACAGTCCTCTACAATGGCTGCACCATTCTCCATTCCCACAAGCAGTGGATAAGGGTTCCCTTTCCTCCACATCCTCTCCAATACTTATAGTTCTGCTTTTTAATAGCAGCCAGCCTGATAGATGTAAGATAATATCTCAGTTTTGATTTGCATTTCCCTTATAGCTAGTGATTTTAAGCATCTTTTCATGTGCTTTTTAGCCATTTGTAATTCCTCTTTGGAAAAGTGTCTATTCAAATCACTTGCTCATTTTTTGTCTTTTTATTTTTGAGGTGTAGCATTTCTTTATATATGCAAAATATTAGCCCCTTATCAGATATTTGGTTCTGAAACATTTTCTCCCATTAAGTAGGCTGCCTTTGCAATTTCTTGACAAACTCCTTTGAAGTGCAAAATTTTTAATCTTGAGAAGGGCTCATTTATCTATTTTCTCTTTCATTACTTGTGCTTTGGATATAAAGTTTAAGAAACCATTTCCTACCACAAGATCTCACAGATGCTTCCCTACATTACCTTCTAGGAGCTTTATGGTCTTGGCTCATATTTAGGTCTTTGATCCACCTTGAGTTAATTTTTGTATAAGGCATTAGACGATGATCATCATACTTTTGGACATGGATATCCAGTTGTCCCAGCACCATTTGTTGAAGAGGTCATTCAGTCCCAGCTGAGTTGGCTTGGTGGCCTTGTTGAATATCAGTTGACTACATGTGAGGATCTATATCAGAACTCTCAATTCAGTTCCATTGGTCAGTTTGTCTGTCTTTGTGCCAATACCATACAGTTTTGACCACTGTAGATTTGTAGTATGCTTTAAAGTCAGGTAGGGTGATTCCTCTGATTTTGTTTTTCTTTTTCATTATGTTTTGGCTATTTGTGGCCCCTTGCCCTAACAAATAAATTTCATAATTAGCTTTTCCAATTCATTAAAAAATGCTGTTGTGATTTTTATTGGGATTGTTTTAAATCTGCAAATGAATCTGGGCAGGACAGACATCTTAATGATGTTTAAACTTCCAGTCCAAGAAGATGGAAAATTCTTCTATTTATTTAGGTCTTCTTTGATTTCCTTTAACAATGTTGTATAGTTTTCTGTGTACTAGACCTTTACATCTTTAGTTAAGTTTATTCCTAGATATTTAATTCTTTTAGTTGCTATTGTATATGGAATTATTTCTTGACTTCCTCCTCAGCTTGCTCATTATTAGGGTACAGGAATGCTACTGATTTTTGCATGTTGATCTTCTACCCTGCCACTTTACTGACCTGGTTTATCAGCTCTAGAAGCTTTGTTTTAGATTTTTCAGGCTTTCTACATACAGGATCTGCAAGTGGTGAAATTTTTATTACTTCCTTTCCACTTTGGCTGTCTTCTATTTCTTTTTCTTGCCTAAGTGCTTGAGTAAGTACTTCTAACACAATGTTAAATAAGAGCAGTGACAATGGGCATCCTTATCTTTTTCCATATCTTAGCAGGAAAGCCTTTAGCATTTCACCATTGAGTATGATGTTAGCTGTGGTTTTTCATATATACAAAATATATAATGGCCTGTATCTACCATTGAAATATCATGCAGAACAATTCCAATGTCCCCCCAAATGCCCCATGTTTGAACTATCCTTTCATGCCCCTCCCCTCAGAACTTCTGGTAAACACTGCCTTTATATCAATGTTACAAATTCTTCTATTACAATAATAATAAGTCCATTTTTTTTCATGGTTGCATTCCCTACTGATGTTTGTTCATTCCTTAATATTGGTGACTTTGGGATTGTGATGCCCACTCTGCTTCAGATTGAGAAGGGGCTTAGACCTTATGGGGCGGATGGAAGGAACAGTTTTTCCTGCAGATATAGAGAGTCTCTGATTTTGTGATGGGAGTTGTCCATCATCATCATTTTGTTAGTTGTCCTGGATGAATCTGATGAACCAGAGAACAGGTGTTGGCTGCAACTCTGTAGAGATTCAGGGCTCAACTGGTATATGAACAAACCAATGATTTAAGTCTCTTGGAGATATATGTAATGAGTATAGTGCTAATTATAGGTTCAAATAAAAGGGGTAGAAGAATCATGTCTAGAAAAATTATAAATGTAACTCTATTACACTGGGGATATAGTTTAACATATATCCTAAGGTAAGGCCCCTGATGGGGTGCTGATGTCATGGGGTTGTGTGCCTTGCATAGAGTGTCCAGGTGTCTCTAGAGCCATTGGGAGCACCCCTGTTTTAGGCTTTGTTTTCTGTGGCAGTTAGTGAAAGCCTCCTGAGACATGCATAAGTGCAACCTCTGGAATGACCTCCCAACTAACTTTGAAATCTCTTAGCCTAATCCCTTGGTGTAATACACCACATTAACATATTGACAGGGAAAAAAATCACATGTTCACCTCTACTGATGTGGAAAAAGCATTTGACAAGATACAGTATTCTGTTTTGATAAAAACACTTCAAAGAATAGGAATAGAAGGAAACTTCCTCAACATGATAAAGGGTATATATAAAAACCCACAGCTGACACTATACTTGATTTTGAAATGCTAAAGTCTCTCCTGCTAAGATCTGGAACAGGACAAGGATGATCACTGTCACCACTCTTATTTAGCATTGCATTAGAAGTACTTGCTTGAGCACTTGGGCAAGAAAAAGAAATAAGAAGGCATCCATATTGGAAAGGAAGAAGTAAAAATTTCACCATTTGCAGATGACATGATCTTATACATAGAAAGCCCAGAAAAATGTACAACAAAGCTCCCAGAGCTGAAAAATGAGTTCAGTAAAGTGGCAGGATATAAGATCAACATGCAAAAATCAGTAGCATCTGAAGTAGGGATGGGAATTCTCTCTCTGAATGCTGAAATCACTTCCCTTTTTAGTGCCTTCAACTGATTGGATGAGTCATCACTCATTGCTGAAGACAATCTCCTTAGTTGATTGTAGAAAAAAAAAATCTACATTATTCATTGCTGAAGACAATCTCCTTAGTTGATTGTAGAAAAAAAATTCCATTTACACTAGCAACTAAAAGAATTAAATATCTAGGAATAAACTTATCTAAGGATGTAAAGGACTTGTACACAGAAACCTGTACGACATTGTTAAAGGATATCAAAGAAGACTTAAATAAAGAAAAATATTCCATCTTCATGGTTTGGAAGACTAAATATCATTAAGAAGCCTATCCTACCCAAGTTGATTTACAGATTTAACATAATCCCAATAAAAATTACAACAGCATTTTTTACTGAACTGAAATGCCAATTATGAATTTAATTTGGACGGGCAAGTGGTCCCAAATAGCCAAAAACATGTTGAAAAAGAGAAATAAAATAGAAGGAATTGCCCTACTTGATGTTAAAGGATAATACAAAGCTAGAGTGGTCAAAAGTACCATGGTTTTGACAAAGATAGACATACTGATCAATGGAACCAAATTGACAGCTCTGATATAGATCTGTGAACATACAGCCAACTGATACTCAACAAAACCACCAAGCCCACTCATTTGGGACAGAATAGCCTCTTCAACAAATGGTGCGTTCATTTTTATATTTATTTTTCACAACAAATACTAAACATATCAACATTTTTGGCACTCCTACAGCAAATGTGACAAGCTTAATACTTTGAAAATAATTAAATCACAATTTTAGTTAAATTATTTCAATGTTTACACCCTTGTTGTATTAGTCAGCCAAAGGCGTGCTGATGCAAAATATCAGGAATCTGTTGGGTTTTATAAAGGGTATTTATTTGGAGTATAAGCTTACAGTCACAAGGCTATAAAGCATAAGTTACTTCGCTCACCCAAGTCTGTTGCCATGTGTTGGAGCAAGATGGTGGGTGATGTCTGCAAGGGTTCAGCCTTCCTCTTCCTCTTAAGGCTCCATGGTCCCAGCTTCTTCCAGTATTAGCTGTAAGCTGATATTGGACTCATTCCTAAGACTGATTCCTTTACAGACTTGGCTGCTCTGGTCTCTCCACAAGGTCAGCTCAGGGTCTCTCTCTTCCCAGGGCCTCTGCTGTGTCTATGGAGCTGTCTCTATTCCTCTGTGTTCTTTTCCTGTGTATTTACTTCCTGAGGTTTCAGCATCAAAAACTCCAACTCTCTGCTCTGCCATGTGGCTTTCTCTGTGAGTCCCCACCCACCACTGCTGTTGTGGCCCAATGAAAGCCCTAATCATAATTTAGTCAAATAAAAGTGAAACCTCTGAAGATAATACAATCTAATATGCCCAGAGGAATGACAAGTTTACAAACATAATCCAATATCTATTTTGGGGATTCATAAACAATACTAGACTACTACACTTATCCAAATATTATTTATTGCTAAGTTTAGCTGTGTACAAATTTCTATCTTGCATAACAATTTTTCTTGTATAATTTTGTAATGTTTCATTTTCTTTGAATCTAGTATTTATGATTACCTCCTGGCACTCTGGAAAAAGCTGCTTTTAACACTGGTGTACACATATCTGTCCTGGACCATGCTTTCAATTCTTTTGGTATAAATATAGATTTGGGATTGCTGTGTCAAATAGTATTTCTATATTTAACTTCCTTAGGAACCACAAAACTGTTTTCATACAGCAGCTGCAGCATTTCTCATTTCCACCAACACTGTATACTGTTTCCCATTTCTCTATGTCCTCACCAGCACTTGTTACTTTTCGCTTTTTAATAATAATCATTCTGATGGGTGTGAGGTGATAATTCACTGTGGCTTTGATTTGTCATCTCCCCAAAGATCAACAATATTGAATACCTTACATATGCTCATTGGCCATCTGTACATACTCTATGGATAAATGTCTATTCAAGTCCTTTGTCCATTTTAATAGTGAACAATTTAGAAAATCTTATTTCGTTATGTGCATGTTTTTCCAATATTTTCTTTGTAGTTACCAAGGGACTTAAATTTAACACCTGTGATGGTTACGCTGATGTGTCAACTTGGCCAGGAAATGGTGTCCAATTGTTTGGTCAAGCAAGCATTGGATGAATTGTAATACAAGGGCATTTTATGGACTTTAATCATCAGTGTGTTGATTGCACAGATTCCTGGTTACATCTACAATCAATTAAGGAGATTGTCTTCAGCAATGAGTGAGGACTCATCCAATCAGTTGAAGGCCCTAAAAGGGGAAGTGATTTCAGCATTCAGAGAGAGAATTCCCATCCCTACTTCAGATAGCCAGCATCTCCTGGAAACTCATCTGTGACCCTCATCAGAGCCCCTGGTTTGCAGCCTGTCCTGCAGAATTTGGACTTGTGCATCCCCACAGTTGTGTGAGACAATTTTACAAAATCTCATACTATTAACAGATATCTCCTGTCAGTTCCTTTCCCCTAGAGAACCCTGACTAATACAGCATCCTAAAGCTACAACAATCTCATTTATTTTTATATCAATGTAACTTCAATATAATGCACAAGCTATGTTTCTATATACCTCTCTCCCTCCACCATTACAAAGTTATAGTAAAAAGTTACCTATTTATATATTATAAGTCCAAAAACCATTGATTTATCATTACTTTTCATGCACTTGCATTTCAAGTGCATGGTATAAAATGTGGAATTATATACCACCCCCCAAAACAATAGTATTGTTATTTAATTTTACCCATGTTGTTTCCTTGACTAGAGCTTGTTATTTTCTCATGAATCTTCAATCTATTGTCTACTGTTCTTTCCTTTCAACTGGAAGAACTTTCTTTGCATTTCTTGTAGGGGTGGTATAGTGGTCACAAATGCCCACAACTTTTATTTATGTAGCAATGTCTTGACTTCCCCTCAGTTTTTTGTCTAATTTTTTAAATTTTATTTTATTTTTCTGATTAGAGAAGTTGTGGGTTTAGTGAACAATCATCCATAAAATACAGAATTTCCATATATCACCCTATTATTAATGTCTTGTATTTGTGTGGTAGAATTGTTACAATTCATGAAATAACATTTTAAAAATTGTATTAACTATAGTCCATTACTTACAATAGAGTTCACAGATTCTGATGTACAGTCCTACATTTTTTTAAATTTTTATTCTAGCAGCATACAGAGAACCTATGATTTTCCCTTTAAACAACATATCTAAAATTAAGTGCTGTTAATTACATTCACAATATTGAAATATCATCAATATCCAGTAGAACAAATTTCACTTAAACCAAATAGAAACTCTGTACAATTTGAGTTTTAACCCATTCCCTATCTTTACCCCATCCCATGGTAAATAACATTCTAGATTCTGATTTTATATTCTAACTATTTCATAACAGTGAGATCATACACTATTTGTCTTTTTGTTTCTGACTTATTTCACTCAGTATTATGTCCTCAGTGTTCATCCTTGTTGTCACATTATCATAGCTTCATTCCTTTTTATGGCTGAGTAATATTCCACTTCATGTATTTATCACATTTTACTTATCCATTCATCAGTTGATGGACAATTGCACTGCTATCAACTTTTTGACACTTGAGGATAATGCTCTTATGATGACTGGTGTGCAAATATCTCTTTGAGTACCTCCTTTCATTTTTTTTTTTTTTTTTAAGATTTTATTTATTTATTCATTTATCCCCCCCTTGCTGCTTGTGCTCACTGGGTCAGCTAACCACGCCGTGCGGGCGGGCTTGCCTTCACCAGGAGGCCCCAGGAACCGAACCCGGGGCCTCCCATATGGTAAACGGGAGCCCTACTGATTGAGCCACAGCCGCTTCCCGTCCTTTCATTTTTAAAATATATACTTAGTCAAGGAATTGCCAGATTATATGGTGATTCTATACTTAACTTTCTCAAAACTTCTGATATTTCTTCCACAGCATCTGCACTATTTCACATTCCCCAAAACAGTGAATCAGTGTTCCTATTTCACCACATCCTTTTTAACACTTGTAAATACCCATTTTTAAATAGTAGCCATTCTAGTGAGTATGAAATTGTATCATGTTGCCATTTTGATTTGGAACACCCTAATTGTTAATGATGTTGAGCAACTTTTCATGGCCTTTTTGGTCATTTGTACAACCTCTTTGTAGAAATGCCTCTTTAGATTTTTTTTCCTTATTTCAAATGGGTTGTTTCCCTTTATATTTATAAGTTGAAGGATTGTTAATATATTCTGGATATTAAACCTTTATTGGATATCCAGTTTCCAAGTATTTTCTCTGATTGGCTAAATCATATTTCCACCTTCATGGTAACAGCCTTTGATGGACAAAGATTTTTAATATCAATGAGATCCTTTGTATCTGTTTTGTTGTTTTTACTTGTGTGTTAGGTGTAAAATCAAGAAACCATTGCCTAACATAATATCATAAAGAACTGGCTCTTATATTTAAGACTAATCCATTTTGAGTTGATTTTTTTAATAAGGTATGAGGTAGGGTCCTCCTCCATTATTCTGTGAATGGAAATACAGTTTTCCCAGCACCATTTGTTGAAGAAACTATTCTTCCCCAAAAGGTGGACTTGGGCCTCTTGTAAAAAAATCAAGTGAGTCATCAACATAAGTGTTGATTTCTGGACTCTCAATTATATCACATTCATCTACATGTCTGTCCTTGTGCCAATACCCTGATGCTTTGATTACTGTGGTGTATTAGTCAGGGTTCTCTAGGGAAACAGAATCAACAGGAGATATCTAGCAATAATATGAGATTTTATATGAGTCTCTCATGTGGCCTTGGGGATGCACAATTCCAGGTTCCACAGGCAGATTGCAAACCAGTGGCTCTGATGAAAGTTCAATGAAGGCTGTCCAAAGACAAGCTGGAAAATTCTCTCTGAATGTTGGAATCACTTCCCCTTTTAAGGCATTCAACTGATTGGATCAAAGCATCACCCACTGCTGATGGCACTCTCCCTGACTGATGCAAGTGTAGTCAGCCATGCATGCAGAAAACTCACTGGTGACCAAAGTCCATAAATGTTCTTGTATTACAATTAGCTCAGTGCTTGCTTGACCAAACACCTGAACACAATTACCTGGTTGAGTGACACATTTGCCTAAGCATCACAGTCCACCCCTTGTCATCTCAGCAACCATACATATTACTTTAAACCATACTTAATCTCTAAGTAAAAACAACAACAGACAAGCATACATATAAATTTCCACCTAACAATGTTTAACTCTCCTGCGTACAACCGGAAATGCATTAATTCACTACAGAATAGGGTACAAGTCCTTGGGTAATATTCACTCTTTAACTTGACATCCTTAAATATTATGACATGAAACTAATACAACTTTTCATATAATAGGGGAAAAGGTTGGGGAAGAAAACAAAGAAATTCATTTTGTGAATGAAAGAAAGAAGGAAGAAAGGTTCATGACTATTACAGCCCTCCTTTCTATAACTGGTCACATGGTCAAAGTTCATATTTATCACTACCTTCTTCCACTACCCATTCCATGTTCCCATTACCCTCAGCAAGCACTTCAGCTGGCCATGGTTCTTTGCCTGGTGAGGTGACACAAACTTTCATTCCTAAAGATTCTGGTCCATTTTTAGTCCTGCTTGAATTAGTTTGTTGCAATTTTCCATTGACTTTAATCACAGGGCATGGCAGTACTAGGAGATGCCCTAGAGGATCCCCTGTATTCCAGGCAAACTCTTCCTTACCCCCATTATGTAAATGTAGTCCTATTTCCCCTTGATAGTCAGGATCAATCACCCTAGACACTACAGTAATTCCCTTCTTTGTGTTTTTATTCACAGGTAAGAGGAGCCCAAAGAGGCAAGGTGGCAGTCTTAGTTTCCAGTTCAATGGAATCTTTGTTGTGTTCCCTGGTGGCAGCACTCCTCCTCTTGGGACTAAAACTTGTAGACCAGCAGAGCTTAAGGTTGCAGGGACAGGAAGCAAAAATTTTCCTAGTGGGTCACCGAGGGTAATAGTGAGTGGTGCCGCTCCCATTTCCACCCCTTGATTTCTGGACCTATGAATCCTACTTATGGGAGAAACAGCACCATAGAGTGGACGTCGATTTAGAGCATACACAGCTTCCAGGAAAACATTGCCCCAGCCCTACAAGGTATTGTCACCTAGTTGGCACCATAACTGAGTCTTCAAAATGCCATTCTACCATTCTGTTAATCCAGCTGCATCAGGGTGATGGGGAACATGGTAAGACCAGTGAACTCCATGGACATGTACCTGTTCCTGCACATCATTTGCTGTGAAATGGGTTCCTTGATCAGAAGCAATGCTGTGTGGAATGCCATGGTGGTATACAAGACATTCAATAAGTCCATGGATGGTAGTTTTGGAAGAAGCATTGTGTGCAGGAAATGCAAACCCTTATCCAGAGTATGTGTCTATTCCAGGTAAAACAAATCACTTCCCCTTCCATGGCGGAAGTGGCCAAATGTAGTCAACCTGCCACCAGGTAGTAGGCTGGTTACCTCAAAGAATGGTGCCATATCAGGGGCTGAGTGTGGGTCTCTGCTGCTGGCATATTGGGCATCCAGCAATGGCTGTAGCCAAGTCAGCCTTGGTGAGGGGAAGTCCATGTTGCTGAGCCCATGCATAACCTCCATCCCTACCTCCATGGCCACTTTGTTCATGAGCACATTGGGCAATCACAGAGTGGCTGGGGCAAGAGGATGAGTGTTAGCCACAGAGCAAGTCATCTTATCCACTTGATTATTAAAATCTTCCTCTACTGAAATCACCCTTTGGTGAGCATTCATGTGGGACAGAAATATGTTCATGTTTTTTGCCCACTCAGAAAGGTCTATCCACATACCTCTCCCTCAGACCTCCTTGTTAACAATTTTCTAGTCATGTTTCTTCCAAGTCCCTGCCAATCCAGCCAAACCACTGGCAACAGCCCATGATTCAGCCCATAAATCAGTGTACAAATGCACCTCTGGCCATTTCTTCTTCCAAGCAAAGTGAACACCAGGTACACTGCTCAAAGTTCTTACCACTGGGAGGATTTGCCCTCACCACTATCCTTCAAGAATGTCTCAGAAAAGGGCTGCAGTGCTACAGCTGTCCACTTTTGGGTGGTACCTGCATATTGTGCAGAACCATCTATAAACTAGGTCCAAGTTTTCTCATCCTTAGTCAACTTGATTCAATCTTTCTACTAGTTATTTGTTTGTTGAAATCTACTGTTTCATTTGGATTCATTGTAGGAAGTTTGTGTGCTTCTAGGAATAATTTTGTTCATTCTATCTAGGCTATCTAATATTTTGGTATACAGTTCTTCATAGTATCCTCTTGTAGTCCTTTTTATTTCAGAGGAGCCAGTAATACAGCCCCTATTTTCATTTATTGTTTTAGACATTTTGTCTTCTTTCCTTTGTTCTTCATGAGTCTAGCCAAACTTTTGTCAATTTTATCTATCTTTTCAATGAACCAACTTATGGTTTTGATTATTCTCTATTTTGATTTTTTATATTCTCTACTTTATTTATCTCTGTTCTAATCATTTTTTTATTTCCTTCTTTCTGTTCACTAGAAACTTAATTTGCTTATTTATCTAGTTGTTTTCAGTGTCAAGGTAAGTCTCTGACTTGAAATCTTTCTTCCTTTTTAATATAAACATTTATCACTATAAATTTTCTTCTCAGCACTGCTCTTTTTGCATCCCACAAATTCTGGTGCATTGTATTTTCATTTTCATTCACCTCAAAGTATTTCATAATTTTCATTGTGATTCTCTCTTCAACCAATTTGTTGTTTAAGAGTATGTTCTTTAATTTTCATATATTTTTCTATTTCCCAATTCTACTTAAGTTATGGCTTTCTAGCTTCATTCCATTATGGTATAGTCAAAACATTATATGACTTCATTTTTTAAAAATATATAATGAGGCTTGTTTTGTAACCCAAAATATGTTTGATCCTGTAGAATGATCCATGTGCACTTGAGAAGAATGTGCATTGTTGTTGGGTGAAGTGTTCTATACATATCTGTTAGGTCTAGTTTGTTTACAGTATCATTCAAGTCTTGTATTTCTTTATTAATTTTCTATCCTGATGTTCTATCCATTACTGAAAGTTGTGTATTAAAGTTTCCTATTATTAACATACACTCAATTTCTTCCTTCCAATCTGTCAGTGTTTGCTTCATATATTTGGGAGCTTTGCTTTTATATTTATAACTGTTATATCTTCTTGTTGAATTAATTCTTTTTTTATTTTAAAGAGACTTTAGATTACATAACTGTTACATTAAAAATAAAGGAGGGGAACCAAAATTCAATATAGGGATGATGCAGATGTGGCTCAAGTGATTGGGCTCCTGCCTACCACATGGCAGGTCCTGGGTTCAGTTCCTAGTACCTCCTGAAGAGGATGAGCAGGAGAGCAAGCTGGTGCAATGGGCAGGCACATCAAGCTGATACAACAAGATAATGCAACAAGGAGACACAAAGAGGAAAGATAATGAGAGACACAAAAAAGCAAGGAGCTGAGGTGGCTCAAGTGATTGTCTCTCTCCCTCATGGGAGGTCCCAGGTTCAGTTCCTGGTGTCTCATAAAGAGAAGACAAGCAGACACAGAGAACACACAGGGAATGGACACAGAGAGCAGTGAGGGCAAAACAATGAGGGGGGAATAAATAAATAAAATAAATCTTTAAAAAATCAAAAAATATATAAAGCATTCCCATATGCCCCACTCCTTCCCCCTCCCACACTTTCCCACATTAACATCCTTCATTAGTATTATACATCTGTTAAGATTGATGAACACATACTGAAGCATTGCCATTAACCATGGATTATAGTTTACATTATAGTTTACACTCTGTACCATGCAATTTTATAAGTTATGACAAAAAATATAAAGGCCTGTATCCATCATTAAAATGTCATGCAGGAAAATTCCAGTATCCTGAAAATGCCCCCATATTACACCTATTTTTCCCTGTCCCTCCCCTCAGAATCTCCTGTGGCCAAGGCCTCCAAATCAAGGATAATTGATTTTGGGATGGTGATGTCCACTCTTCCTCTAATGGAGAGGGGGCTTAGATCCCATGGGGCAGACGGATGGAACTATCTTGCTTGCAGTTAGGGATGAGCATGGTCCATCATCATCACCTTGTTAGTTGTCCTGGGTGAGTCCAATGAACTGGAGAGTAGGTATTGCAACTCTACTGAGATTCAGGGCCAAGCTGGCACATGGATGGACCAAAGACTTAAATCTCTTGGGCATATACCTATCAAATATATTACTAACTATATGTTCAAATAGAAGGGTCAGAAGAGTCATGTGTAGAGAAATCACAAATGAGTCCATCTTTGTCACACTGGGAAATATAAATTCCAAGGTAAGGCTCACTGACAGTGTGCCAAATTCCTGAACTGTCTGCTCTGCCTATAATGTCTGGATGTCTCTAGAGCCCTCAGGATTCCTACTACTTGAGGCAATATTTACTATGGCAGTCAATGAGATCCTGCTGAGATGTGCATAAGCATAAACTCTGGAATGACCTCCTGACTCACTTTGAAATCTCTTCGCCATAAGAACTCATTTGTATTTACCATTTCCCCCTTATGGTCATGGTCTTTTTCCAGGTGCATTGCTAGCTGGGACTTAGTAATAATCCCTTAGTGCCAGGAGGCTCATCACCGGGAGTCATATCCCATGCTACCGGGAAGGTAGTGCATTTATATGCTGAATTTGGCTTAGAAAGAGGCCACATTTGAACAACAAGGAGTTATCCCTCAGGAGATAACTCTTAGGCAACATAGAGCACTAGGCTAAGTTTCAATTTCAAGAGAAAAGGTTCATAAGTACAAACATAAATTTCAAGAGCCCAGCACAATGGTCTGTCCTCCTTCATGAGGTACCACCCCTGTACGTGGGGGATTCTTGCTGTCCCATTACAGAATGTAGCAGAGCTCCCCAGGAAGGGAATTCAATATTCTTTTGGTTATTGTGTGGATTTCCACCCACTGTGACTTGAACACATTCATATGCCTTAGAGCTATGCCCCAGGTGAAGTCCCTCCCATGAACTCCCATCACTCACCCCACACCAATAATCATCCCTTGCCATAGCTGTGACCCTTCTGTGATCCAAAACCTCTGCAAAGATGAAGCCAAGAAAATAAGTAAAATAAGTAAAAATAAGAAAATGAAATAATGATAGTTTTAAAAACATAAAATTTAAAATTTTTTTTTAAATAGAAAATTTTTTTTAGACATTATGTCTTTCTTTTTTTTTTAAAGGATGTTACCTGCCTTGTAATAAGCATTTTCATCTCAATGAATTCTTTTTTTTTTTTTATTTTATTTATTTATCCCCCCCCTTGCTGCTTATGCTCACTGTGTTCATTTTGCTTTGTGTTTTTCTGTGTCTGCTTGTCCCTCTTTGTTGCATCATCTTGCTGCACCAGCTCACCACACCATGTGGGCCATCAGCTCACCACATCGTGCAGGCCATCAACTCACCGCACCGCGTAGGTTGTCAGCTCACCATGCTATGAGGGCCAGCTTGCCTTCAGCAGGAGGTCCTGGGAATTGAACCCAAGGCCTCCCATATGGAATGGGAGCCTAATCAATTGAGCCATAGCCACTTCCCTAGTCACTATGTCTTTCATAACTGTAAGATCTATTGTCTCAACATCACTAGCTTTTAGAGAAATGGAAATCAAAACTACAATGAGGTCATCTTATACCCATTAGACTGCTGGCCATTAAAAAACAGAGGACTACAAGTGCTGGAGAGGATATAGAGGAATGGGGACCCTTATCCACTGCTGCTGGGAATGCAGAATGGTGCAGCCATTATGGAGGAGAGTTTGGTGGCTCCTCAGGAAGCTAACTATAGAACTGCCATATGATCCAGCAATCCCACTCCTGGGTATATACCCAGAAGAAATGAAAGCAGAGACATGAACAGATATATGCACGCCAATGTTCATAGTGCCATTATTCACTATTGCCAAAAGTTGGAAGCAACCCAAATGCTCAACATATGAATGGATAAGCAAATTGTAGTATATACATACAATGGAATATTACTCAGCTGTAAGAAGGGATACAGTATTAACACATGAGATAACATGGATGAATCTTGAAGACCTTTGTTAAGTGAAGCCAGGCACTGAAGGACAGATACTACATGACCTCATTGATATGAATTAAGCAAACTGAGCAGACTCATAGTTAGAATCTGGAAGACAGTTTTACAGGAGACAGAAAGGAAGTAGAAAGTTCTGAGGCAAAGACCATATGGACAAAATCTCTGATAAGGTGGAGGGGTATAGCTGTGCAGTAGATGGGCATGACAGTGGTGCAGCGATACACTGAATTGACTCTTTTATCAGTATTTAGTGACACACTTTGTCCATTTAACACTCTTTTACATTAAAGTCTATTTTATCTGATATTAGTCTCACTTTCCCAGCTCTCTTTTGCTTAGTACATACATGGCATATTTTCCCAACCTTTCACTTTCAACTTATTCATGTCCTTAAATTAAAGATGAGTCTTTGGTGTATAGAACATTTAGGTGGGTCATATTTTTCTGTGCAGTTTGCCAATTTCTGCTTTTGACTTCAGAGTTTAATCCACTTACATTTAAAGTCAATACTGATAATGTAGGACTATATTCTGCCATTTTTTTACTTTAGTCTTTGGGAATGTTATAACTTTTGTGACCCTTGACTCCTCCATTAATTCCTATTTTCATATTTAGTTAGTTTTCTGTTTAGTACCATTTTGAGCCCCTTCTCATTTCTATCTGGATATATTTTACATTTATTTTCCTTGTAGTTATATATAACAATCACATATGACTTGATATTTATTATTATTGTTGTTGTTAGTTTGCAGGTCCTGAAACTCTTTCTGTGCCCATAGTCTGCCCATTCATGCCTGCCTTATGAGACCTATGAAGTTTGAGACCTAAGATATTTTATCAATTTATAACAATTTACATGCAAGTTGAAGAGAATTATATAGAAATAGCTGAGTACTGATTATATGCAAATCACAGACAATAAGCCTATCCTTAGAAAGGGAAGGGGCATTGTTCACAATTTTCCAAATTTTCTAAATAGTCTTCAAATATCAGCACATCAGTGACTGATTCCTGGAAGGAATAATTCTAACAACATAAAAATCTCACAAAATGAATTGAGAAAAAAAAAATTTATGGATAAATTTCCATCTTGAATATTAGAAAATCTGATGTTATTAAAATAAATAAAAAATAGATACCTTAATTTAAACTAAGTAATCCAGGAAATATTCTTCATATATTAGATATAAAACGGTAAAGGTAAACCTTTGGAATAATCTAATGGACCACAGGACATGGGACAAAAATATACTATTTACACTTACCTACAAAAAGTGACTTCCTGATGAAAATTTACTGTCATTGCTATTGGTGAAATTATGTATTAAATTATTTTTATTCTGAAAACAAGGAATCTTTATAACTTTATACAGTTTGGGTTAAATGTTCTCTTTATTGTCCCATCATCACCAATCTCAGTTCAGGTTGCTGTGAAAGTGTTTGATTCAATGAGCATTGATGGCTTTTATTCAATCATCCTTGAAACTTACTCAGGTAGCTCCCATACACATCTAAATTAATCCCCAGCATTCCTTGGTTGGTCACTGACTTCTTCACAACTCTTCAATTACTTTCCTCACAAGTGATTTCCATCAATATTAATCCCAAAATTTGGGCATTAATAAATAACAAATACCCAAATCAATGTCTGTCATTCTGTCAACATTTCTGAGCCTCTTCATATGCCAAATGCTGATATTCAAAGATAAGACAGATAGACCAGACACCTGACCATTTGGAGTTCATTGTCTGGCAGAGGAGGCAGTCAAGAAAAGTATATTATTAGTGGTACAGACTTTGGTAGAAATACAGAAGTTTTGGTAAGCTATGGATAGGCACCAACATTGGACTTGAATATTAAAGGAAGGCCTCCAAATTGTTGATAATTAGGTCAATATTTGAAAGAAGGCCATCCCAGAAGTTATTGAAAGGTGTTCCAAGCAATAAGGGACTTCATAGATAAGTCACTAATGAATTTTTAGAGGTAGGAGTCTCCCATGTTGCCTCACAAATCTTAAAGCAATGGAATTGAACAACACTACAACTTATACCTAGCAGACATATACAAGACACTCCACACAACAGCAGCAGAATATACATTCTTCTCAAGTATACCTAAGATATTACACAGGGTAGACCATATGTCTGATCACAAAAAAGTCTAAAATTTTTTTAAAGTTTAAAATATGTTCTTGAACAATAATGGAATGAAAGCAAAAATTAATGCCAGAAAGAAACCTGGAAAGCACAAAAATGTGGAAATTAACACAAAAATGTGGAAATGGGAGACCTGCTAAGTTCTCAAATAGAGGAGAAAGAATCTCTTGAGTACACAGGCAGTGTCTAATAAAAGAAAACAGATCAATATGTCAAGCTGTCAATATTAATGCATGTAACTAAGAACTTTATTCTTGCAAAATTGAAACTTAGCCTAATGATAACTATTGCCTAAAATTTACCTCCTGAAAACCTCCTTGTGGTCTCCATTCAGGATGCTATAGGCAAGGCACCCAATTCTTAGAAATCAGCACCCAGTCAGTGGACCTTACCCTGAAATATATGACAACCTATTCCCCCAATGTAACAGAATTAGACTCATTTATAACTTCTCTGCTCATGATTCATCTATCCCTTTATTTGAGCCTATAATTAGCATTATAGCCATTAAATATATGTCTCAGAGACCTAAATCTTCAGTCTATTCATACACCATTTGAGCCTTGAATCTCAAAAGAGTTATGGCCAATATCTGTTCTCTGGTTCATCAGATTCACCCAGGACAACTAAGAAAATGATGATGATGATGGACAACCCCCATCCCAAAATCACAGAGTATCTACAACTGCAAGAAAAACAGTTCCTTCCATTTGCCAAATAAGATCTAAGCCCCCTCTCAATCTGAGGCAAAGTAGGCATCATACTAAAATCCTCAAGGTTGAAGAATGAACAAACTTCAGGAGGGAATGTAACCAATGGAGACAGTAAACTTATTAATATTGTAGTATTAGAAGTATATGTAACATTGCTATAAAGATAGCAGTTTCCAGAATTTCTGAAGGGAGGCAGAGGGAATAATAAGTGGAACATAGAGCATGTTTAGAGCATTGGAATTATGTGTAAACCTCAATGTAAACTATAGACCTTGGTTAGTAGCAATGTTTCAATATTTATTCAACAATAGTAACAAATGTACCACATAACTGAAATATTTTTTTTACTTCATTTTGTACATTTAATAAATGAAAATATAAATAATTAAAATCTAAAAACTAAACACAGATGAATAAATATATACATTTCTCAATTAAATGTACTGGATACATATAAATTTTTTTAAATCAAACAATATGTTACACAATATATTTGGTTCATAGTAATGCATTCATACAGTATTTGTCCTTTTGTGTCTGGCTTGCTTCACTCAACATAATGTCCTCCAGGTTCATCCATGTTGCCATATGCTTTATGACTTCATTTCTTCTTACAGCTGCATAATATTCCATCATGCGAACAGACCACAGTTTGTTTATCCATTTGTCTGTTGATGGACACCTGGGTTGTTTCCAACTTTTGTCAATGGTGAGATGTCTGTTCATGCCACTGCTCTCACTTCTTTGGGTGAGATAACACTTCAATACCCAGGAGTGGTATTGCCAGGTCATGTGGCAAGTCTATGTTCAACTACTTTAGGAACTGCCAAACAGTCCCCTAGAGTGGCTGTACCATTCTGGATTCCCACCAACACTGAATAAGTGTTCCTATCTCTCCACATCCTCTCCAACACTTGTAGTTCTCTGTCTTTTTAATAGTGGCCTTTCTGATAGGTGTGAAATGATACCTCATTGTAGTTTTGATCTGCATTTCCCTAATCATGAGTGATGTTGAGCATTTCTTCACTTTTTTTGTTTGTTTGTTTGCCATTTGTATTTCTTCTTTGGAGAAATGTCTGTTCAAGGCTTTTGCCCATTTTTTAATTGGGTCATTTGTCTTTTATTGTTGAGTTGTAACATCTCTTTATATAGCCTCGATAATAAACCCTTATCAGATATGTGATTTCCAAATATTTTTTCCCATTGAGTTGGCTGCCTTTTCACCCTTTTAACAAAGTCTTGTGAGGTGCAAAAGTGTTTAATTTCGAGGAGGTCCCATTTATCTATTTTTTCTTTTGTTGCACGTGCTTTGGGTGTAAGGTCCAAGAAACCACCACCTACTACAAAGTCTTGAAGATGTTTCCCTACATTTTCTTCTAGTAGTTTTATGGTCCTGGCTTTTATATTTAGATCTTTGGTCCATTTTGAGTTGATTCTTGTATAGGGGGTGAGATAGGGGTCCTCTTTCATTCTTTTGGTTATAGATATCCAGTTCTCCCAACACCATTTATTGAAGAGACTGTTTTTTCCTGTTAGCATTGACTTGGTAGGTTTGTCAAAAACCAGTTGACTGTATAGGTGAGGGTTTACTTCTGGGTTCTCAATTCTATTCCACTGATCGATATGTCTATCTTTATGCCAGTACCATGCTGTTTTGACCACTGTAGCTTTGTAATATGTTTCAAGTTCAGGCAGTGAAATTCTTCCCACATTGCTCTTCTTTTTTAGAATGCTTCTGGCTATTTGAGTGCACTTACCCTTCCAGATGAATTTGGGAATTGTCTTCTCTAATTCTGTAAAGTAATCTGTTGGGATTTTGATTGGTATTGCATTGAATCTACAAATCAGTTTGGGTAAGATTGACATCTTCATGATATTTATTCTTCCAATTCATGAACATGGAATGTGTTTCCATTTGTTTAGGTCTTTTTAAATTTCTTTTAGCATTGTTTTATAGTTTTCTGCATATAGGTCCTATACTTCTTCGGTTAAATTAACTCCTAGGTATTTGAATCTTTTTGTTGCTATTGAAAATGGAATTTTTCCCCTGATTTTCTCCTCAGATTGTTCAGTACTAGTGTGCAAAAACATTACTGATTTTTGTGTGTTGATCTTGTATCCTGCCACTTTGCTGAACTCATTTATTGGCTCAAGTAGCTTTGTCATGGATACTTCAGGATTTTCTAAATACAGGATCATGTCATCCACAAACAGTGAGAGTTTTCCTTCCTCTTTTCCTATTTGGATGCCTTTAATTTTTTTCTTGTCTAATTGCCCTAGCTAGAACTTCTACTACAATATTGAATAACAATGGTGACAGTGGGCATCCTTGTCTTGTTCCCGATCTTAGCAAAAGCTTTCCACATTGAGTTTGATGTTGGCTGAGGGTTTTTCATATATGCCTTTTATCATATTGAGGAATTTTCCTCCTATTCCTATCTTTTGAAGTGTTGTTATCAAAAAAGGATGCTGTATTTTGTCGATGTAAGATGTTTTTAATAGGGGAAATTGTGGGAGGGTGTGGGGAGGCTATATAGTAATCCCTTATACTTTTAATGTAACTTTTATGTAATCTAAAACCTCTTTAAAAATAAAATGTGTTATATTAGAAAAAAGAATGTAAGAGATATGTGTCAACATATAGAAATCAACCAATGTAATACACATTACATTAACAAAAAATGAGATAATCTAACTGTACATAGAAAAAGCATTTGATAAAACCCAATATCATTTCATGATAAAACAATCAACACACTAGGACTGGAAGGGAACTTCCTCAACCAGATAAAGAGTATTTAGGAAAAATCAACAGCCAGCCCCATAAACAATGGAGAAAGCCTGAAATTTTCTTACTAACATCAGGAATAAGGCAATGATGCTTGCTTTCATTTTCTGCTATTAAACATTGTACAGGATATTCTTGTCAGAGCATATTTGGCCATAAAAAGAACTAAAAGGCATTCAAATTGGGGAAAAAAAAGTAAAATAAGCTCTTTTCTGAGATAAAATGATCTTATCTATAGAAAAACCTATAGCAGCCACACAAACACATGTCTATTTATACTCATTTACACACCCTATCAGAGCTAATAAATAAATGCAGTAAAGTTGCAGGGTAAAAGATTAACATGCATAAATCAGTTGTATTTAGGCAAACAAATAGTAAGGAACCCAAAAAGAAAATTAAGAAAAAATTAATTTTCAAAGGCATCAAAATTAATAAAAATTGCTATGAATAGTTTTACCAATATATGCAAGATTTGTATACTACTTATAAAATATGGCTGAAAGAAATTAAAGAGAACCAAAATAAATGGAAATATATCCCATTTATTGAAATGGGAGATTTAATATGGTTAAGGTGACAATTCTCCTGCAAAAGATTTAAAGATACAATGTAATACCTATCAAAAATCCCATAGCCAATTTTTTAAATCATGGAATTTTAAGAGACCCTAAATAGATTACATTACATTGAAAAAGAACAAAACTAGGGGATATCCAATTCTAGATTTCAAAGCATAATCCAAATATAGTTATTAAAATGGTATGATTCTGGCATAAAGGTAAACATCTAAAAGAAAGAAATAGAATTGATATTCCAGAAATAAACACATATATCTATGGTCAATTACTTTTCAACATATATGCACCAAGTTCTTACACTCAGGAAAGAATATTGTTTACACCATATGATGGTGGAACAACTGGATATGCACATGCCAAGCATGAATTTTGATCCTTAATTTACAATGTTTACAAAAAAATAAGTAATTTAGAGGGGTAAATGTAAGAGCAAAACTATAACACACAAGTAAATATAGTGGTAATTCTGTTACTTTTGATGTGGCAATTGATGCTTTGATATGACATTAAAATCACTGGAAACAAAATAAAAAATAAATTGTATTTCACAAAATTTTAAACTTTTTCATCAAAGGACCCTATCAAAGTGTGAAAAGATAACCTACAGAAAGGCAAACAATACTTGCCACTCATATATCTGAAAAGAGTGTGTATTTTAAAAATCCCTAACCATTTAACAAAAAGACAAATAATCTAATGGGCAAAGTATTTGAACAGACATTTCTTCTAGGAATAAATGCTGTTGGCTAACAAGCCCATGAAATGACGTTGAACATTTTTTAGTCATTAGGGATATGCAAATCAACAACATAATGTGACAGTATTTCATACCCATTGGTGGCATGGTTATACATTTTTGAAAATCTAAAATAACTGTTAATGAGGATGTGGAGAAATTGGAATCCTTGTACATTGTTGGTAGATATGTACAATGGTTCAACCACTGTGGAAAATATTTGGGTAGTTCCTAAATAAGATATACATAGAATTGGTATAGAGTTCTCTTCCTTGATATATACTCCCAAAATTGGAGAGAGATATTCAAGTAATTGTACAAAAATGTTCATAGCATTATTTACAATAACAAACAGGTGGAAAAAACCCAAATGTCTCTCCCTTGATGAATGGAAAGCCAAAATGTGTTATATCCATACATTGGAATTTTTTTCAGTCATAAAATGGAATGAAGTAATGATATAAGCTATAACATGGAAAAATCTTGAAAGCATGCTAAGTGAAAGAAGCAAGATACAAAAGTTCACATTTTTTAAAGACTCCATTTATATGCAATATCCAGAATAGGTAAATCCATAGAAACAGAAAAGAGATTAATGGTTGACAGGGATTGAGGGGAGTAGGGAATGTGGAATAACTCCTTTCATGTGTATGAGGTTTCCTTTAGAGTTGATAAAAGTATTCTGAAATTAGATAAAGCTGATGCACATTGTGAATTAAAATTAAAATTAAATGCTGGTGGGAACATGGCATCCAATTAGCAGATAAGGCACAGCACTCTCACAAAACAGAGAAATAGCCTAAAGCTGCCAGAGGGACCTGCTTTGGGAGTCAGCAGACCAGGACAGTGCTTCAGAATTCCCAGGAGGGTGAGGGACTTAGATAAAAAAGCCAAAACAACAAACTGTGAGTTACTAAACCTTCTGGTGGGCGGGAAGGGTTCCCCTCCCCAACCCCTGAGATATTCAGTGGCGGTAAAACCTGTGGCACAGTGAAGCTGACTGAAAGGGTAGCAGATGTCTTCCTCCTGCCAGCTGTTACAAGGGCAAGTGGAGATGGAGTCAGGGTGCTTTTCTTCAGTGAATTCAGCCAGAAGAGCACACTTTGAATTGCAGCTCTGGCCAGACTGAATAGTGAAAGAAATGCACCTCTGTGGAAATGTGCACCAAAAGTTGCCATCTGCTGGCAGATCTGGAAATTACATGGACAGAAACTGCTTTTAAAGTTCTCTGCACCTCATTAGTGAGTCCCTGGCATGGTTTTTTATAACTTAACTTTCATTTAATTTTAAGGACTTAGGATAGGTTGAACCAAATATCAAAGAGCTGTGAAAAAAAATAATAATAATAAGCATTAGAGAACTTGTCCATTAGAGTAAATTCACAAACATACCAGATGCCTAGACATCAGCAAAAAATTACAAGTGTTTCTAGTAAACAGGAAGAGATGGCCCAGCCAAAGGAACAAACCAAATATCCTGAAGAGATTCAGGATTTAAGACAAATAATCAATGATAATCACACAACTCTCCTAAATCAATTTAAAGAATTGAAAGAAAATATGACTAAAGAGATAAAGGATATTAAGAAGACACTGGGTGAGCATAAAGAATAATTTGAAAGTCTCCAAAGTAACAGACCTTATGGGAATGAAAGACATGATGGATGAGATTAAAAATCTATTAGGGGCATATAAGAGCAGATTTGAACTGCTTGAAGACAGAATTAGTGATTTTGAAGGCAGAACATCTGAACTGGAAAAGACAGGAGAAGAGAAAGAGAAGAGAATGGAAAAAATGGAAAAAGGTCCCAGGGAATTGAATGAAAACATGAAACAGAAACATGCATTATCAGCATTTCAGAAGAAGAAAATGGAAAAGGGGCAGAAAGAATATTTGAGGAAATAGTGACTGAAAACTCCCCTACCCTTATGAAAGACATAAATATCAATGTCCAAGAAGGACAATGTCCCTCAAACAGAATAAACATGAATAGACCTACTCAGAGATACCTACTATTCAGAATGACAAATATCTGAGATAAAGAGATTTTGAAAGCAGCAAGAGAAAAGCAAAGTGTCACATACAAGGGAAACTCAATAAGATTAAGTCTTGAACTTTCATCAGAAACCATAGAGGAGAGAAGAAAATGATATGATGTATTTAAGGTATTGAAAGAGAAAAACTGCCAGGCAAGAATCTGGCAAAGCTGTACTTCAAAAATGAAGGGGAGTTCAAAGTCTTCACAGACAAACACAAACTGATAGAATATGTTACCAATAGACCAGAATTACAAAAGATACTAAAAGGAGTGCTGCAGCCTGAAAGGAAAAAAAATAAGGGCAAGAAATTTGGAGAAGAGTGTGGAAATGAAGAATATTAGAAATGATTAAAAAAATAGACTACAGTATGATACAACAACTGAAAGCCAAAGGTCAAAATGAATGAAGTAAGTAATACCTTTACATTTATAACATGGAATGTTAATGACTTGAACTCCCCAATCAAAAGACATAGATTGATAGAATGGATTTTAAAATATGACCCATTTTATGTTGTCTACAAGAGACTCACCTCAGATGTAAAGACCCAACCAGGTTAAAAATGAAAGGTTGGAAAAAGATATTCCATGCAAATAGTAACCAAAAAAGAGCTGGAGTAACAATATTAATATCAGACAAAATAGATTTTAAAAGCAAAACTATTATAAGCATTGAAGAAGGTTATTATATATTAATAAAAGTGGCAATTCACCAAGAAGAAATTATTATTATTCTAAATATTTATGCACCTAACTTGAGTGCCCCAAGATACATGAGGTATAATATAAACTGGCAAAACTGAAGGGAGAAATAGATGTCTCTACAATAATAGTTGGAGACTTCAATACACCACTCTCAGTATTGGATATAACATTGAGACAGAGAATAATTAAAGAATTAGAGAACTTGAATAACATGATAAATGAACTAAACCTAACAGACATCCATAGACATCCAAAACAGCAGGATATACATTCTTTTCAAGTGCTCATGCATCTTTCTCCAAGATAGACCATATTTGGGTCACAAGACAAGTCTCAAAAAATTTAAAAAGATTGAAATTATACAAAACACTTTCTCTGATCATAACAGAATGAAGCTGGAAATCAATAATAGACAGAAAAGGGGAAAATTCATAAAGGTATGGAGATTAAACAACACACTCTTAAACAACCAGTGGGTCAAAGAAGAAATTGCAAGAGAATTCAGCAAATATTTTGAGATGAATGAAAATGAGAACACAACATATCAAAACCTATGGGGCCATGAAAAGGCAGTGATGAGACGGTCATTATAACCTTCAATGCTTACATTAAGAAAGAAGAAAGAGCTAAAATTGATGATCTTACTGCACACATGGATGAACTAGAAAAAGAAAAGCAAACTAATCCCAAACCAAGCTGAAGGAAAGAAATAGTAAAGACCAGAGGAGAAATCAATAAAATCAAGAACAACAACAACAAAAAAAAAACAATAGAGAGAATCAACGAAATCAAAAGTTGGTTCTTTGAGAAGATCAACAAAATTGACAAACACTTAGCTAGACTGATGAAGAAAAAAAGAGAGAAGACACGTAAATAAAATCAGAAATGAGAGGGGGGACATTACCACTGACCACATAGAAATAAGAGATAAGTGGATAAAATGAACTACTGTATGCCAAAAAAAAAATAGAAAATGTAGATGAGATGGACAAATTCCTGAAACACATGAACCACCTAACACTGATTTTTGAAGAAATAGATGTCAACAAACCAATCACAAGTGAAGAGATTGAAACAGTCATCAAAATTCTCCCAAAGACGAAAAGCCCAGGACCAGATGGCTCAACAGGTGAATGCTACCAATCATTCAAAGATGAACTAATATTGATCTTACTCAAGGTCTTCCAAAAAACTGAACAGGAAAGAAGGTTACCAAGCTCATTCTATGAAGCCAACATCACCCTAATACCAAAACCAGATAAAGATACTTCAGAAAAACAAAATTAAAGACCAATATCTCTAATGAATACAAACACAAAAATCCTCAACAAAAGTGCAAAGTGCAAACAGAATCCAAAAGCACACTAAAAGAATCATACACCACAGTCAAGTGAGTTTTACCCCAGGTATACAAGGGTGGTTCAACACAAGGAAATCAATTAGTGTAATAAACCGCATTGACAAATTGAAGAAGAAAAATCATATGATCCTCTTGATTCATGCAGAAAAGGCATTTGAAAAAAATACAGCACCCTTTCTTGATAAAAACACTCCAAAAGATAGGAACTGAAGGAAGCTATAGTAAAGTGCATATATGAAAAACCCATAACTAACATTGTACTCAATGGTGAAAGACTGAAAGATTTCTTGCTGAGATCAGGAAAGAGACAAGGATGCCCACTGTCACCATTATTATTCAACACTGTGCTAGCTACCACAATTAGCTTCATAGCATTCCTTTTGGGAAACACCAATTTTCCCCATATGTAATTTTTACTAACAGACCTACCTCTGGGAATAAATTTGAGAACTGATCACTTATTTTCATATCATGACATGATCAAATTTGCAAATCCTTAATGAATTATGCTAAAGAGTATCTTCAACAAGTAAAGGTCACATTTCTGCTCTCACATGACAGACACCCTGTGACAGTTCAAGATTATTTTTGTAAATCCCAAAAAGGGAAAGATTACATTAGTCAACTGATCCAGTCCTCTGGGTGTGATACCCTTTGATTGTATTAAACTCAATGAGGGGGAAGCGGCTGTGGCTCAATCAGTAGGGCTCCCGTTTACCATATGGAAGGCCCCGGGTTCGGTTCCCGGGGCCTCCTGGTGAAGGCAGGCCCACCCGCACGGCGTGGTTAGCTGACCCAGCGAGCACAAGCAGCAAGGGGGGGATAAATGAATAAATAAATAAATAAAATCTTTAAAATAAATAAATAAATAAATAAACTCAATGAGGGGCCACTGAATAAGTTTACTTCATAAAATCAATTTAGGATTTATGATTAGGCTATGTCAGGAAGGAATAACTCAGGTTGAGTTCCTACCCCCTTGGTGGGCTGATATAAATGGACACTCACTCAAAAGTCACAGGAAGAGAGAGAGCTCTGTCATTTTTTTTATCCTGAGGCCCTGGTGGGGGGAATGAGCCATTCACCTGATAGTTTGCAGCTGACCTTGGGAAGAGAGCCAAGACTAATATAGAAGGCCCAGAAAGAAATGAGTCCTATGCCCAGAGAGAGAGTAAGCCCTGAGACACAAGCCCTATGCCAGCCTGCAGCTGAGAGAAAGGAAGACCAGAAGAGAAGGCTGTAACTTGCAGAGATCAGCAACCATTTTGCTTCAACACCTGGAAACTGACTTTGGTGAGAAAGCAAACTTGAGTTGGACTCTTTAGTGCAGGGGTTCTTAACCAGGGATCCATAAGCTTGAATTGAAATTCAAAGAAACATTATTCTTGTGGGGACATGTTAGTGAGTGTGATATATTTATTAAATAATACACAGTATAATGGGGACTTAGTATGAGGTCTGTGTTTTTCACCTGACAGGTAAAGGAGTCTGTGGGGGGGGGGGAATTAGGAACCCCTGCTTTAGGGCCTTGTAACTATAAGCTTTTATCCCAAATAAATCTTTTATAAAAGCCAATGGAGTTTATGCTGCCCAGTGTAACAGTGTTGGACTCAGTTGTGGTTTCCCTACATAGGCTCTTCTGCCCCTTCTTTTTGAATAGTTAGTAATAGAGTTGATAAGTGTATGTCCAAGAGACTCAAATCCTTGGGCTGTCCATGTGCCAGCTGGGCCCTGAATCTTGACAGAGTTACAGACTCACCCAGGACAAGGAACAAGGAGATGATGATGGACTATGACCATCCCAATGAACAGAGAGTCTGCAACTGCAAGCATGATAGCCCCATCCATCTGCCCCATGGGTTCTTAGCCCACTCTCGATTAGAGGTGGAACAGGCATCACCATTCCAGAATCATCAGGATTGGGGAATGAATGATGGACTAAAGTAGACTTACTGGTATTCTAATATAGACTTATTTTGATTCTAGCAATGGAAGAACTTTTATCACTGATGTGGAAGCAGTGGCCACCAGAGGTTCTGAGGGGTGGGAAAGGGAAAAACAGATGTAATAAGGAGATATTTTCAGGACTTGGGTATTGTCCTAAATGACACTGCAATGACAGACACAGGCCATTATATATCTTGCATAACTTACAAAATTGTGCTGCAGAGAGTGTAAACTTCAATGTAAACTATAATCCACACTTAGTGGCAATGCTCCAAAATGTGTTCATCAATTGCAACAAAAGTATCACACTAATGAAAGATGCTGTTAATGTGGGAAAATATGGGAGGGGTATATGGGAGTCTTTTATATTTTTTATGTAACATTTATGCAATATAAGTATCTTATAAAAAATAAAAATATATATTAAAAATAAATAAATAAAACCAAAAAAAGTGCCAATGGATTTCTGGTACTTTGCATCAGCATCCCTTTGGCAGACTAATACACAATCCATTACTCATAATCTGATACCTGGATAATGGGTATACTGGAAATGACACAGTCAAAAGACAACCCTATCTCTTCATTAAAAGGAACTCTGCCAAGTACTCCTAACTTCTAACAATGCAACTTAATTACAGGGTGTTGAGCCTGTAATGTCACTCAACTAAAAAAGTTACATCAGACTCCTGGACTTTTTCTAACTCTGGAGACTTAAAAATCAAACTAGACAGGAAGGGAAGCAGACAATGTCACAAAGTAGACTGCTTATACCTAAGGTGGCTGATCAAGTCCTAACATAAACCAGTCCTCACACAGACTGTACCTTACTAACACTTATAACACAAAAAGATTTTTATATTTCCCTATGCTTTGTCCTTGCACTGGCCTGGAAAGACAATGCCATTGTCTGCTTCTCCAAGGACATTTCAAAGATAGGCACCCTCACAGTCTGGTGAATTTGTCACCACTAAACCCTGTTCTATGCCCATTGTCCTATCCATAACAAATTTCTTTCTTGTCCCAAATGCCTCAGTCTCTTTGGATCAAATGTACCATCTGTTTTGCATCATGACCCAAGGTATTCTTTAGTCTGTCTAAACTTTCTTCAGCCTGTAAACTTGTAACCAAGAACTAAGAATTGACAAAAGCTTAGGATTTCTAAATCATTATATAGATACTTTTTTCCCTTGTTTTTCCAGTGTATTACAGAATAGTCAAAAACTAATATCTGAAATTACTGAAACTAGCTAGATCAACCTCACCCTTCTTTATAGTGATTCCAAACTAGGCTCACCCTTGTGTATAATTACATTTGTGGTGGTTATTCTAGAGTAACTTTAACTTTGTATATGGTTTTTTGAAAACTAGGCTCACACTTGTGTATATTTACTATTGTGATAGTAACCATTCCACCCTCCCCTGTTTGAATCCATAAAAATATAAATACCGCAAAATCAGGGAAGCAGATTTTTGGGCCCTTGGTCCATTGAACTCTTTGCTAGACTGCCAATAGACTTTCTCACTTGGAACCCCAATGTCTCAGGAATTGTTCTTTAAAGTGCATTGGAAGAAAAGAACCTACTTTTGCTCAGTATCAACCACAAAATAGATACAACTGGTCTAGAGAATTACACAGATATCATAGAACAGTTTGGAAAACTTACCATAATAGTCCACATGCCTCTACAAACTAGAAGTTACCTTAATAATGTATGTCCACATTCAGGTTTAAGACATGGGATCTGCAAAAGATTCACAACACAAATAAATTTCCATCACCTCTTCATTTGTACTGTCAATGCCATAGACCCTTGGAACCAAGGACAAAGGTAGTATTCCTAGTAATGGACTTATAAAAGCATCACCTTGGCTTTAGTTACACTGTTCTGCCAGGTAACATTTTTATTGTGGAAAGTTTATAAGATATTTGTCTGGGCAGTAAATTGCCTTAATAGCTGATAAGTGCCTGGGCAGTGTGCACTTCATCTCCTCACACCCCTTAGGAGCCTCAGGCGCCCGAAGCCGAGCGGCGGCGTCGTTCCCGTTTCCAGCGTCCCCTTTGGCCACCGCTGTGGGTGCTCTCTCCTGTTGTGTGTGGCCCAGCCCGGGAGAGCACAATGCCACCACATCGATCTCAGGACGTGCGCGGGCCCGGCGAGCCCGGCCCTGGCGAGGACAGCGATCCGAGAGAGCCCCGTTTCACAGCCTCGCAGAACACACACGCTCAGGGAAGAGAGGCTGGACAACTCCTCTCAATCTACAGTCTCAGACAAAACAGGATTTACCCAGGGAATTAATAATTCTGGTTTTGCCTCTTTTGGCAGATTGTTGCTACCTTAGCTTGCGATTAACACAAATGGAAGTAGGATTAGATATCTATCAGCCACAATAGGAGAAATTAATGAATCTACTGTTAGAGCTATAGCTGCACAACAAATCATTAGATTTATTAGCTAAACTTGTTTTAGATGATAGCATTGCCAAACTTGATTACTTATTAGCTAAATGAAGAGGCATTTTTGCCATTGCCAACACCACCTGTTGTACTTGGGTACACACATCTGAGGAAGTTGAGACACAGTTGCATGCAATACTTAACAAACCACATGGTTTAAAGAGATAAAGCCTTCCTCAAGACTCTGATTTTGTCACTCATAATACTCATTATAGTCTCCCTGGTGCACTGTTTTCTCTCAAGAGTTCTGATTGTGTGTCACCAGCCACTTGTGACCCAACAAATTATTTCATTTTTTTGTTTGTGGTTTAAAAAGCAGTATGATTAAAACTAATAGCTTATTTTTAATTCCAGCCACCACAAAAATAAAAACAAGGAAAATTTACAAGAGTCTTGGGCAAATAGTGAAAGTAGATATGAAACCAAGACTGCTTTCAAGATACTGAATACATGGTTCTACTGTACTTTGATTTGGTGATTCTAGATATGCAAATGAGGTAATTTATAGTGATATCTACATCACTATAGTGATAAAAGGTCTTTTTAACAAACATTGAGTGGAAATGCTTGATTTTCAAATAAATGAAAACAAATTAGCTGTTTCAGATAAGAGAGAGGGAATAAATGGAGCTAATAAGAAATTTACTGTGGGAGAATTTCCTTTTCTTCAGTCTCTTCATCACACCTCAATTGCATAAAAATGATGCTCATGGAAAAACTGACAACACGATGACAACCTATGAGCCCAACATGAAAACAACCTGGAAGTCCTACTTCAAGACCTTAGGCAGTAACTGAAAACGGGCTCAACACCTTACGTTTTTTATCAGAACTCTCAATGGCTGAAAACCAGGTTAAACTGGAGGAAATTATTAAATAATTAAGTAGGCCCTAGAAGGAGTCCTTAATGCTATGCCTTACATCAGCAAACTGAAGCTTAACTTAGTTCCTATCTCTTGTAAGTGCTCCTTTCTCCATAACCTGAAACATAACAACCTGCCATGACTTGCCAGGTTCTTTCCTCTCTACCTTGTCCAGGAATCTTGATCTGTTCTCTTTGGTTTTGTGCAGAATTTTGTGCCGAGTTCCTATGACCTGTTTAAATTCTCTTCCTCACTCAGTGCCCTATTTTCCTTACACTTATCATTTCTGGGACCCTCCAGACTCACAGCAGCTCAGTTAAATCCTTCCCCCGTTTTTCTCTGGAGGCTTTTCTGCCAAAGGTTTCTTCCCTGCTAGGTAATCCTGTCTCTGGGAATCAGGCGGCATAATTCCAGAAAGGTGACCACCACCACCACCACCACCCTCAGAAAAGTCCGTTCTGCATCCAGGGGGTCCCCCGACAATATCTGGATTGAGTGAGTGCACCACTCAGCCACAGCCATTCTGCTGCGGCTTCACTCACGGCCCCCAAATGGGGGCCCTTTGCTTCCAGCATTGCTCAGCAGCTTGTTTTCAGCCCTGGGACTCTGTGCCTGGGCATGTGAGGGCTCCCAACTCACCGCAGCGAGATCCTTTAAAGCCTGCTTCTCCGGGGAGAGGGGCCCAGGCCACCTGCTGCCTCTGAAGGCCTCCCGCGTTTTGCACTCGACCCACTGAAAGGCAAGGAAAGAGGACTGGTGGGGCCTGCATGGAAGTTTCCCGCCTGGCGTTTCTCTCTTTCTCCAGGCCAGTGGTCGTGGAGTCTCTCCGGGCTCTACATCCTCCAGCATACCTGGGGAGGGTTTTTCAGGGGGTGAGTTCCGTCGCTGGGTTGATGACGTCACCCCTCCACCTTTTTTTTTTTTTTTTTTTTTTTTTTTACTTTATTTCAACTACAAAAAATAAAACAAAACAGACAAAAGACAGCCTAACAAATTATATCTGCATTACTCCAAAAAATTCTGTCCAGGCACATTTATCATATTTAATACTGAGAACAAACTCAGTTGTTTCTCCAGTGTTCAGAAAGATACATAAATAAATGAGTACAAATTGGAAAAATGACATGACCAAGGCCTTATTAATGACGAAAATAAGAAAAAAGGACTTAATCATATTCATATCTCATAAAACTCAACGCCGTCCCCTCACCCCCACGCAGCCCTGGAGGAGAACGCTGGCTTGGAAAGCCACTGCATCAAGAGCTTCAAAAGTGTAGGAAATGCGAAGACACAGAAGTGAAGTGACAGCTGAACTGCAAAAGAACAAAAGCGATGAACACTTATTGAAAAACAGTAATGTTCCCCAAGAAGAAAGTTTAGAAGACACAGGTGTTGATGCTGATTTTAAAGCACAAAATGTAATACTAGAAGCTGAATTGCAGAATGCCACAAGTGATAACCCAGTGGTCCAGTTGAGTGATGTCCAGGCCACGAGAAAGCTATTATCCAGTGATGGTGTTGAACCCTAAATTAGCCTACCCATAGGCCTTCATGGCAACCAGAGTAATGTAGAAAAGAAAAGTTTCCCACTGTCTCCTAAGTGTCTTATCTGAAAAGCACACCCTCCCCTCCCTTAAACAATCTCGCAAGGACAGACAAGCACACAACCTCCCCTCCTTTGAACAATCCTGCAAGGACATCTCAACCCTGCAGCTGTGCCCCAGGCTATCAGGGCATTCCGTGCAAACGCTAGCTAACTGCCAAAATCCGCTTCTGTTTATCCCGCTTGCTTGCAAACTGCGCTTGCTTGCAAACTGCGACAGCAACCCCCTATAAAAAGGAGCCATTTTAAAACCTGGGGGCTGCAGTTCTCTCCTGCATGAGAGGTGCTGCAGACGCCCCTGGGCTTAGCTCAATAAACTTCATAAAAGTGGTTAAAGTCTGAGTGTGGTCGATCTCCTGGGTTATAACAATGGAAATACACCAATTGGTGACAATAAAATCTGGGATTTTACCAATTCTAATCAAATGCCTGGAAGGGGATGATAATCCTTCATTACAGCTTGAAGCTGCTGGGGTGCTAATTAATATAGCGTCTGGAACTTCTGCACAGACTCAAGCTGTTGTACAGTCTAACACAGTACCTCTTTTTCTGAAACTTCTCCATTCATCATGTCAGAATGTGAACAAGTAGTATGTGCTTTGGGAAACATCATAGGTGATTGTCCTCAATGTAGAGATTATGTCATATCACTGGGAGTTGTCAAACCTCTTCTATCCTTCATCAATCCTTCCATTCCTATTGCCTTCCTTTGGAACATCACATGGGTCATTGTCATCTCTGCAGGAATAAGGATCCCCCACTGCCCATCCCATGTAGACAGTTCAGGAGATTTTGCCAGCATTATGTGTCCTCATATACCATACAGACATAAATATTCTTGCAGACAGTGTTTGGGCTCTGTCCTACCTGACCAGTGGAGGTAATGAGCAGATACAGATGGTTATTGATTCAGGGGTTGTGTGATTTCTTATGCCTATTCTGAGCCACCAGGAAGTCAAAGTTCAAACAGCAGCACTCAGGGCAGATGGCAACATAGTGACTGGCACTGATGAGAAGATCCAGGCCATTATCAACTGTGATGTCCTGTCCTACTTTCCAAATCTGAAAGAGAAGATAAATAAGGAAGCAGTTTGGTTCCTTTTCAACATAACAGCAGGCAACCAGCAAAAAGTTCAAGCTTTAATAGATGGATTAATCCCTATGATTATTCACCAGCTTGCTAAGGGAGAATTTGGAACACTGAAAAAGCTCCTTGGGCAATTAGCAACTTAATGATAAATGGCAGAAAAGGTCAGGTTGAGTACCTTGTACAGCAGAAAGTAATACCACCATTCTGCAATCTACTCTCAGTGAAAGATTCTTAGGTTGTTCAGGTGGTTCTAGATGGTCTGAAAAACATTCTGATAATTTCTGGCAAGGAAGCAAGCACAATAGCTGAAACAATAGAAGAATGTGGAGGTTTGGGGGAAAAATGAAGTTTTACAGCAGTATGAAAATGAAAACATATAAACTAGCATTTGAAATCATAGATCAGTATTTCTCTGGTGATGATATTGATGAAGATCCTAGTCTCACTCCTGAAGCAACACAATGAGGTACTTAAAATTTTGACCCAACAGTCAACTTTCAAAGAAAAAAAAATTAATTTTTAAGTTCCATTGAGTGCAACATCTTTCCCACATTCTATATGAAGCACCACCAGATGGCTACCAAATGACAAGAACAACTGCAACAAAAAAGGCTCCAAAACACACATGCCTCTTTGTTTTGATTCTTCTAAAGTGAACCATGTCTCAGTCACTTTGCAGTTGCCAAAAGTCACTCTCACATGGACTGTAAATTCATCTGCATGATTTCAGAAATTGTTTTAGAATTTCCCTTAAGAGTTTCTACCCATTTCCTCCCTATCCCTAGTGCCAGGTGCTGAGAGCTGCAGTCAATAGTTGGAAAGTTCCAGGGTGCTGGCATGTCCATGCTCACTAATGCTCCTTTGGAAAATGTTGCTCAGTGGGTCAGGACACTGTGGTGTGGCACACCCACATATCAGAAGACTTCGGAGAGGTGTGGTCTAGTTTGAGCTGCCATTATTGTCCTCCACAAACATATTTTCATATTCACTATGTGGAACAATAGATTTGAAAGAAAAGGCCAAATAACTTTCATTGGTGGTACCGACACACAAAAAAAGTAACTTAACAAAAAGAATCTTGGTTATTATTAAATGGATAAGCTTCAAATTTGGGGGAAGAACTTTAGATATGGGTGGTAATGATTTTGCCATTATACCTAATTTTTTAGAGCAGCAAGCCCTATTTGACCACTCACTAGCCTGTGTTCTTGCTGTTGATGTAATCAAATGCTGTTCATGGTATTTTACCTGACCTGCAACCTGTTATGGACTTGAATTTCTGTTTAAGTTGAAAACAAGAGTCCCCAAATATAAAGTTAAAAAAAAAAAAAAGCCTAAAACACTCATTATTGATGTTTTAAAAAAAAATCTTGCTTTAGCTTTCAGGAGATAATATTTTTCATTTCAAATCAATAATTGGGTAGAGTTGATTTATATTGGGTTTAAACTGTGGAGCTTCCATGTTTACTGCAATTTTATTTTATTTAAAAAAATTTTAAGATATTTAGATTATACAAATGTCACATAAAAATATAGGGGATCCCCATATGCCCCGCTCCCTACACCTCCCACATTTTCCCACATTAACAACATCCTCTGTTAGTGAGGTTCATTCATTGCAATTAATAAACACATTTTGGAGCATTGCCACTTAGCATGGATTAAAGATTGCATTGTAGTTTACACCCTCTCCCACCCAATTCTGTAGGTTATGGCAAGATTTATAATGGCCTGTGTCTTTCATTGCAATGTCATTCAGGACAATATCCAAGTCCCAAAAATTCCCCTGTATTACAGCTGTTTTTCCCTCTCCCTGCCCTCAGAACCTCCAGTGGCCACTGCCTCCACATCAATGATATAATTTCTTCTATTGCTAGAATCACAATAACTATATAGTAGAATACCAGTAAGTCTACTTTAGTCCATAGTTCATTCCCCAATCATGAGGATTCTGGGATGGTGATGTCCACTCCAACTCTAATAGAGAGGGGGCTGTGGTCCCATGGGGCCAATGGATGGGACTCTCTTGCTTGCAGTTGTAGATTCTCTTGGTTCCTTGTTATGTTGGTTATCCATCATCTTCTCCTTGTTAGTTGTCCTTGGTGAGAGCAATGAACTGAAAAGTAGATGTTTCTACTCTGTTGAGATTCAGGGACCAGGTGACACATGGAAAGCCCAAAGATTTAAGTCTCTTGGATGTATATCTACCAATGCTAGTACTAATTATAGGTTCAAATAGAAGGACAGAAGAGCCATGTGTAGGGAAACCACAAAGGAGTCCAACTCTGTCACTTTGGGGGGCATAAATTACAAAGTAAGACCCACTGGCAAGGCAGCAAACTCCTAAGCTATCTACCCTGACTATAGTATCTGAATGTCTCCAGAGCCCTCAGGAGCCCCACTATTTGGGGGTAGTATCTACTTTGGCAGTCAAAGAGATCCTGCTGAGACGTGCATAAGCACTACCTCTGGAATGACCTCCCGACTCACTTTGAAGTATCTTAGCCATATAAACTCATTTGTCTTTACCTTTTCTCCCTTTTGATCAAGGTCTTTTTCCAGTTGCATTGCTAGTTGGTCCTTGGTAGTAACCCCTTGGTGGCAAGGAGGCTCATCCCTGGGAGTCATGTCCCATGATGGGGCGGAAGGTAATATATTTATATGCTGAGTTTGGCTTACAGTGAGGCCGTATTGAGCAACAAAGAGGCTCCCAGGAAGCAACTCTTAGGCACCTATAATACTAGGCTAAGTTTCAATTTCAAGAGTAAATGTTCATACACACAGTCATCAATATCAAAGGCCCATCAATGGACCATCCTCCTTCACTAGTCATTGCCCCTGTACTCGGTGGATTCTTGCTGATCTATTAGAGAATGTGGCAGAGGTCCCCAGGATGGGAATTCAATATTCCTTCAGTTACTGTGTGAATCTCCACCCAACATGACAATATCCCATGAACACTTAAACATATTTATATGTCTTATTAGTATGCCCAGGTGAGCTTCCTCCTATGTATCCCTGGTCTCTCAAAACCTGCACCAATGATCCTCCCCTGCCACAGTTGTAACAAGTCTGTGATCCAAAACTTCTTCAGAAATGAAGCCAATAAAGTAGCCGAATACAATTAATAAGAAAATGAGGGAAGCGGCTGTGGCTCAGTCAGTAGGGCTCCCATTTACCATATGGGAGGCCCCGGGTTAGGTTCCCAGGGCCTCCTGGTGAGGGCAGGCCCGCCCGCACGGCGTGGTTGGCTGACCTAGCGAGCACAAGTAGCAAGGGGGGGATAAATGAATAAATAAATAAATAAAATCTAAAAAAAAAAAAAAATAAGAAAATGAAATAATAATTATAGTTTTAAAAATAAGAAATAAAATATTTTTAAAATTTAATTAAAAATAAATAAAATTTGAGATAATAAAAAAGTGGAAAAATATTAATTTTTTTGACATTTTCCCTATCATCACTGTAAGATCTATTGTCCTATATTTACAGTAACATAGTCTTCTGTTTATGCCACCAGTGTCTTACTTTTTAAAATTTTTTTTTCATTTTGTCCTCAAAGTAGTTTTAGGTTACAGAAAAGTCATGTACTGAATACAGGGAATATAGGGGACTCCCATATACTCAACATCCTCCCCCCTTTCCCCTTTCCCCTATTAATGACAGTTTTTATATGGATGGTACATATGTTACAACTGATGTACAAATATTGAAACATAGCTACCAACCATGGTCAATGGTTTAAATTATGGTTTACATCTGGACCATACACTTTTATACATTTTGATGAAACTTAACATGGCCTTTATCCATCATTGCAAGATCACATACAATACTTCCATCATCCTCAAAATGCCACCTGTTCCATCTATTCTATTCCTCCCTCCCCCTCCCCTCAGGGCCCATGGCAAACACCAGGCTTCACTCCTTGAAGGAAAAAATTCATAGTTACTTGAAACAACACTAAGGGCTTGACACACTGATCTGCCCTCCCCTATTAGGCACTGCCCATGCTCTCAAAAGACTCCTGTCCCTCTATTTGAGAACATATCAGGCCTCCCCAGGGTGGGAGTCCACCACCTTGCCACTCATTATGTGGGTCTTCACCAAATGATATAGCACACTATGTCAAGATAAACACTCACACTTTCCCTATAAACCTGCCCCAGGTGCTCCCTGTCCCAAATGCTCCCCACATCCAATGTCCTAAACCAGTAACCCTACCTTCTTCTATTGCCAAAAGAGCATTCCCAACATTGTAGTTTCAACCATGTGTCCTCCAATCCACAGTGTTCATCTGCTCTCTCCCCCAACCCTCCCCCCAGTTCCATGGAGAGTCCAACCCACCTTCCCTACCCCACCCCCCTGACGAACAAGCACTGCTTAAACTAAAATTATCATTACAGCACTGTCATGCCCCTCCACTGTAAAACTACACACTTCCCACTTATCATAGATTTTGCCCATATGGGCATTGGCTCACAACCTTATTCTTCCTATTTCCTATAAACCTATCTTCCAGACTCTATCTCTCTGAGTTTGATTGATTTGCTTAATTCATGTCAGAGATGTCAGGTAATATTTGTTCTTTAATGTCTGGCTTGCTTCACTCAACACAAGGTCCCTAGATTCATCCATGTTATCCCATGTGTTAGTACTGTACTCCCTCTTACAGCTGAGTAATATTCCTGTAACCATTGGCCAATTTGATGTAATTATGAATTCCAAAAATATAATTGGACCATGCTTGTAAACTGATCTGTTCCTCTGGGCATGATTAAGTTATGA
>JAKSZT010001632.1:183251-202541 GCA_026826555.1 Tolypeutes matacus | reverse complement strand
TTTTTTCTTTATCCAAATTTTGAGTTAAAGCTTCATATGGTAACTGCATCCTATTCAGACATTATAGACTAAATTTTTTAAAGTGTGTGGTTTGCACAAAAAAATAGGAAAAACAAAGTCAAAACTAATTAAGTTCACAAATTTTGGTGCAACCCTTAAAGTCCAAATCTTCCTGACATTGTGAATTGTACCCCTTCCAGTTTAGTTTCTTGGAACCTTCATACTTACTGATGTTTACCTTTAAAATTTTGCACACTTTGAGATTAAAATTGGGCCTCTATTGTAATGTTCATCTTTCCTCTTGTGTTCTAAGTTCAAATGAACATTTTTAAGTGAACATCAGAATCAAGTGGTGCAGACCGATATATGCATTTGCTTGATTCAGTTTGTTGTGACCATATCAGTTTTGAATTGGAATTGCACCATTTTGTACATAAAGGAAATTATATTGCTGCACTTCTAATTTTTAAAACGGTGTTTAAAAATTGCATTGTATTTATTTTTAAAACCTGTTTTAAAAAGACTAAAACGTTCTTTCAAAAGAGTCATCTAAATGTGTTTCTAATTTTGAATATGGGCTTAGGTTTTGTAACCAATTTTTTAAAAACCTGCTATCAAAAGAAAAAACATACTAAATCCTGTATTTTTTTAACTTTAGCATTGATATAGTACATTCTTCATCAATGGTACAAGTAACATTAGTTGTATTTTTCCCATTTATCACCATATTTTTAACAGCTTTAGTAGAAGAACATTCTTTTATTTATATTATTAACCACAATCCTCATCTATGGCCAAAATTACTATGTTATACACCCCCTAGATTATCCTAGAGCTGTATTTCAGTTAACATTAACCTGTAGAATACTTCTTTCAGGCACAATCCGACTTATAAATAAGCAGTGTTTGTAAGACTCATTATAATATCCTACCATCAAGTCTATCCATTAAAACATATTTACAACTGATCTTATCAAATATTCTACATACAGTCAGTATCATCTATCCCTTCTTAACCAGCATTTTGTCTCCTACTAACCTATATTATATAGTTTAATTCCATAAGTTGACTAATTGTATTTAGTTCATATCAATGAAAACATACAATATTCGTCCTTTTGTGTCTGTCTTATTTCAGTCAACATAATATCTACAAGTTTCATCCACGTTGTCAAGTGCTTCCCTCATTCTTTCTCCTTACTGCTGAATAGTATTCCATCATGTGTATATACAATATTTTGTTTATCCATTCATTGGTCGATGGGCATTTAGGTTGTTTCCATCTTTTGGCAATTGTGAATAATGTCGCTATGAACATGGGTGTGCAAATATCTATTAGAATCCTTGCTGTTAGTCCTTCTAAATATATTCCTAGTAACAAAGTTGCTAGATTATATGACAGTTCTATATTTAGTTTCCTGAAGACCTCCCAGACCATCCTCCACAGAAGCTACACCATTTTAAATTCCCATCAACAGTGAAGGAGTGTTCCTATTTCTCCACATCCTCTCTAACACCTGTAGTTTTCTGTTTGTTTGGTTTTTTTTTAAATAATTGCCATTCTGTAAGGCATGAAACAGTATTTCATTGTAGTTTTATTTGCATTTTTCTAATAGCTAGTGATGTTGGGCATTTTCATGTGATTTTTGGCCATTTGTATTTTCTCTTTGGAAAAATGTCCATTCAAGTGTTTTGCCAATTTTTATTTTAGGTTTCTTGTCTTTCTGTCATTACTTGATCTCTTTATAAAATATGGAAATAAAACCCTTTGTTGGATATGTGGTTACTGAAGCTTTTCTCCCATTGAGTAGGCTGCCTTCTCACTTTCTTTACAAAATTATTTGAAACAGAAAAGTGTTTAATTTTGAGGAAGTCCTAAATATCTATTTTTCTCTCATTGCTAATGCTTTGGGTGTAAGGCCCAAGAAACCACCACCTACCACAAGATCTTGAAGATGTTTCCCTACATTTTCTTCTAGGAGTTTTTTGGCTCTCATTTTTATATTTAGGCCCTTGGTGTATTTTGAGTTAATTTTTAAATAAGGTGTGAGATAGGGGTCCTCTTTCTTTCTTTTGGCTATGGAGATCCAATTTTCCCAGAACCACTTGTTGAATAGGCTTTTCTGACCCAGCTGGTTTTGTTTCACAGCCTTGTCAAAAATCACTTGACTGTAGATGTGAGGGCCTATATCTGAACTCTTTATTTAGTACCATTTGTCAGTCTGTCTTTTTGCCAGTACATGCTTTTCCCCCCACTGTAGCTAAATAATATGTTTTACAATCAGATAGTGAGAGTCCTTCAACTTCATTCTTCATTTTTTAAGATATTTCCCACTATTTGGGGACCCATGCCCTTCCAGATAAACTTGGTAACTGGCTCTTCCAATTCTACAAAGAAAGCTGTTGGAATTCGGGATTGCATTAAATCAATAGATCACTTTGCATAAATTGGCATATTAATGATATTTAGCCTTCCAACACATGAATACAGAATATCCTTCCATTTGTTTAGGTCTTATTTGGTTTCTTTGAGCAATGTTTTTTAGTTCTCTGAATACAGGCCCTTTATGTCCTCAGTTAAGTTTATTCCTAAATATTTTATTCTTTTAGCCCCTATTTTAAATGGAGTGTTTTTCCTGATTCCCACCTTAATTTGTTCATTAGTAGTGTATAGAAATACTATTGACTTTTTTTTTTTTTTTTTAAGATTTTATTTATTTATTCATTTATCCCCCCCTTGCTGCTTGTGCTCACTGGGTCAGCTAACCACGCCGTGCGGGCGGGCTTGCCCCCACCAGGAGGCCCCGGGAACTGAACCCGGGGCCTCCCATATGGTAAATGGGAGCCCTACTGATTGAGCCACAGCCGCTTCCCTACTATTGACTTTTGCATACTAATCTTGTATCCTGCCACTTTGCTGAAATTGTCTTTTAGTTCTAGTAGCTGTGTTGTGGATTTTTCAGAATTTTCTAAGTATAGGATCATATCATAAGCAAATAGGGAAACTTTTACTTCCTCTTTTCATATTTGGGTAATTTTATTTCTTTTTCTTGTCTAGTTGCTCTAGCTAGAACTTCTAGCACAATATTGAATAACAGTGAAGATAGTGGATATCCTTGTCTTTTTTCCAGATCTCAGTGGTAAAGCTTTCAGTCTTTCACCTCTGAGTACAATATGGGTTTTTCATACATGCACTTTATCATACCTTTTAGACAGTGTTTATCAGGAAAGGATGTTGTATTTTGTCAAATGCCTTTTCTGTATCAATTGAGATGATCATGTAGTTTTTCATCTTCAATTTATTAATGTGGTGTATTATACTGATTGATTTTCTTATGTTGAACCACCCTTGCATTCCTGGTATAAAACCCATTTGATCATGGGGTATAATTTTTAATGTGCTTTTGCACTCAGTTAGGAAATTGTGCTGAGGATTTTTGCCTCTATAGGCTTTAGAGAATTTGGTCTATAATTTTCTGTTTCTGTAATATCTCAATTTTGCTTTGGTATTAAGGTGATATTGGCTTTATACAATGAGTTTGGTAGCATTCTTCCTCTTCAATTTTTTGGAAAATATTGAGCAAGATTTGTATTGGATCTTCTTTGAATGATTGGTAGAATTCACCTGTGAAGCCATCAAGTTCTGGGCCTTTCATTTTTGGGAAGTTTTTGATGACTGTTTCAATTTCTTTACTTGTGGATGGTTTGTTGAGGTCTTCAATTTCTTCTAGGGTTAATGTGTGTTGTTCATTTGTTTCTAGGAATTTGTCCATTTCATCAATGCTATCAAGTTTATTAGCATACAGTTGTTAATAATATCCTTTTATGAAATCTTTCATTTCAGCTGGGTCAGTGGTAATGTCCCCTTATCATTTCTGATTTTATTTATTTGCATCTTTTCTCATTTTCTCTTTGTTAGACTAGCTAAGTATTTGTTGATTTTGTTGATCTTCTGAAAGAACCAAATTTTGGCTCTGTTTATTCACTTTTTTATTCTCGATTTCACTTATTTCTGCTTTTTTTTTTTTTTTTTTTTTGAGGTACCAGAGTCTGGGGATTGAACCCGGGAGCTCATATGTGGGAAGTGAGCACTTAACTACTGAGCCACATTGGCTCCCCTGAGTTGTTTTCTTCATTTGTTTTGCTTGTTTGTTGTTGTTTTTAGGAGGCATCAGGAACTGAACCTGGGACCTCCCATGTGGAAACCAGACACTCAACTGCTTCAGCTACACACACTCCCTGTTCTAATCTTTATTGTTTCTTTCCTTCTTCTTGCTTTGGGAATTGTTTACTGTTCTTTTTCTATTTCCTTAAGATGTGCATTTAGGTCTTTGGTTTTAGCTCTTTCTTTTTTTATTTTAATGTAAGCATTGAGGGCTATAAATGTCCTTCTCAGCACTGCCTTTGCTGTATCCCATCGATTTTGATATGTTGTGACTTCATTTTCATTTTTCTTGAGATATTTACTGATTTCCCTTGCAAGTTCTTTGTACCACTGATTATTTAAGAGTGTATTGTATAATCTACATATATTTCTGCTTGTTATTATTTTCCAACTTCATTCCAGTATGATCTGAGAGAGTGCTTCCTATTATTTCAATCTTTTAAAATTATTTATATCTAACTTATGTTCCAACATAAGGCCTACCCTGGAGAAAGATCCATGAGCACTTGGGAAGAATGTGTATCTTGCTGTTTGGGGGTTTAATACTCTATAAATGTTTGTTCAGCCTACTTCATTTATCATATTATTGAAGCTCTATGTTTCCTTATTTATCCTCTGACAAGATTTTCTATCCAATGTTGAGAATAGTGTGTTGAGTCTCCAACTATTATTGTAGAGACATCTATTTCTCCTTTGAGTTTTGCCAGTGTGTGCCTCATTTATTTTGTGGCACTAAGTTAGGTGCATGGATATTTATTTTTGTTATTTCTAGTTTGTGAATTGTCCCTTTTATTAAAATACAGTGACTTCTTCATCCCTTATGACAGTTTTTCATTTAAAAATCCATTTTGTCTGATATGAGTATCACTACTCCAGATCACTTTTGGCTACTATTTGCATGGAATATCTCTTTCCAAACTTTCTGCTTCAGCCTGATTGTGTCCTTGTATCTAAAGTGAGTCTCTTGTAGTCAATGAACAGATGGCTCATTTTTAAAATCCATTCTGTCATTCTATGTCTTTTGATTGGAGAGTTCAATCTATTAACATTCAATGTTATTACTGTAAAGGCATTACTTATGTCATCCATTGGCTTTACATTGGATGACATTGGATTTCCATTGTCATATCTTACTATTTTCTGTCTTTTAAACCTTCCAGTTACCCTTACTTATTATCTTCATTTTTATACTCTTCTTCAGTTCTTTCAGCCATGTCTTCCTATCAGGCTGTAATATATCTTTCAGTATCTCTTGTAGATCTGGTCTCTTGGTAACATACTCTCAGTTTTTGTATGTGAAGGCTTTAAACTCACCTTTGTTTCTGAAGGATAATTTTTCCAGATATAGAATTTTTGGCTGACAGTTTGTTCTTTCAGTAGCTTAAATATATTGAACCACTGTCTTCTTACCTCCATTGTTTCTGATGAGGGATTGTCACTTAGACTTATTGAGGTTCCCTTGTAAGTGATACATTGCTCTTCTCTTGCTACTCTCAGAAACCTCTCTTTAATTCTGGTCTTTGCAATACTGAGTAGTAGATGCTTCAGAATAAATCTATTTGAATTTATTCTGTTTGGGCTATGTTGTTCTTGAATATTGATACGCATATCTTTCATAAAGATTGGAAAATTTTCAGTCATTTCCTGAAATATTCTTTCTGCCCCTTTTCTATTCTCTTCTATTTCTTGGATACCTATAATGCATATGTTTGTGTGTTTCATGCTATCATTCTATTCTGTGAGACCCTGTTCAATTTTTTTCATTCTTTTCTTTTTCAAGTTCATATGCCCTGTCTTCCAATTCATTAATTCTCTCCTCAACCAATTCAAATCTGCTACTATATGCCTCTAATATATTTTTAATATCATCTATTGTGTCTCCCATTCCCATAAGCTCTGTTACTTTTCTTTGAAGGCTTTCAAATTGTTCTGTATGCTCATGCAGTGCCATCTTTTTTTTTTTTTTTTTTTTTTTTTTTTAGAGGAGAGCATGAATGCAGTCCCCCACTACCACAAATTATGCAGTCAAGTTTCCCACATTTGGGGAAATTGCAGGGGTCAGCACATCTGGAATGCAATGGATAAGCCTCACCCTGGGAAAACCACCTTCGTGATCATGGTATCTCCCCTGCCAGGTAAGTATAGTGCCATCTTAATATCCTTTATCTCTTTAATCATTTTCCTTAAACTCCTTGAATTGATTAAGGATATTCATGTGAAAATCATTGATTAGTTGTCTTTATTCATATGTCTGATCTGGATTCTTGGTTTGTTCCCTTGGCTTTACCATATCTTTCTATTCTTTGGTATGGCCTATTATTTTTTTGTTGATACCTAGGTATCTGGTTTTATTGGAGATTTTACTCTGTTGATCAATTTCTTTCTCTTGCCTAGTGTTTTTATTTCACAGCTCTTCTTTTATTTCTGGTTCGGTTTTTTTCCTAAAAGTTTAAGATCAACCATTTAAGTTATTATAACAAATACATGGAGCCACTAAAGGGGTGTAGGCCAGCTCTAAAGTGACTGGGAAAGAAACAGGAGAGACAAGACTTGTCTTCCTTTACTTTCCCAGCTGGCCAGTAGATGGCACTCTTTGTCAACATTTTTCACTGTGATGATTAAAGATATTTGTTTGAACATCCTTGATGAGTTGTTTCAAATTGTGAATATCCTCCAGCTTCTTAGTTTGTCCATTAGACTAGGCTAGGACTTCCTGTTTCTTGGTATGGCTTGTAAATTTTTGCTGATCTCTAGGCATCTCTTTATCTTGATGGGCTTATTCAGCTGGTGGGTTTCTCTTTCTAGTCTAGTGTTTAATTTTGTTTGCTTTTATTTTTGTTTGGTTTTATTTATATTATCCTCTTCGTCACTTGGTACCACTTATTCTATAACATTGTAGTTTCCCGTGTTCAATTGAAAAAATAAATCCACAGAAAAGAAAAGAAAGAAGAGAAAAAATAGAAAGAAAAGAAAAAATTTAAAGGAAAAAGAACAAAAAGAGAAAAAATAAATAAGAGGGGAAAATAGTAAACAGGAATAAAAAAGTTAAAAGGTGAAAACAAAAGAAACAGGGAAAAATAACATAAATAAAGGACCAGATATGTGAAAGAGAAGAAAGAGAAAACAGGGAAATACCAAAAAGAAGGAAGAAAAGGGGAAAATGAAACAACAAAAAAAGAAAGAAAAAATAAAATGAGTTAGGAAAGTGAAAAAAAGAAAAAAGAGGGTAAAATAATAATAATCATAAATAAAATATTAAAAGGGAGGAAAAAAGAAAAAGGGGGAAGATACAAGAGAAATGGGAAGAGAGGAAAGAAAAGAAGAAAAACAGAAGAAGGAATGAAATTGAGAAGCAGAGAAGAGCAAACAAGCAAAATAAAATAAAAGGAAACAAAATCTGGGTCTCACTCTCAGACCACTAGGACAAGTTAGACCCTCCTCTCAAGCTGCCTGTTTTGACCAATCACTCACTCCCCTCCACACACAAAATTGTGGGAGCTCTCAGACCACCAGTAACTCACTAGTCTACCTCTCTCCAGCTGCTTGCACCTGCCAATCAATCACCCAATAACCAGCCTCTCTACCAGTACCTGGATGAAGTTAAAAAAAAAAAAAAAAAAAAAAAGGAAATAGGGGAAAAAAGAGAGGAGAAAACCTCTGACTAAGTTTTAGCTCTCCCTGTGGCTCACTGGGCTCTCCCCCACCCTATTTAGGCACAGTACAGGCACGCCTATGTGATTGCTCCTCAGCAGAGTCACCTGCATGGCTCCTCCTCCCCTAGGGCCAGCTGGGTGGTTTTCTTCCCCTCTTGGGCTGGCTCCATTCTTCTCTAGGGCTAGTGGGGTGGCCCCCATTTCCCTGGTATCCAACTGGGGCCTCTCCCTCTCCAGGTACTCTTTCCTAACTCCCCAAAATAGCCCAGCCTTCCCTTATGCCTGGCAAACATCCTTACCTTCCCACAGTTTCTAAAGGAAGAGTGCAGCCAGCCATTCCTACTCCACCATCTTGGATCCCCCCAGTGTGCTGAATCCTTTAATTTCCAATGTCTTCTGAGCCAGTAATTCAAAACCAGCATATACTCGGCAAAGAGAAACCACATTCAGCCCTCCGCAGCACCCTCCCTCTACCCCAGGAGGAATATGCAATTTCCCCTCTGCATTAGCTCCTCAGCTGCAAGTTTTACTGAGGCTGTTTACCTTGAGGGTAGGGGGAAATTGGTACCATTCCCAGTCATGGGACCAGCAACTCAAAGTTTTCCTTTTGCCCTCTTAGTCTCTCCATGCCCAGTCCCTCCTAAATGATGTGTGCAGTACTTTCCTGGTCTGCAGGTTCCCCAAAGCATCTCCCTGGAATGACTTCTATGTTTTCTCTCTATTCTGTAAGAGAGCTGCACCCTGTCTGAGCTACTCCAATGCCATCTTCCTGGAACTCTCACCATTGATTCTTCTTGCTTGGGTTTCACTTTTGCCCAAAACTCTAATTTCTCTTATTCCAGACCTTTGGGAGATCTATATCACATACCAAATTTTACAAACCTCCCATTATCCTTTTCCATCTTTAAAAGGACCATGTCTCATCTTCATATTAATGAGGATTCTGTATACATGAGTCCCTTCTATAATATCTTTCCTCATGAATATAGATTTTCTATCTTGGCCCCAACCAATCAGGACTAGAGGCCAGAGTGAAGAAGATACTCTCCTTTATTGACAGATTATCATACAGTTCCAGCATCTGTTATGGGACCATTTATAATGGCACACATTTAAACCTAAATTCCCACCACCTAGGAATGTTCCACATTTTTCAGGATATAAGGGATGGATGCTTAATCTTGCCCCCTGAGTCTCCTTCAGTAAATTTAAATTATTGCTCCAGGGTCATTTACATAAATTTGTGTACCACCAATGTGGGAGATAAGCAAATCCACTTGGTAAATGATAGTCACATTAGAAAATATTGAGGGAGCAAAAACCCTATCCCACCATAATGAAACCAGAAAATATTACCAATATTATTATTTGTAATAATTCATGCCAAGATGGAGGGGAACAGCATAAAACAAGAAAAAACCTATTGGATGCAAGTCCACATCATTCTGTAGGCTCTTCATGGAGGGAATCTGGGTGGTTTCATTGGTTTGCAATCCAGAGGCTCAACCCCCCCCCCAAAATAAGCCATTCTTTCAACAAAAAAAATGTCAAATGCTGAGGTCCACATGCCATTAAATTTGGCTAATAGAAGCCCTGGAGCCCAAAGACATTTCTAGCTTGTCTTATCTCCAATTGAACCAACAATTGAGGCAAATGGCCCATAGTAATAGGATAAATTGGAGAGACTGACTACAGGTTAATGCTGGAGTTCCAACCTCAGTCACAATCTGACACCTTGTTAGCAGCATGCACCCAAATCAGGCCAAATGATTTAAAACCTATTTGTGGGGAGTAGATGTGGTTCAAGTGATTGGGCTTCCACCTACCACATGGGAGGTCCCTGGTTTGGTTCCCAGTGCCTCCTAAAGAAGACAGCAAGCTGGTGAAACAGGCAGGTGCAGCAAACTGATGAAGCAAGAGACATAGTGAGAGACAAAACAAAGCAGGGATGGGAGGTTCCCTGTGCCTCCTAAAGAGGACAAGCAAGACAGTGAACTTACACAATGGGAAGGTGTGGCATGCTGATGCAACAAGATGATGCAACAAGAGACACAGGAAGAAAAACACAATGAGAGACACAACAAAGCAGGGAACAGGTGGCTCAAGTGATTAGGGTTTGGTTCCCAGTGCCTCCTAAAGAAACAAGGAAGATGAACAGACACAGTAAGTGCAAACAAGGGGGTGGGGAGATAAAAATAATAAAAAAAATCTTAAAAAAATAAAACCTATTTGTAACAGAGTCCTTCTCATCCACCACCTATCTAAGCAAAACCTTGGACTATTGGGAGCTTTTACATCCAGGGACCATTAATTGTGGTTTTAATTGTGCTAACTGGGTCCCAGCTCTTTGGGCAAATTAGACCAGCATAAACTTTGCTAGCTGTCCACCCACAAAGTCCTTTAATTTAATTGATATTTGCAAGTCAGACTCTTGGTCTAATGTTGTCTTCAAATTCTACAAGTAGTTAGAGGCTGCTGACCACTGGCCCTGCATGAGAAGTCTCTTGGGCAGGGTGGTCCCCTTCCAGGGAGGGTCCCTGGCACTCATGTAGGCCTGATCCTGCCCTGGCTACTCTCCTCTCAGGCAGGCACTCAGCCTCAACCCCACCTGTCAGTTCACCCAGACCTGCTGCAGATGGTGCCTTGGTGCAGCACCTGAAGCCCTAAGCTGAGGGGTTGGAAGGCTTCAGCACTGCCACTGGCTAGTGGCAGTTCCTGTGTGAAGAGGCAGCAGCACCAGGTTCTTCCTGAAGCTGCCCAGACCCACATTCAGATGCTATCTCGGGCTGCCACCCCAGACTGATGATAAGTTTAATTCAGAACAAAGAAATAAAAAAACAGAGCCATTCCTCTTGCCAGGAGAAATTTTAAATGAAGTCAATTTTGTACAAAAGTGCATTGCAACAGACATAAATCAATACAATTTGTGGGGAAAGCTGATATGCAGCAACTTCAAAATTTCCTTTACTACAAATGATCCAATACCATTACATAAATTCCATTATAAAAACCTTCTCCTTGGTGAACACGATGTCCCTTTAACATGCATTGAGCAAATTGTCATGGTAAATGACCACAAAAGGAAGCAGAATGTGATAGGACCCAAGCAGAAACTGAAATTTAATCCAACAGAGTTAATTACTTATTGCAAAGATCTCAGGATTGTCAGACTTCACTTTGATGATTCAGATTCCAAAAGTGCCAAAAATGTGTGACTTCCAATTGCTTATTATTCCCAGCCAACAGATCTGTAGCTACTCTTTGCATTTGAATATGTCAGGGAAAAAAATACTACAATTCAGTTAACAAACTAAATGGACTCCCCTCAGGAGTGGAGGAGGAGGTGGTGGAGATGGTAGTGGCAACAGCCCAAAACTCCTCTGTTTGAATCTTACTCAGATTGGGGCAGAAAAATCAAGAGGGTGGATGCTACTGGGTGGAGAGTTTGTTCCATGAACGAGGCTTACATGATATCCATCTGCCTTCCAGCATACTTTGTAGCACCAAGTTCTTTAGCAGACCAAGACATAAAGGTCTTTTCCCATTCTTTTGTTAGAAGAAGGGTGCCTTTTCTGTGTGGGAGCCACCCTAATGGCAGTGCCTTGGTGAGAATGGCCCTCATAAAAGATGTGTTGCAGTAGAGAAAAGTTGATCAAAGTTCTGTAATGCAATATCTAAAACAGGAGCTTTTATTTTTAAAATTTCTTAGGAAATTAATCCTCTTGATAAAGCCAATGTTTCTGCCAACTTGTTGTCTATAAAGTAGGGACCATTTTCAATTTATACAAATAGCATTATTGTCACTAAACATTTAATAGAGCTTGATTGGAAACTAGCTCCAATCCCCTTAAAGTATAACAGCATATCCTACAATTGAAAGTGTAATGTTTCTCCCTTTTTCATTAAGCTGCTTTTTTATTACAAATTGTTCTAAATTCTTTAGTTTTTTGGCTTGATTTTCTTTCCTCACACACTCATTTCAACTCCACTAGTAATTATTTTAATAATTTACAAAATTTTTAAAAATTGGGTACTGTGTAAAAAAAAACCTATAAAAATTAATAGTGTTAAAAATAGATGTATCTATTTTTGGTATGATAATCAAATGTGAGATACACTAGTTTGTTTTATTTTTGCTGGTCAGTTGTTATATCATAATTATTGTGCCACAATTTATCATGCATAATATGAAAAAAAACGATAGCAACCTTAAGTCCTGTCCATTGTAAAGCTGCTTGGCAACTCTGTTAGCAAAAAGGACATTGTGGTGACAGAAGCCATGTGTGTGGCTGTGTACAGTGTGCCAGAGAGAGCTCAGCACTCCACATCCCACAGCCTGTGAGTGAAGCCTATGATCATAGAATGCCACCAGGTATCTGATGGCTTTGGAATTTGCAGTGTGAACTTAAAGATGTACAATGTCTTACTGTTATTCTCTGATGAAAATCAATTTCAAAATAAAAAATGTCTAAATTTTTTAAGGAAAATGATATTAATTTGTACTAACTGAGGGTGAAAACAACACATCCTTCAACAAAAATCTGCTTGTTGTACAGTAATATTAAATAGTTAAAATTTGATTTTGAGAGAAAACTAAAACCTTTGTGTCTAAAACTGTGACTTGAGTTGAATTAGGATGAGCAGGAAAGTGATCTTGCTGTTCAACAGTGATGAATGTGAAGGAGATGCTGAGGACTAAACAAAATGTCCACAGGAAAAACATTCTACAAGGAGCCCAGCCTCATTTTAATGCCATAGAGCTAAAAAAGAAGAAACATGACCTTCATCAATTCAAGTGGATCTCCATCTGGGAAAAACACCCCTGCCCGCCCCACATCCCAGATGAAACCAGCCCAGCCCAGGAATTCTCTGCTATAGGTGACATCACCTCAGACACTTAAGAGTCCACTGTTGGAGATCACTCACCCCTGATTCCTAACCAATTGTCAGGGGTCCCACCTACACCACAGCAGGAAACTCTCACCACCCATGAAAGACCCCAGATACCCTCAATTCTTCAGGGACTAAGCACACTGTCAATTCCTGCTTTAAAAAGTGAGACCCACCAGACTGAGTGATTTTCCAGACAGTGCAATTTGTCAACCCTGTGACCTAAACTTGCTTGGTGATACCTAAAAAATTATAATTTAATTTATGTTCCTTGTGATTGTAATGCTAACTTTTATCATGTTAAGTACTTGTGGGGCTCATTCTGATAAATCTGCAGTGCTTCCAAAATTAAGATTCCTCCTAATATCACCGCTCTTGCCTAATGGGTGGTCTTAGAGGTGTCCGTGCTATGTGCTCTCCTAGGTAAAACAGGAGAATTCTACTGGCTTCCTAATGTGCTATCTATTCAGGTACCTCCACTCTCTTTCCCTCCCCCATTGTCCTTATTCATCAATAATATTTTCTTCTCAGTCTCTCCTACTCTAACAATGCCTGCCCTTCTTGCCCTCCAAAAGACTATGTGGCAAATTAAATCCAAACCCATCACCCAGCCCCTTGGATATTTACACATATCCAATCTATACATACATTAATTGAACTAGTCTGTTATGCATTGACTAAATATAACTGATGGATTTGCCATCATCCTGCTTCCAAACCTTTATCCAGGCTCATATCTGGCCCAGAGATGGAAAATATTGGGAAATTGAAACCTCTTCCAAACTGCCACCTCCCCTGAATCTGGGGTGTCCATCCCCTCATGGAAACTGGTGATGGCGCTCATGTTTCCTCAATACATAGCACATATAAGTGACCTAGTGGACAGCTCCACACCCCTTTAGTTGGCAATTGTGCCACACTCCTGGGCCTGGCTGTCACGAGGGAATACATTTGATTAGCATCCGCTTGAGTCAGGAATGAGTCTGAACAACAAGTCCTAGCTCCCAGGAGCTTATGATCAATACCAAGCACCATTAGGGATACTTAGGAGGAAATTCCAATTCATAACTGCACACATGGGCAGAGACAGACATAGAAAATGCATGAATATCATCTAATTTTTGTGCATTAGTTCAGAGGTCAGTGTGAAGAAAAGAGAAAAGATTTGTAGATTTTTGCAAATAAGTGCAAATCAAATAAACATTAATGTTAAGAGAAGCAATTTTATATTCTATTTGTTATATCATGACCTTATTTTAAATATCCTATCATAGATGAATTATTTTCCCAAGTAATTTAAGGTAAGAAGAAACTATAGCTATTTTCCACATCAATAAAACAGTTCCAATAAATGTACAAGCTTACCTAGGATCAGATGAACTCATGCCCTCATCCACTTGCTGTAGGAATAAAATACAGATTCATAAAATTGTAAAGAAATTGTAAAGAAATCATTTACATTGACCTTATTCTTATACAGAATCCAGTTCTATTATTAGTCCATTTTGAATAGTACCTTATGCATTTTAAGAAACTAGGAAAAGAATAGAAAATGCATACAACTCTCTTCTGTAGTTACCCACTTAACAACCATATCCAGTGCTTTTGTTTCCATTGGTGCCATTTCCTTTTACCCATAGGAGTTCCTTTAATATTTCTTGTAGGAAAAGTCTTACCAAAGAAACTCTCTCTTGTATTTAAACCCTTGGAATGTATTTATTTCACCCTATTTTTTTTTTAAGAAAAACTTTCTATTTTGAAACAATATTAGATTACAAAAGAAATAGCACACCTTGCAAAGGTCATATAGCAGCCCCAAGTTTCCTTCAACCAGCATCCTCTAACGGTCACAGCTCATATAACCATGGTATATTTGTCAAAAATGAGAAATCAGCATTTTTACATCATTACAATTCTATGTACTAAACTACAGAATTATTCCGTTTTCACCAATATTTTCCAATAATGTCCCTTTTGTGTTTCAAGCATCCAGTCCAGAATGTGGTGTTGCATTTAATCATCATGTGTCGTTATTTTCCACTCTGTGACAATTTCTCAGTCTTTCTTTTTCTTTCATAACCTGGACAGTATTGAACAGTACTAATGGTCAGTAATTTTGTCCTCAATTTGGGTTGGTCTCATTGCTTCACATTACTAGACTGAGTCTATGGATTTTGGGGAAGAGTACAATAGAGGTGAGGTGTTTTTCTCATCATAGTAGGTGGTACCTGCTAATGTATGACATATCACTGGTGATGTTAACTTGCTTGCTTGGCTAAGGTTGGGTCAACAAGATTTCAGCACTGAAGTTTTGATGTTTCTTTTATACTCTACTGTAAGCAAGTCACTAAATCCAGGCACACACTAGGGGAAGGGAATTTAGGTCAATCTTCTGAAACAAGTAACATTTGCATATATTATTTGCCTTCATTTTTGTAAAATACTTTTGTTGTATAGGAGATTCTTGGTTTTACTTTGGTTTTAGCTCTTTGAACATGTCAACCTACTCTCTTCTGGTCTCCATTATTGATTATTATGTCAGGCATTAATCATCTTGATTCTCCTCTGAATGTGATGAGTTGTTTTGTTTTTGTTTTTTTTTTTCTGATTTCAAGACTTTCTCATTTCTTAGGCTTTCAATATTTTGCCTATGATTTACCTAGGAGTGAGTCTATGAGGTCCTGATTTCACTTAGGCCAGGCTTCAAGCCACAGGTTCACTTCACATCTTCTCCAAATGTTTTTTGTTCTTCTGCAGCCAGCAGCCTTCTCAGGACAAGTATTTTTCATGCTGTATAACAGTCTACAAGAGAGCTTAGTAGCAACTTGTAATAGCTCTTAAGATCTAGGTTCAAAACTGATACCCTTCACTTCTTCCCACATGCCACTGGCCAAGTTCAACATCAATGGGGTGAAAAACATGTACTTTGCTTCTAGTGAGAGGACCTACAAAGTCACATGTAAAAGCATAAAGATATAGCAGAGTGTGAGGAATCAGGAACGATTATGCAATCAACTACAATTTATTCACTTGTTTGTGCATACCTTGCCTTGTTCAAAAAAGTAAAAAAGGTTATAATGTGAATTCACTGTTTCTACATTCACAACTTACACAGTACTTTTCCTGCAAAGGAAAGCAAAAGAAAACATTATTCATATAAATATTTTAAGACATAAATATGTAATTTGTTCATATAGAGGAAAAAACATCACTAAAATAATCCAGACTCTTTAAGATGATTTGTTCCCTAGCAATGCAGACATCCTTGTCTGCTTGTGGCATGGCAATATTTGTGCCTGGGACATCACAGGAGTCAGTTAACATTGGTCAACCAGTGAGGCTCTTGTTTCTTTCTGAGGCAGCTTGTTCTATTGTTAGTTATTTAAGGCAAGATCATCATATTGTAACAATTTTCTAAAATTCATTAATTACTTAATTGGCTTTTTGCATGGAAAAGTATTCTCTTATTAGATGTCAACTAATTAAAGGTGTCCAAACAAATCTCCTAAATCAATTCAATGAGATGAGGGGAGAGATAAAAGATATTAAGAAGACTTTAAGAGTGCTCAGTATTTAGTGCAAAAAAGGCTTAGAATAGAAGCCAAGAACTTAACCTGAGTTCATCTGAGAGCTAATCTAGCTTTTCCCAGAGTGGAGAGGTCACAGTGTTTGCTTGTTTGCTTGCTTGCCTAATTAACTAATGCATTTATATATCATGTTAAAAAGGAAGTGTTGATTGGACTGAGCAAGGCAGAGGTCACTGTTGACAATTACTGATGGGATTGGAAGCCCAATTAGAAAGAAGGGAAGGAATGAAGTAGTTCCAGGAAAATAATACCATTTGCCCAGGAGATTTGCCATTAAGGGGAGGAGGGAAAAATTGGTTAATAGCAGTCAAGGAACATACTGTAAAGTGAGGACATCTCATATTTTTAAGATGGATTCTATTTGAGCATGTTACTGTATTGATGAGAAAGATCCAGGCCATAGACATCAATATTACCTTGCAACATAGTTCATGAGATATTCTCTTTGTGGCATGCTCTCTCTAGATGTCTATTTATATGAAACAATAATTTAATTGAGTTTGGTATATGGGTTATACCAAGCACTTTCCTTTGAAATTATTTTATTACTGGTGATGCTGAATATATTTTTTACTGTGTTTGCTGATTATTTCCTCTACCACTGTTTCTGTTCTGCTTTTATTCTTTTTTTTTAAATTGCATTCATTCAAAGAATTGCAGTTTTTTAAAAATATAAACACTGCTATTACCATTTAATTATTTTACATATGCCTAGAGGTATTTGGGAGAAATATGTGAAGGACTGTAAATTTAATGTGGTCAATCTATCAGTGCTACATATTGCCCTTTCCCCCATTCTTTTTCAAATGTAGAAAGTTTTTCTGCACCCCTTGTGTTAATGAACTGCTTTTTATTTGTTTTAAAAAAATAATCGTTACATATCTTTTCCAGCAAAGTGGCAGCTATAGCTCTACCTGAAAAGACCATGGCAGGGATAGAAGGGCTGCTGGGGCTGAGGGTGTTTAGGGTTTCTGGAATCATAGGGGGACTGCTGGGAAGCCTGGGGCTGTACCTTGTTGATGTCTGTATCTCAGATGTTCCCATTCACAGCATTAGTCCAGATTTACCAAGGTTTAGGGGATGCCAAGTTTGGTGCAGCTGTGGAGATGTTGAAGCACTTGGAGACACTTTTGTGGCTCAAAAAATCCATTTGTACATTACCTGACAAAGCAAAACATTTCTTAGATCTGTTGCAAAACTGAAAGAATAAAGCAGTATACTAATAAGTTTCTCTGTTAAGTCACTTCTAAATGTTTATTAAAATATTTAATGAACAGAAGTTTATGATATGAATAATTTCTGATTTAAAATTTTGTTTTAGGAAAATGTTTGAAAGTATTGAATGCTTCCTATGATTTACTCTTCATATTGAACATTGTCTTTAGGAATATTTCAAACAGGGGCCCCAAGAAGCTCACTGGAAGTTCTATGCCTGTGGGTGAGTTTTCTCAGCTGTGGGATTCAGTGTAGGGTGGGCTGGCTGGGCTCTTCCTTGGGGAACTTTGATTGTCAGGATCTTTAGGTCTTTCCCCTACTTCACATACAACAGCCTTCCATCAATACACCACACCATGATGGAAGCTTTGTTACAGATTATGAGATAATATCATCAGACTATGACCACTAAGCATGGTCCATAGCATATATTTGGTGCACATTGTCCACTGTCTCTCATTTTCAACATGTAACACTTGGAGTGGACGCTGCCTGTTTTTCAATGGCTTGTGTGTTTACTACTTTCCCCCCAAGATCATGAGTTTGACTCCTGGTTTATTCATAATAAAACCACTATGGACCACTACCTCAAAACAGAATTAGAGCTTCATGACCTAGAGTTTAACTTTCTTGATCTGCTAAGTTAGTTACCACTTGCCATTTGCTTTCCAGCTTTGAAAATTTTGTTGCCATTGTCTCCTTTCCTGTTCTATGTCCCTGGAAGGTTTATGCCTTTAAAAAACAAATCCCTGTAACCATCATTTTACTGGAGTTTGGAGCCAGAGCCACCATCCAGCCAGCCAACCTTCACTGGCAGTGTGCCCCCAGTTCCTAGCATATTGCTTAGCACATGGTAAGTGCCCAGTAAATATTTGTTGGTTGAATAAAGTATTAATTATACCACATCTCTGCTTGCAGTTCACAAGCCCATCTGAATTATATATTAGGCAACAGTGTATAGTGAAAAACGTTGGAACCTAGGTACTAGGAACCACCAATTCATGTGACCTTGAACAAGCCACTTCTGCTCTGGAGCCTTGGTTCCCTCTCCTGTAAAATGGGAATAATAATGCCTTCTTCAAGTGCCTTGCTCAGTGCATAAAGCTTGGGAAACTTTTGTCTTTAGAGGTGTGCAAGGGCTCAACATCAAAGCAACAATTCTTAGAAAGCCAGCGTTTTAATAAGCTTATAATTAGCCTTCACACTTGATTAGCAAATTGGTCCCTAATTAGTGCCCTTCAGCATAAACTCTCTGTTTAACCTGACTGGATGCTTAGAGATAGCAAAATCTTTTTAGCTGAGAAAGGAAACCAACATTGATCACCGAAGGTCACTGTGTGTATGCGCCCCTCCTGTCAGGCTGGCTGATTCACTATTTTGGACGTTACTCACATATATTTACGTGTGTCTGTCATGCAGACCCTGTTCTAAGCCACCCACTCTCACCCCTACACCTCATCCCTTTCCTGCTTCTGCCCATGCTCAACCTCAGAACTGGTTTGTTGCAAGGTGCCCAGTGACAGAGCCCAGCTGCTCTTCAGCCTCCAGAGAAGTAATCAAGACGGCTTCTTGAGCAACCAATTCCACGTCCCCTGGGTCCACCTCGAGCTCCCCCCACCTCCGCGCCCATTCCTTTCAGGCCCTACGGCCCCCGGCAGCGCTGGGCAGGAACCACCAGAGGGAAGGAGCAGCCCTAGCCCAGCCTGGCAGCGCGGACGAGGGCAGGGCCCGAGGCTCCCGGCCCCCGCTCCCCAGCCCCGAGCCCTCGAAGGCTGCTCCC
>JAKSZT010001632.1:142240-183241 GCA_026826555.1 Tolypeutes matacus | reverse complement strand
CCCCGCTCCCCAGCCCCGAGCCCTCGAAGGCTGCTCCCGGCCCCCGCCCCCCACCCCCGAGCCCTCGAAGGCTGCTCCCGGCCCCCGCCCCCCAGCCCCGAGCCCTCGAGGCGCGGCCCCGCCCCCCCCGCCCGGCTCCCGACGCCGCCAAGCCCCTCCCCCTGCCGGCTGGCCGCGCCCGCCCCTGCGCGCTCCCTTCCGCTGCGGAGGCCGGGCCGGGGTCCTGGGCCCGGCGGCGGGGGCTGCGGAGGCGGCCGTAGCCCGGCGGCCGGGGCGGTCAGTCAGGCGGCGGGAGCGGTGCCGGGGCCTCCTGAGCGCTCCCGCTCCTGGCGCCGAGAGCCCGCCGCGCCAGGTGGCGCACGGCGGGAGGCAGCCTGGGGAGCGCTGAGGAGCTGGAGGCCTCGAGAGCGCGGCCTCCGGCACCTCCGTGATCTCGGGCACCAGCGCCCTTCCCAGCCCACCACCCAGCCGGCGAGCCAGCGCCCTGGGCTGCACAGCCTGCCTGCGACCCCCACTACCTGCGCAGTGCGCTCGGAAGCCTCGTGGTCGCCCAAGTGGTAGGTGCCTGGCGGGGCCCCAGGTGCGGGGCGGGAAGCCTAGCGCGCGCCTACCCTACCCCGTCTGGCTTCGCGGAAGCAGGCCTGCGGCCTTGGCTGCGCATCCCCTCATGGGCCAGACGCTGTTCCTGCTCCCCCTCTTTCTCGCAGGGTGCTGGGTCGCTCTCCAGCCTGTGCCGGGGACCCCGCCCCTGGCCTGAACCTGCCACACCCCCTCCTCAGAGCCTCAGTGATGGCGGGCTGGTCTCGTATTTGGTCTTGGTGATACGTGGAGCCTGGCACCGGGCTCGTGCTGCCCCTGGTACACTAAAGGTCTTGGCAACTTGTGGCATGGTTTTAGGCTGCACAACCTCTACCCCCACCAGATGGTCCTTGCCCTCTCAGTGCCCACCAATGGGAACTCGGCCTTGTTTCCTCTCCAGCACCTAGAAAAATGTGAGGCATATGGTAGATACCCAACAAATATTTGTGGAATGGAGGAATGTAACCTAGATGCAGTGGGGCAGCCCAGATCTTCCCACAAAGTCTCCAGTTTATATTGCCGAATTTTGATTCCTCGTAATTAGCCTAAAGGCAGAACAGGCATCCTCAAGCCTGTTGCCCCAGCACAGTGGCTGGCACTGCCCAATTGGAACCCAACGTTAAATCATCCTGGGAGGGCAGCCAGTGTTGGAGGTAACAGAAACAGAGAACTTTCTGTTGGACTTGTCCATAGTAGAGCCATTTCTCAGAGCCTTTCAGCTCTGCCCCTGTCTTGTGGTTTTATAACAGGCCTCTCTGGGCAGTTGCTTTGTTCTGTTGTGGACAGGGCATGCTCCAGCTCAGAAAAAAACTGTGTGCCCCCTATGTTCCCTCCCATGTAGACCTTGTTCTGAGGCCTGTCAACAAAACTTCTCAGCCAGAGGAGCTGTTTGCACCAAGCTGCAATGTATGTGTACTTTGTTTCTTCCAAACATTTGTAAACTTGTGCTTACGTGAGTGCCACAGATGAACATTCCTTGGGGATAATATAATGTGCTGACAACCCTTAAATAAAGGCCTCAGTGTATGTAACTCAGAGTCATAGACTGTTTTATCTCTCTCCTGGGTGAAAGGCTTTTTCTGCTGATGATTGGAGAGTAATTTTGAAGACTCTAAGGAAAGACAAATGGAACAGGTTATCCCTCTGTAGAATTTTAAACTGACCTTTTGCTGGAATGCTCTCAGATGCATATTGGCTTGGTAGTTAGGCATTGCTGTTAGCAAAAAGAATGGGGGAGAGGGACCCAGGTGGAATACAGGGCCTTCAGGAAACTCGCTCTGTTTCAGCTGTGGCCTTTTTAAAGTAAGTAGAACTTGGCACTGACAAAGGTGAGCCAACTTGTCTTGCAAAATATTGCAGTACCATAGTTTGTATGAAATGTTACCACCTCATTGCTGGGAGTTTGTCACCTAAGGTCAGAGATGGAAGCCAGTGGCTTTTGTTCTTGCCTTTGGGTAAGGCATTATTTTGTTGTAGACCTTTACTTTTCCTCTGGAATAGCTTTTGGGCCTAGCTCTAAGGTCCTGCCCAACTCTGCCAATTGTCTCGTCTCTAGAATTTTAAAAGGGAGAGGTTATATGTGTGAGAGAGAAGCGACGTACTTGAAGGGTGTGGCAATGTGCAGCAGTTTTCTGTGCACTTGGTAACGGCCCGTGGTACCTTGCTAGCCTCTCCCCCATCAAGTTTCTGGTGTGATGGGGAGCTGACCTGTACTCCAATTGTGAATCCCTGGCCCTGTTTCAGAGGGAGCAGAGTAACTCCTTCACTCATACTTGGGTACCTGTGTATCAGCACCAGTCCATTTGTTGGCAGCCTGAAAAACGGACCAGGAAACTCATCTCTGGCTTGGTCTCCCACCCTGCAATCAGAAGCAGGTTGTAGTCAGCCAATACAGTGTAATAAACAATTAAGTCAAAGTGGTCTAGGCAAAGGATTACAGGTTTTAAGAAATACAATAGAGTGTGAATAGGGAGGGGTAAAATGCTAGTTCACAGGATGTGGATTCCTATAAATGGGAGCATTCCTAAGGCCATGAGTGAACACAAGTCCAGTTCAAGACACAGCCTCAGAAAATACAGAGAGGAACCTCCACTTCACTTTTTTTTAAATATATTTTTTATTGAAATATATCGTTCATTCATGAACATGCATAACAATAAGTATACAGTAAAGGTTGTGAAGTTACAAAATAAATGTGCATAGCATCATACAGGAGTCCCATATATCATTTGGTGTAAATACAAACACATTTGGTGTATTTTTCCCCCAACCCACCCTATTTTTAAAAAATATATATTTTATTACAGAGGTTGTGAACTTACAAAACAAGCGTGCACATGTGTAGAATTCCCATACTAGCACCCCTTCACCAACACACCACACCATGGTGGAATATTTGTTAGAGATTGTGAGATAATATCATCAAACTATTATCACCAACCATGGTCCATAGTGTACATTTGGCATACTTTCCCATAACTACCCATTATCAACACAGTACATCTTTGGCATGAATGTAAGAATATTATAGTATTGCTGTTAACCACAGTCCAGAGATCACACCAATTGTATTTTTCCCATTCTTCTCCACATTTCCCTGCAATAGTGATGTACATCTCCTGTAGCTTACAGAAGGACACTCTTGCATCTATACCATCAACCACAATTCTCATCCACCTCTGGGTTCACTGTGTTATTCAGCCCCTAGATTATTCCCTAGCTTTCTTTCAATTGACCTTTACTTCCCCAGACTACCCTTTTCAGCCACAACCCCATTTATAAACAAGCTGCTTCTCACTATAATGTGTTACCATCAACTCTACCCATTTCTACACTTTTACAGTCAAGGTAACTAAAACTTCTACATACATTAAACTTCAGTAGTTTTTCTCAACCCTCCTCTTATCTCCTAATAACATATTCTCTAGATTTTAACTCCATGTGTTTATTCTTCATATTTAGTTCATATTAATGAGACCATGCAATATTTGTTCTTTTGTGTCTGGCTTACTTTGCTTAACATAATGTCCTCAGGATTCATCCATGTTATCATGTGTCCCAATTTCATTTCTTCTTACTGCAGCATAGTATTACATTGTATGTATAAACCAATTTTTGTTTATCCATTCATTGGTGGATGAACACTTGTATTGTTTCCATCTTTTAGCAAATGTGAATAATGCCACTATGAAATTCAGTGTGCAGATGTCTGTTTGTGTCATAGTTTTTAGTTCTTCTGGATATATTCCTAGAAGAGGAGTGGCTGAATCATATGGCAGTTCTATATTTAGCTTCCTGAGCAACTGCCAAACTGTCTTCCACAGAGGCTGTACCATTTTACAATCCCACCAACAGTGAAGGAGTGTTTCTATTTCTCTACATCCTCTCCAGCACTTATTGTTGTCTGTTTTTTTTTTTAAATAATGGTCATTCTATGTGGTGTTAGGTGATATCTCATTATTGTTTTGATTTGCAATTCACTAATAGCTAGTGATATAGAACATTGATTCAGGTGCTTTTTTGGCCATTTGTATTTCTTCTTTGGAGAAATGTCTATTTAAATCTTCTGCCCGTTTTATTTATTTATTTATTATTTATTTATTTATTCTTTTAAAGATACTTAGATTACATAGATGTTACACAAAAATATAGGGATTCCCATATACCCCACCTCCCATACCTCCCACAACCTCCCACATAAACATCCATTAGTGTGGCACATTAATTGCAATTGATAAACACATCCTGGGGCTTTGCCATTAAGCATGGACCATACTTCACATTGTAAACTACACTCTCTCCCACACAGTTCTGCATGTTATATGATGACATAAAATGGGCTATATCTGTCATTGCAATTCTGCCCATCTTTAAATTGGATTTCTTGTTCTTTTATTCTTGAGTTATATGATCTCTATATATAGAATGGAAATCAAACCCTTATTGGATATGTGGTTTCCAAATATTTTCTCCCATTTAGTGGGCTGCCTTTTCACCTTCTTGATGAAGTCCTTTGAATCACAGAAGTGTTTGAGGAGGTCCCATTTATCCATGTTTTCTTTCATTGCTTGTGCTTTCGGTGTAAGGTTTAAGAATCCATCACCTACCACCAGGTCTCGGTGATGTTTCCCTACAGTTTCTTCTAGGAGCTTTATGGTTCTTGCTTTTTATATTTAGGTCTTTGGTTCATTTTGAGTTACTTTTTGTATAAGGAGTGAGATAGGGGTCTTTTTTCTTTCTTTTGGCTATGGATATCCAGTTCTCCCAGCGCCATTTGTTGAATAGACTGTTCTGCCCTAGCTGCGTAGGTTTGACAGTCTTGTCAAAAATCACTTGGCCATAGATGTGAGGGTCTATTGTGTTTTCCATTTATTTAAAAAATGCTGGTGGAGTTTTTATTGGGATTGCCTTGAATCTGTATATCAATTGGGGTAGAATTGATATCTTAATGATATTTAGTCTTCCAATTCATGAGCATGGAATGCTCTTCAAATTATTTAGATCTTTTATTATTTCTTTTAGCAATGCATTGTAGTTTTCTGAATACAAGTGCTTTACATCCTTGATTAACTTTATTCCTAAATACTTGATTCTTTTACTTGCTATTGTAAATGGAATTTTTTTTTCTTGACTTCCTCCTCAGATGGACATTACAATTGTATAGACACACCACTGATTTTTGTGTATTGATCTTGTTTCCTGACACTACTGAAATTGCTTATTTGCTCTAGCAGCTTTGTTGTAGATTTTTCAAGACTTTCTAGATATAGGATCATATGATCTGAGAATAGTGAAAGTTTTACTTCTTCCTTTCTGATTTAGATGTCTTTTATTTCTTTTTCTTGCCTAATTGCTCTAGCTAGAACCTCTAGCACTATATTGAACAGCAGTGGTGACAGTGGGCATCCTTGACTTGTCCCTCATCTTAACAGGAAAGCTTTCAGTCTTTTACCATTTAGTAAAATTTATCTGTGGGTTTTTCATATAGGGCCTTTATCATGTTGAGAAAGTCTCCTTCAATTCCTATCTTTTGGAGTATTTTTATCAAGAAAGGATGCAGTATTTTGTCAAATGCCTTTTCTGCATCAATTGATAAGATCATGTGATTTTTCCTCTGATTTTTTCAATGTAATGTATTATGCTGATTGATTTTCTTGTGTTGAACCATGCTTGCATGCCTGGTATAAAACCCACTTGATCATGATGAATAATTCTTTTAATGTTTTGTTGGATTTGATTAGCGAGTATTTTATTGAGGATTTTTGCATCTGTATTCATTAGAGAAATGGTTCTGTAATTTTCTTTTTTGTAATCTTTATCTGGCTTTAGTATTAGTGTGATATTGGCTTCATAGAATGATTTTGGTAGTGTACCTTCTTGTTCAATTTTTTGGAAGATCTTGAGAAAGATTGGTATTAAATTTTCTTTGAGGGAAGCGGCTGTGGCTCAATCAGTAGGGCTCCTGTTTACCATATGGGGGGCCCCGGATTCGGTTCCTGGGGCCTCCTGGTGAAGGCAAGCCCGCCCGCACGGCATGGTTAGCTGACCCAGTGAGCACAAGCAGCAAGGGGGGGATAAATGAATAAATAAATAAAATCTTAAAAAAAAAAAAAATTTTCTTTGAGTGCTTGGTAGAACTCACCTGTGAAACTGTCTATTCCTGGGGTTTTCCTTTTAGGGGCTGTTTGATGACTGTTTCAATCTCTTTACTTGTGATTGGTTTGTTGAAGTCTTCTATTTCTTCTAGGGTCAGTGTAGGTTGTGTGTTCCCAGGAATTTTTCCATTTCATCTACATTGTCTAGGTTTTGGCATAAAGTTGTTCACAATATTCTCTTACTATCTCTTATTTCTGTGGGGTCTGTAATAATGTTCCCATTTTCATTTTTATTTCATTTATTTGCACCTTCTCTCTCTCTTTTTTTTTTTTTTAGTCAGTCTAGCTAAAGGTTTGTCAATTTTGTTAATCCTGATTAACCAGCTTTTGGTTTTGTTAATTCTCTCTATTGTTTTTTTCATTCTCAATTTCATCTATTTCTGCTCTGATCTTTGTTATTTCATTCCTTCTACTTGCTTTGGGATTAGTGTACTATTTTTTTTTCCTCCAGCTGTGTAATTAGGTCATTGATTTTAGCTCTTTCTTCTTTTTAAATGTAAGTATTGAGAGCTATGAATTTCCCCCTTGGCACAGCCTTCTCTGCATCCCATAGGCTCTGATGTTGTATTCTCATTGTTATTCATCTCCAAATATTTATTGATTTCTCTTGAAATTTCTTCTTTGACCCACTGGTTATTTAAGAGTGTGTTGTTTACTCTCCATATAAATGTGAATTTTCCCTTTTTCTGTCTCTTGTTGATTTCTACCTTTATTCCATTATGATCAGAGAAAGTGCTTTGTATAATTTGATCTTGTTGAATTTAGTGAGATCTGCTTTTTTTTTTTACACACACTCATACGAGATCTGCTTTGTAACCCAACATATGATTTATCCTGGAGAAAGATCCGTGAGCACTTGAAAATAATATATATCCTGCTGTTTTGTGGTGCAGTGTTCTGTATATGTCTATTAGATTTGGTCCATTTATCAGATAATGCAAGCTTTTTGTTTCTTTATTGATCTTCTGCCCAGATTCTATCCAATGCTGAGAGTGGTGTATTCAAGTCTCCAACTGTTATTGTAGAGATGTCTATTTCTTCCTTCACTTTTGCCAGTGTTTTTTTGCCTCATGTATCTTAGGGCATCCTGGTAAGATGCATATACATTTATGATTGATATTTCTTCTTAGTGAATCACCATTTTATTAATATGTAATGTCCTTCCTTGTCTTACAGTCTATGTCATCTGATATAAGTTTACCCAACTTTTTTCTGGTTACTGCATGCATGGAATATCTTTTTCCAACCTTTCACTTTCAATCTATTTATTTCCAATCTAAGGTGAGTTTCTTGCAGACAGCATATAGATGGCTCATATTTTCTTATCCATTTCACCAGTCTGTGTCTTTTGACTGAGGTGTTTAATCTATTAACATTCAATGTTATTACTGTAAAGGCAGTTCTTATTTCATTCATTTTGACCTTTGGGTTTTATCTGTCATTTTATTTTCACCACCTATGACACTTATAGCCACTGCTACTGATATAATCATTTCTAGATTCCCTTCCAAGCCTCTTTCTCCTGTCTTTTCTTTTCAGGCTGTAACACTCTCTTTAATATTTCCTGCAAAGCCAGTCTTTTTGTTATAAACTCTCTCAGTTTCTGTTTATCTGTGAATATTCTACACTCGCCCTAATCTTTGAAAGATAATCTTGCTGGATACGACATTCTTGGTTGACAGTTTTTCTCTTGCAGTATCTTAAATATATCATACCACTGCCTTCTTGCCTCCATGGTTTCTGATGAGAAATTGGCACTTAATCTTATTGGGCATCTCGTATATGTTATGCATTGCTTTTCTCTTGCTGCTTTCAAAATTCTCTCTTTGTCTTTGCCATTTGACATTCTAATTAGTATGTGTCTCAGAGTTGGTGTATTTGGATTTATTTGGATGTGAGTACAATGTGCTTCTTGGACATGGATATTTATGCCTTTCAATAGGGTTGGGAAATTTTCAACCATTGTTTCTTCAAACATTCCTTTTTCCCTTTTTCCCTTCTCTTCTTCTGGGATACCCGTGGTACATATGTTTGCATGTCTCTTGCTGTTATTTAATTTCCTGAGACCATGTTCAATTTTTTCATTCTTTTCTTCATCTGTTCTTTTGTATGTTTACTTTCAGAGGCCATTTCTTCAAGCTCACTGATCCTTTCTTCTGTCTCCTCAAATCTACTGTTATATGATTCCAGTGTATTTTTTTTTAAGATTTTATTTATTTATTCATTTATCCCCCCCCCCCTTGCTGCTTGTGCTCACTGGGTCAGCTAACCACGCCGTACGGGCGGGCTTGCCTTCACCAGGAGGCCCCGGGAACTGAACCTGGGGCCTCCCATATGGTAAACGGGAGCCCTACTGATTGAGCCACAGCCGCTTCCCCCAGTGTATTTTTAATTTCATTTATTACACCTTTCATTCCCATAAGGTCTGCTATTTTTCTACATATGCTTTCAAATTCTTCTTTGTGCTCACCCAGTGTCGTCTTAATATCCTTAATCTCTTTAGCCATCTCATTGAATTTGTTAATGAGATTTGTTTGAACATCTATGATTAGTTGTCTCGACTCCTATATGTCTTTTGCAGGTTTATCTTGTTCCTTTAACTGGGCCATATCTTCCTGTTTCTTGGTATGGATTGTAATTTTTTATTGGTGTCTTTGCATCTGACTTACTAGATGTATTTATTCTGAGTGCAATTTCTCCCTTTAGTTTAGGGCTTTTCTCCCTTGCCGGTTGTGTAGTAGGATCTGAGGATGTAGTTGGTGCTGTAAGCTGTGGAGGCTGAAGCTGCCCACCTTCCCCAGGAATTGATGAAGGTTTTCCAACCTTTCTCCTTTGCCAGGGGTAGGGACAGAGCTGCAGCTTTGTGTAATAATCCAAGTTGACAGGACAAGACTGTCTGTAGTTGCCCAGGGAGACTGATGAAGTTTCAAACCCTTTCTTCCCCTACCTGGGGCACAGATGGAGCTGCAGTTGTGGGCAGCAATCTATGCTGTGTGGGTCCAAAATGACCATAGTTGCCCAGGTAAACTGACATAGCACCATCCCTCCTCCATGCCAGGGGTGGGGATGGACCTTCTGGAGTGGCCAGCAGTCTAATCCTTGGGCCCAATACCCCTGCAGTTAGCCTGAGAGGCTGAGGAAATACTGTCCCTTCTATACTTTAGGGGGTGGGAATAAAACCATTGATGCCCAACAGTTCAGTCCTTGTAGGCTGAAAGTACCCACTCTTGCCCAGAGGGGCTGAGAAGACCAGCCCCCTCCTGTCCTACTGGGTGACGGGTGGATCTGTGAGTGCCCAACAGTTCAGTCCTTTAGGCTGAGAGTACCTACCATTGTCCAGAAAGACTGAAGAAACACCAGCCACCTCCTGTATTATTAGGGCATGGAATTGGATCCACAGGCACCCAACAGTTCAGTTCCTGCAGACCAAAAGTTCCCACCATTGCCCAGAGAGATTGTGGAGAACCAGACCCCTCCTATCCTATTGGGTGAGGGTGTAGATCCATAGGCATCCAAGAGTCCAGTCTGTACGGGCCAAAAATGCCTGCCATTGCCCATAGAGGCTGAGGAAGCACAAGCCTCTCCTATCCTACTAGGTGGTGGGGGTGGACTCATAGGCATCCAACAGTCCAGTCTGGCAGGCTGAAAGTGTTTGCCATTACCTGGAAAGGCTGTGGAAACACCAGCCCCCTCCTTTCCTGTTAGGAGTGGGGCTGGATCCACAAGTACCCACCAGTCCAAGCTGTGTGGGCCCAAAGCACCTGCAGTTACCCAGAGAGGCTGGGCAAACACAGTCCTTCTCTTGCCCTATTGGGAGTAGGGGTAGAGCCACAGGTGCCCAACAGTCAACTTTGTGCAGGCCAAAAGCACCTGCAGATGCCCTGAGTCACTGAGGGAACACCAGCCCCCACCTATCCTATGGGGGGCAGAGGTGCAGATGGACCTGAAGACACTCAAGAAACCAGTTTGTGTGGGCTGAAAATGCCTGCAGTTGTGCAGAGAGGCTGAGGAAACCCAACTTCTCTTCTATCCTTTTGGGGTGCAAGGATACAGACCCAGGTTCTGACTATTTGTTCTGTGCTGGCTGGAAGCACCTGAAGTTGCCTGGAGATCCTGGTTCTGGTCCCACCATCTTCTTCCCTGCTGGAGGTGGGGCTGGAGCCTAGGCTAAGGATGCAGTCTGACCTTGGTGGAAGGAAGCCAGTCCCTAACTTCACTGTGATTTTCAGTCAGCCTGGCTTCCCCTCATGCCAGGGGCAGAGTCAAAATGGCAGCTACTGGCCTATTCCCAACTTGGACAGCTGCTCCTAGGATTATACTTTAACCAGCCAAGTCCACCAATCAGTAGCTGAAGTTGGTGGACAACCATGTCTTCCTCCCCCATTTATGGGAAATGGAGCTTCTAATTCCAGCCATGGGATAGCTCTTGAGGCAGCTTGTGCTACTAGAGTAGGATGGGCACCAGTCTCTGCAGTGTGGCTTGCAGTTTCTCAGAGAGGTGGTGCAGGTCCCCCAGCTTCCTCCCTGCTGGACATGGGGCTGGGGTTTAGGCTAGAGCTGCAATCCAGTCTGGGTGGAAAGAATCCAGTCCCTACCAGCACTGTGATTTTCAATCAGCCCTGCTTTGCCTCATGCCAGGGGCAGAGTTAAAGTGGTGGCTACCAGCCTCTTTCTGACTTGGACAGGTTCAAATTTTAGCTGTTCTTAGGATTATACATTAGTCTGCTGAATTTACTAATCAGTAGCTGACATCAGTGCCACACTGTCTTCCTCCTCCATTTTGGGGAAATGGAGTTTCTAACTCCAGCCATGGAATAGCTCGTGAGGCAGCTTGTACCATGGGCACTGGCCTTTGCAGCATGGAGGGCTTTACTTAGAAATCATTTCTGCATATAGGCAGTCTCCTCCTTCCATATTTTCAAGATTATTGTAGGATAATCTTCTTGTCTCCTGGAGTCCCCAAACAAGTGTTTTAGATAACTCTGCATGATTACTAAGTGCCCTGTAGGATGAAGTGACTCTTGGAGTTCCTTACTCTGCTACCATCTTGGCTTTCCACTTCATTTTTGCCTCTCAGTGATCTTCTTGATGGGAAGGTAAAACTATGAAGGAGAGCAACAACCAATGCAAAGTCAATTTGCAAATACTGTAAAAGGAGGTTTTTTTTTTTTTTTTTTTCATTGATTTGTTTTTGTTAGCTCTTGGGACTCAAAGAAATCTCTGTCATATCATTAGCTGGATACAAACTTAAGGAACAAATGGCTCAGGGACTAAATTCCAGAGTTAACTTCTCAAAATGTACAATGTTCAGCAAAAGATTGTAAGACAAACAAAGAAACAGGAAATGATGGCTCATTCAAAGGAAAAAGCCCAGAAGCCATCAACAAAGAAGAATAGACTTTGGGCATACCAGAAAAAGTTTTTTTAAATGATCTTCAATATGGTCAAGGACATAATGGAAAACATGAAGAAAGATCTAAAATATATCAAGAAAACAATAAATGAACAAAATGAGATCTCAATAAAGGGAGTTGAAGACCATAATGAAAAAAAAAAAACCACATTCCTTTGGAGGGTTTCAACAGCAGAGCACAGCTGAGAGAAGAAAGAATCAGTGAACTTGAAGACAAGACAATTGAAATGATTCCAGCACAGGAGCAGAAAGAATGAAGGAAAGTGAACAGAGCCTAAGAGAGCCAAGAGAAACCATAAAACAGACCAATACATATAATGGAAGTAATAGAAGGAAAATGAAAAAGGGACATAATGAATATTTAAAGATATAGTGGCATAAAATTTCTCAAATTTACCAAGAGACATGAATATTGACACTCAAGAGCCCCAAACAGCATGAAATTGAAAGAGCCATGACAAGATACTTTATAATGAGACTGATGTATGCTAAAGACCAAGAAAGAATTCTGAAAGCTGCAAAACAAAAGCAACATGTCACATACAAGGGAGCCCCAATAAGACTAAGTGCTAATTTCTCATCAGAAAGCAGGGAGGCAAAAAGGCAATAGGAGTGGGATGATATATTTAAAGTGCTGAAAGAAAATAATTGCCAACCAAGATTTTACATCCAGTTTGTGATAGTTAAGCTTATGTGTCATCTTGGTCAGGTAATTGTGCCCAGGTTTTCAGTCAATCAAGGAGTGGCCTTATTGTTACTGTGAGGACATTTTGTGGACTTAAATCATCAGTGAGTTGATTGCATCTCTGACTACATCTACAACCAACTGAGGAAATTGCCTTCAGCAATAAGAGAAATCTCATCCAACCAGTTGAAGGCCTTAAAAGGAGAAGTGATTTCAGCTGTCAGAGGGAGAATTCCCATCTCTGCTTCAGAAACCAACTTCTCCTGGGGAACTAGTTCATTGAGTACCTTCATCACAGTTCCAGGCTTGTAGTCTGCCCTACAGAATTTGGACCCTTGAATACCCATGGTCACATGAGACAATTTTATAAAATCTCCTATTTGCAGATACCATCTATCAGTTATGTTTCCCTAGAGAACCCTGACTAATATACAGTTGAAATTAAGTAATCAAATCAATCTTGATTGTTATAGGTATAGGAAGTTAAATTTAAACCCCCTATAACTACAAAACAAACATCTGAAAATTATACACAGAAAGGACTGAAAGTGGTTCACTACCAAAAATCAAATCAATATGAAAGTAGGCAGTAATGGAGGAATTGAGGGACACAAATTATTTAAGACTTACAAAACTAAATAGCATAACTATACTATATTTCAAAGAAGTTTTAAAAAATCATGTAGGGACTTCTCTGTTTCCTCCCAAGAAGTATCATTGCTATGTCCACTTCCTGGACACTACTGCCATGATAAAGAAGAGGAACACAGAGCCCATATATTGTTGACTTAAAGAAGAATGGGTAGAAGACTTGCTTTCTTAATGCACAGCTTCATTCTCTAAATTTAAAGATGGGAAAATAGTTATATAAGTGAGATATCTGGTTTGTTGAAGGTATAAACCTACTCCAAAGAAACTGGGCTCAAGTGTAAATAAGAAATGAAAATATGAGAGCTATCTTTCCCTCAGCATTATAGATGCTAATAATAACATTATGCTTTAAGCAACAGAACACTTTCTTATAGAACAGTGATATCACTTAAGTTGAGGCATCACTTTGAGTCCAATCAAGCAGACTTACAAAAAAAGGAATTGGATATTTTAAATGTTAACATTATGAGCTCAATGAAAGCCATATATTATTATAGGTTTTCAAACTAGAAATGTAGAAGCCACTGAAGCATTCTAGGTTTTAATTTCTGTTAAGAGAAATATAGATAGCTATAACCCACATAAACACAAAACTCTTTGGGATCCTCAATATTTTGTTAAAAGTGTAGGGAATTTTGAGACCAAAAAGTGAGGAGAAACCAATGAGGATGATCCACAGCCTGGTTTGTTCCTTTTCTTGTGATGCCTTCACAAGGAGCCATTGTTACAGAACTCCAAGCCCCTAGGTAAGTCCCTTGATCTTAGGTTTGTCATCTGTTAACCCGTAAGCTGTTTCTGGTGACCTGTGAGACTAGGATTGATCTTAGTTTATTTCTCATCTTGTGGATTCTTTGTTTATTTTGTTCATATTTTTTTCTTTTTGTCCTTATTCTTTTTTTCTCAGATTTTAAAAAACTCTTTGCTTTTTATTTTCTTAAATTCTTCTACTTCTTTTGCCTGTTTCCTTTTCAAACAAGCTTTCTTTTTTCTTTTTCTCCTGTTTATTTTTTTATTTTCTTTTCTATTTCTTTAATTTTTGGATTTTGTTCATTTTTTTTCTCTAGAATTTACTTTTTAAAGTTAGATCATTTATTCATTTACACTTTGGAAGCATTTTGTATTTTTGGTTATTTTGACCAACTTGTCATCAGCTCTTCCCATTTGAAAGACATAGGGTCACTATGTCTCCAACCCAGCAGAAATCCAACACACTGCAGGCTCTTTCAACCATGTGTACTGAGGACACCCACATTGGAAACTATTGGTTCCTCAGAACCATTAGAAAGGGTGGCTTTTCCATGGTGAAATTAGCACAGCACATCCTCACTGACAAAATGAACATAACTCTGCCAGCCTCCGAATGTTCTACAGGGAGGTGAGCATACTGAAGCCCTTCAAACATCCAAATGTAATCAAGTTACTTGAAGTCATCAAGAATGACAAAACATTATCTCATGATGGAGTATGTTAGTGGAGAACTCTTTGCATATATGATGGCTCAAAACTCTAAAGAAAAATAAGAAGCCTGAGCCAAATTCTGCCAGGCAGTATCTGCTTTGCAGTATTGCCACCAAAAGTGTATTGCCCACAGGGACTTAAAGACAGAAACCTGCTGCTGGATGCTGATGGGAATTTCAACCTTGCCAGTTTTGGCTTGGATGCTGATGAGAATATCAAACTTGCAAATTTTGGCATAAGCAAATATTTTACCAGTGACAAGAAGCTGGAAACCTTCTGTGGCAGTGTGCATTATACAACCACACAAATCTTTTAGAGACAAATGTATGATGGACTGCTGTTGATGTCTGGAGCCTGGGAGTGATTCTCTGTACCATGGTGAGTGGGGATCTACCTTTCAATTCACTGAGCTTCCAGGACCTGTAGAGGCAGGTACTCAATGGTTAGTCTATGTTACAGTGTACCTGTCTGTGGACTGTGTAATCTTATCAAAAATTGACTTACCATAGGTCCTTGTAAGAGAAAAATGCTACAGAATATAATGAGTGATCCCTGGGTAAATGTGGGCTATGAACATCAAGAACTGAAGCCCTATGTGGAACCCCTACCGAGTTACCAGGACCCCCACCAGATAGCACAGATGATGTTCGTGGGATACAGCCTAGAAGAAGTAAAAGAATCAGCGACTCATGAAAAAAGTAATGAAGGCATAGCAATCTATCTGTTGCTGGGCTACAACAGATGGGAGCAGGTGGCTTCCACCATGGCCCTGCAGCCCCAGCCCTCACCTGATCAGAAACAAAGCTGCACTCCTTCCCCACACCACATGAAGGGCACAGCATGCCTGTCAAGCCCATGCTGCAAAAGTACAATGAGCCTGCAATTCTTCCCTCTAATTCCTTATCCAAAAACATTAAGGAATACAGGGAGCTCCAGTGCCCTGAGAAGTACCAGAGTTCAGGGAGGAAGGCCTGGAGAATGGCCACCATTTCTGACTGCCCTGTGCCAGGCCAGGAAGGGGAGAAACCCACCTCTGTCCCTTCCAGGCCCAACTTCTCCACAAGCATGGTCAGCCCTGCAATATTCCTCTTCTGGAGAGGAGCAGCCTTAGCCAGACCTTCATTCAGAAGGGTAGAGAAAGCCAAAGCAAACCAGAGTTTGGAGCAGCCAAAAATTCTACTTCATCTACAGTCCCTGGCCATGCCCCAAATGCACCAGCAGCCCTGATGGCCTTGGTGCAGCCCAGCCAGTCCTCTGGGTTGAGCCCCAGGGAGAATCACTGGGAAGGCCTGCACCTTGGCCCTGTGGCCTTCCCCTCTGCCCACATCAGTTACAGTGGAGATGGGGACCCTGGAGAAAGCAATCCCCCCTAGCTTTTCCCAAGGGAAACATAGGGGGCACCACCAAGTTAGGGGGAAGCAGCAGAATTTGCCCTATCAGAAGAGGCCAGCCTTCCCTTCTGGCAACAGCCAGGGCCAGCAAGGGACCTTATGAGGCATTTCATGAAGTTTATTCAAAGTAATATATGCTTGGAGTGTGCCAGCAGGAAGGAAGACCAGTGGGAAAGGAAATAACAAGGAAGCCTTCAGAGGCCCAGCCATGTTCACAGAACTTTAAATGGGGGATGAATACAATGAACTCTCTGGAGCCCCAAGAGATGATGATGGAGATTTGCAAGGTGCTCAATGCACTTGGCTGTGAGTGGGACCTGACTGAGTGCTAAGGGCTGCTGTACATGTGCAGCACACCAGGCCAGGAGGACTTTCTTCAGTGGAGGATGGAGGTGTGCAGACTAGTGGAGTCTCCATGGGGTGCAACTAAAAAGGCTGTCTGGGGTGTTGGGAAGCAGATGTGGCTCAACCACTTGGGTGCCTGCCTACCACATGGGAAGTTACAGGTTCAGGTCCCGGTGCCTCCTAAGAGAAGATGAGCAGATGCCACCTCCCACTGCAACAGAACTAGACACTGCCACAACAGAGCTAGATGATGCCTCTCACCACAATAGAGTTAGACATCACTGCAACAGAGCTAGATGTCACCACAGTAGAGCTGGTTGCTACCTCCCACCGCAACAGAGCTGGACTCTGCCTCCCACTGCAACAGAGCTAAATGCTACCTCCTACCACAAAAGAGCTAGATGCCACCCCCCACCACAATAAACAGAGGCCACAGGCTGGCAGATGCTACAGCCCATAGGGAGCCAATGTAGCTCAGTCTGATGGGCACTCCCCTCTCATTTGGGAGGTCCTGGGTACAGTCCCTGGTGCCTAATGGAGAAGGTGAGCGAACAATGAGCAGACAAGCAAATCATCTGGGGGAAGGGGAAATAAAGTAAAATTAAAAAAAATAAATCTTTTTTTTAAGAAAGGCTATCTGGGACCTCCAGTACCTTTAAAAACATTGTTACCAAACTAACAAAGGTGCTTCAGCTTTAGGCAGCTCCCAGGAGCAGACCAGTCAGCCACAGGAGAGGCCTGCAGTCACTGCCAGACAGCCTCTTCATACACCACCTGGGTAGAAATCCAGAGACGACACTGGTTGTTTCCCCTGGGTCACTGTTTCCCTCTCCTGTCCTTCTCCCAGCCTGGTGATGAGGGCCAGTGGCTGTCATCTTGACTCCTACATGTCTCCTGAAAGCCTGTTAAAGCAGAAGCTCTTTTGTTAGTTTAGTGGTAATGGTTTTGCAGGCCATGAAGGTACCTGAATCCTCCTCAGTGGAACCCCACTGAGACCACACCATGGCATTTGCACACCTCCATCCTGCCCTAAGCAAGGCCCTCCAGCCAACTGTGACCCATGTCTCAGCATCATATATTGGTTGTTCAGGTCCCACCCATGGCTGTTTGTGTTTAGCTGTTTGTGTTTTCTTTAGGAAATTGTTATTGGACAACTGCATTTCCAATTATAAAACTGAAGATGGATTCCTACTTTATGCCATGAACAAAAGTTAACTCATAATGAATCATTGACCTAAATATATGACCTATATCCATAAAACTCTTACAGGAAAAGGTAGGAATAAACCTTAGTGGCCTTATATTTAGCAATGGATGTGATATCAAAAGCACAACTAACAAAAGAAAATCATAATACATGGAATGAGGAAGAACACCCCTATTTCCCCAGGGAAAGTGACCTCAACACTAGCACAAATCAAAGCAGGAAGTCCTGATTGTTGGAGAGGCCAGACTTGGCCTCCTTCCAGAATGGCAAAGACATTTCATCCCAGCAGCTGCTCTCCCTAAACTTTCCATGGGGGACAAAGAAAATGGGCTACACAGAGCCTGAAAAGATGATGTGGGAGACCAGCAGGTGCTGGACATAAACATTTGTAAGTTGGACCTAAACAACAGTTTCACACTGCTGGGCATGAGGGGCATGCTGGGCTGAAGGACTTCAGGCAGTGGAGGATGGAGGTAGGCAGCTGCTGGGGTCTCAGTGGGGTTCACCTGCAGAGGATATCCTCACCTACAAGGTCTTCAAAAGCACTGACTCCAAACTATCCAAGTGGCTTCAACTTCCAAAGGTGAATGGAACTGCCTGGGAGACCAGAGAAGAGAACTGCAGGCTCTCACTGCCAGGTGGCCATTGCCCTATCTACAGGGCTGCAGAGACAGGACTGATGGTTTGCCCTGGGGCCCTGCTCCTGCTCCTGCCTTTCTCCAACTTTTCCTGTTTCTAGGACTATGGAGTTGATTCTGGAGAAATAAAGATAATTCAAATGAGACCAGAGGCTGCTTATTCAAAGCTGGCTATAGCAAGGTGTCAGCAGCCATCTCTTGTTATTGGCAGAGACCCCAAGGTAGGCAGGACCAAGGGAAAGCTTCACAGTGAACAGCAAAATAGCTCAGGAGTGCTCCAAGGGAGGTTGTTGGCAGTGAAGTTGGTGGGGGTCTAACTGAAAGGCATCATATGTGACTGTTTGGGGAGCTTATTTGGTTTTCCTTGGTAGGTCCTTATTTAGAAGAGTGTGTGACAGCAGGAGGGCAAAAACAGAGAAGCTTGTTGTCATAAACCACATTCATCCCTTCCTGGGCCTGATGCTTATAGAGATTTTTGGTCTCATTTCTTTTCATGCCCAGATATTCCCTCTCCCATCCTGTCCTCTACAGGTGTGCATAAAAGTGGAGGAGGGGAAGGGGCAAGAGGGCTCTTCCACAAAACAGGATGCACAGAGAATTTCCTCCAAACGGAAAAAATATATATAACAAAAATAAAATTCTAGGGTCTACTTCTGTCTCCATCCCCACGTGAAAAGTAGAGACTGGATCTCTGGGGTTTACTGGGAGGCTGGCTCAGGCTGGAACACTTTCAGATTGGTAGTGGAGTTCCCTGTTAGCTCTTCAAAGACTCATGTAGGCTTCTACCCTCTATTCCCTCTCCCCGGCAAGCAAACCATCAAAGTGGTCTACCCTTGACCTCAGGACCTGGGACCCATGCCTAGGCATCTGTAGACTTGGCCTGGTGTAGCTCTGAGCACATAGGGCTGGCAGCTGCTCTAAGATGCAGAGGTGAAGGTGAGGGACTCTGACCACCCTCCATACTGAAACCTGTGCCCTGCCTTTTTCCTCAGAGCTGGGCATGTTATTCCCCAAGCTGTTATGCAGGGAGTCTTGTCCTCCAAAGAGCCTCAGTCATCACTTCCACAGCTCTCTAGGGTAGAAATAGGGGCTGACACATGCTGGGAGTGACCAGGGGGCTGCAGGGCTGATGGGCTCCCCTAGGCCACCAGGAAGCTCCTCTGGCAGCTCCTCTTCCTGGACATGGGACACTATGTCCCACTCCCTTTCTGAAGAGCCTCTGCCTGAAAGCACCTACCCCACCACTCCTCTTCCCCAAGGTATGCCCTTGGCTGAGATTAATCTAGCTTGTGTCACACAGTGACTTCCTCCCACCCAGTGCCCCATATCTGTTTCCTTGCTTTCCCTTCTGGACAGTGTCGTCCTCCAGTGGCTGAGGTACAGGCAGAATAGAGAGTCTCCAGCCATCTCTCCTCAAGGCCATTGTGGGAGTACATATTTATAAGCACTTAGCTGGTGGCAGACTGTATAGCCTTATTTATTTCACTGCTATCTTGATTTGTTTGCAATATTGGGGGCAGAAGCCATACACAGAGGTGCTCCCACTCTCACCTGGGGTGTGCACTGTTTGTGAGGGGTTATTTTCTACTTTATTAATTTATTGGATGCATGATGAATCCACAACCAATCATCACTCTCCCCCTTCCCTGGTCTCATTCCAGGCTTTGAGGAAGGTCAAGACCTTGGGAATGTGAAGGAGTCCTAGACAACATCAGCCATCCTGCCCTACCCCCCACCTGAGCACCCACTTCTCCTCTCTCCCTTCCTGCCTGTGGAACAGGCTGGATGATCTGAGGGTCCAGAAGGGCACAGCTTAGCTCATGAAGTGGGTGGGGGCCAGGGGTACCCCAACAATATAGACCCTCCCCATCCAGCTTCCCATCCTGCACTAGCTTCTCTGAGTGATTAAACACAAAGTCATATTTTTTTCCAGTGGTTTAACACAATATTTTATTTCTAGTTCTCACAAAGTCCATTTCAGGTCTGGGGAATCTGCAGAGCAGCTGCCCTCCATGTGGGGGTTCAGCATTCCAACTACTTTGATTTAGTGTTCCTGTCTTTTTGTGCTTCCACAGTTGAGGTCAAGAGCTTTAGTCTTGCAACAGAAAATAAATACCTCACCCCAGAAGTGGCACTTTTGCTCACAACTCATTGTCCCAAATTATCTCATGATCCTGTCTAAATACTAAGCGCAGGGAAGCATAACCATTCACACTTTTACTTTTCACTATAGTGCAAGTTCCATGAGGGTATGCATTTTTGTGTCTCTTGTTTACTGCTGTATCCTCAAATGTCTAGGATAGTGTCTGGAATACAATAGGTCCTCATTAAACTGAATGGATGAATATAGTGCCAGGAAGCAATCTATATGTCCTGGGAGAAGAGACAAGAGTCCCAGGGGTCTAAGGCTGAGAGGGTGTTATTTAAGATCTATGTGGCCCAGAGCTGCAGAGATGGCTGTGCTCAAGAGATATACTTGGAGTAGTTCATCTTGGGGAATAAAATAGAATCCTTGTTGAGACCTCCAGACCAATCCTACTGAATGGAGGCTGGTATCTCAAGGTTCAGAATAGATCATAGAGAAGGGAATAATTAATGTGAACAATCTGTACAGTAACCAGGCAGGATAGAGAAACATACAGTGTGCTAAGGATGACACTTCCAGTCACAGCTCAGGTGGCTCTCTTGACTTACTCCATGAAGCAGTGACATCAGGAACCCAGTCAACCTAGCATAACCACCACCACAAGCACTGAGCTCCTAAATGAAGCCGCCAAAGCCATCTGATTCTTCAGTGTAGGGCAGCTCTACACATCACCTGCAGAAAGGGAAGGAAATGCTTATTGACGGCATCAGCTATGGCCCAGGCCCTCTGTGAGGTGCTTTATTTCATCCGTTCATCTAATCCTGAGAAGCCAGAGGTATCATGTCTATTTTATAGAGAAAATAAAGTGTTTCAATGATCAAGAAACAGGAATGTTTTATCAATCAGAAATAGATACAATACAATGTTGTCTAGGCTGGTTAGGCAGGTATAACATACAAATTAAGTCAGCTCATCCTGCCTTCAGTCCTTTCTGAGTGATAAAGCCAAGTGAAAGACAACAGAAACAATGTCATCCTCTAGCTGTGGGGTCTTCAGCAAGTCACTGTACCTCTTTGAACCTTAGCTTCCTCATCTAATAAGAGGTTTGGAGATTTGGAAAATGAGAACTTTTTAAGGAGGTACTCAGGACCTTGTACATGGGAAGCAGGTGCTCAACCACTGAACTACATCTTCTCTCCCAGATTTTTTTGGAAGGAAAAGCCATGTAGGGACTTAGGTCTCAAAAAGACTTTTACCTGATAGAACTGGGGAGGTATAGAGTATTTCTATCAATAAACGACACAATCTGATATATGTTTTAATGGGATTGCTGCTTATGGAAAGTGTTAGAGGAACAAGGGCAGAAGGAAACATTGCCATAATCCAGGCGTTGTTTGACTGGACTAGTGAAGAAGTGGTGGAAGAGGAGTGTGTCCCTGTGGTTGGCAGCTTGCACCTGGTGCATTGACCATGAGCTGGCCTGATTTATGATGGACCTCCAAGCAGGACTCTGCCTCCCAAGCTCAGTAAGGCATACACTTTTCTTCCCAGCTCTTCTCCCTGGCCTGTTTCCAGCTAATAACAGGAGATTCAAATAACAGAGTCAAAAAATTATTATAAGGTTTATGTTAATATGGAACTAGAGGAGAGAAAACACAAGGAAGAGAGGTTTATCTGTTCATAGAGCTTAGTTGCAGGTAAACCAAACCAATTCAGATTGATTTCAATAGGAAAGGAATTTTTAATGATATGGTATAGATTGCAAAATTGTAAGAATGGCTGGAGAATCAGGTTCTGTGAAACTCAAAATTCATGCTACAATGCCATGGCACAACTCATCCAGTGAGGGCATCCCCACCCATCCCTCTAAGCAAAAGATTGTACCACAAAACACCACTAGCCCTGGAGACTAGCACCACCCCTACACCAATAGCATAACTGCCCCAGGAACTCAATCTGAATGAAGATTCCCAATCTCAAGCTTTCTGAGTCACTGGATTCTGCTTCCAAGGCTGAATCTGATTAATGGAATGATTGTTACCTGACCATGCAGGGGATCGGGGAAGGAAAAGTGCCTTGAAATTTCATCACCATTTAGGTGAGGCATTCTCTGCCTCTTACTGTGGCTAACAAATTTGGGAAATCCCAAACCTAAATGTGATTGCAGATGCTAAGCAGACTAAATATCACAAGTGCCCCTTAGGAAAAGTATGTCAAAGTGGAACTATGAGTGTCTTTTGAATATAAAATGAACATGTTCTCCTTTTGTGGTAGTAATCTATGCTACCAGAAGGAAATTCTGAAAGGAAAATTACAAAAAATATTCCATTCTTTCATTCTATGAATTAGCCTCCTGTGGGAACTATGTTAAATAATAAGACTTGTTTGGATGCTTGTATAAATATTAATGTCAAAAGCATGATAAAATTTATATGAAAAGTATAATTATATATATGCATATACATACACAGAAATTCATATGTGCATGCATATATATATATTTGTTCATCTGAACAAAGTCTTGGAAATCCCAGGTATATAAAAACATTGATTACCATTTGGGTTACAGTTGGTATGCAGTGAGTTTCTGTCATTTGCATCAAAGACAGTGTGGAATAAACAACCAACTATATGAATAAAATTGGCATTTAACTGTTGATTTTATTTTTTGCATAACAAACTTAAATGTACAAAGGTGAGACTGTGTGTATATACTATAAGAAGGAAATGTGGGATAAAACTGAAATGATTTTAGATTTATTTTTATAATCCTCCATCAGATCTTTACATTTTTCCCTTAGTTTTGAAGGTTTGCTTTTCTTCTACTATGTGGAGGTGGGACAGAAACATGTTTGACAAAAAGAAGACAGACTTCTATTATATTTAGAAAAAATTGTTTTTAAATTCCAGCTAAGGCCGGTTCTATTCATTCTTTGAAAGTGCATTTGGTTTGACAATGATTTAATATTATTTGCTAAAGAAAGATCTTAAAACTCACACAATTTTAAAATATGAGGACAAAAGAAAATTATATTTGGAATTAAAAATTTTATGGACATAAAATTTAGGCTCCACTAAGAATCTGAGTCCAGTGCTCATTCCTCAGTACACAATATACATGCACACAAATATTATCCTCTAAGAGTTCTAGAACATTAGATTAAACAGGGTATGAACATTAATATAAGAATTTTATGAGACACTTCCCAATAATCACTGAGAATAAATATGGACATTTCTATTTTCTCACATAACCACTGAAATGATAAAAATTGATTAATTTAAAAAGTTTAACCACAAGGATAAATAGAAGAGACAAGGAGAAAAGAATAAAACTTTGAAGTCAAAAATTTGCATATATGACTAGTAACTTGTTAGCAAACAGTAGAAAACCCAAACCTGAGGCAGTAGTGGCAAAAGCACAAGCAAGCTGATTTATACTGACTTGAGGTTTACCCTCTGGAGATGTTGATGAGATGTTGATTCAGTAAAGCCCTGGACTTAAGACACCAGTTGTCCCATTGGGACTATGTGAGAGTCTACGTGTCAAACAGAGAGATTGCTGGTACTGGATATTGCATTGTTTCCAATAGTTATTTATTAGAAAAAATGATGTGGTGTGCAACCCTGTGAATGTAGGTTTTTTCCTTCTATTGGCATATTTTCCATATAAATGCTTTTTCATACTATTTGGTAAGAGAGTGATTTCCCTAATGTGACAGTTTGAGTTTGATGAATCCAAAAAAAGATTGTGTTTTTTAACTACTCCAATTCTGTGTGTGTGAGACCCTTTTATTGCATTAGATTTGGCTGAGGGACGTTGATTATATAACTTGATTAGTTCCATTTGATTGTATTACATCAGTGATGTGTGCCCCAGGTTCAGTTTCTACCCTCTTTCTGGGCCTTATAGAAACAGAGACACAGAGAGGAGACACACAGATAGAGAAGGCCGATATTTTTGACCCTGCCATGTGAGAGAGGACTTGAGGATTACTAGCAGCTGAAGCTGAAGCACAGAGCTGGGTCCACAGAGCTGAAGAGACAAGCCTTATGCCTGATCATCCACAGCTGAGCTCTGGGAGATGGTAAGCTTTGAGGCAGGGACTTAGGCAGACCTAGACAGAGATCAGCTGCCATCTTGCTTCACCATATGGCAGGATGCCAGGATCACCTGTATATGAGTTTGGTGAGAAAGCATCTCTGATGATTTGGACACTTTCACCTCAGAACTGTGTAAGCATTTACCATAATAAATTTCCCATTATAAAAGGCAATCCATTTCTGGTACTTTGCATTAACAGCCTTGTGTCACACTAAAACACCAAGTTTTCCATTTCCTTTTTCTTGAATTAACTTTTCTATTTTTTTCATGGAAAAATAATGTAGTAGATTCAATATTGAAGTCTTAAGTTTTTTAAAAAATTAAATTTGACATTTCTTTTTTTAGAATTCAATGATGAAAGTAGGCTTTCTGATTTGTAAACAGTGTTGATGAGAGCATTGTTAATTCTGTGTGTTCCATGTGCGTATGTGTGTCTTGTGTGTGCATGTGTGTGCATAAGTTTGTAGTTGTGGATTGAAAATTTTGGAGGCTGTGATTGCCATCCTTTATAAACCACACTAATGTGACTTTCATGGAACTCAAAGGTGAATCATCTGTTTAGTGTTTGTGTATTTGAACAAGGTAATGAACTTTGTCTAAACAGACAATCTAGAAAACTGTAAGTAGTCTGTGAGATCATGATTTGTATTGAACTAAAAAAATATATGCAGTGCTCATTTCAGCAGCACATATACTAAAATTGGAATGATACAGAGAAGATTAGCATGGCCCCTGTGTAAGGATGACACGCAAATTTGTGAAGCGTTCCATATTTTTGCAAAGGAGGATAGTCCACTAATGGGTTCTTGTTATTTATGACTAGACTTATGAGTCTTTGCTCTTGTAATTGAGCTTAGCCTACTGTTATGGGGTGCCTAAGGGTTGCCACCTGACAGCCTCCTTGTTGCTCAAATGTGGCCTCTCCCTAAGCTAAACTCAGCATATGAATGCATTACCTTCCCCCCCAGCGTGGGACATAACTCCCGGGGATGAGCCTCCCTGGCAACGAGGGATTAATACCAAGTGCCAACTGGCAATATGATTGGAAAAAGACCTTGAATAAAAGGGGGAAAAGGTAAAGACAAATGAGTTCATATGGCTAAGAGACTTCAAAGAGAGCCGGGAGGTCATCCCAGAGGTAACGCTTACGCACACCTCAGTATGATCTTATAGAACACCAAAGTGGATATCACCCCACACAGAGCCCTGAGAGCTCTGGAGACACCCAGGTCCTATATAGCTCCAGAGATTGATGCCTTATACTTATATGGGCTATACTTTGGAATCAGTGCTCCTGAGAGTGACAGAGTTGAACTCAAATAAGTCCTCCCTGCACATGGTTCATCAGTCCCTTCTATTCAAACCTATATGTGGTGCTGGAGTTTATAGGTGTACTACCAGATACTGGAGCCTTTGGTCTGCTCATGTGCCAGCTGTGCCTGGAATCTTGGTGGAGCTGCAACTCCTACTCTACAGCTCAATGGACTCACTCAAGTCACCTAGTAAGGAGGTGATGATGGACAACGGCCATCCCAGGGAATGGAGAGAGTGTGCAGCTGCAGACAGGATAATCCCATCCACCGTATCCATGGGATATGCGCCCCCTCTCACTTGGAGGTGGAGTGGTCATCACCATCCCAGACTCCTCAGGATTGGGGGAAGAGCTATGGACTAGAGTGGACTTACTGGTTGTGGCAGTTTGATGTAATTATGAATTCTAAAAATATAATTGAATCATGCTTGTAAACTGATCTGTTAATCTGGGCATGATTAGGTTAGGATTAGGGCATTAAGCCCCATCCCTTGGTGGGTGGGGAATTGAATATAAAAGGCAAGGCAAAGGAAAGTTGAAGCAGTCTTTTGAGAAGCTGTTTTGATGTTGGAAAGAAGGCCCCAGGAGAAGAGAAGCAAGCCGTTTGCCTGAGCGTCTACAGATAACCTTGTGGAGGAAACAGGAGCTAAGCCTGGAGAGAAACGCAGCCCCGGGAAGAGAGGAACCCCAGAAGCCTGAACCCTGGCAAACGCCAGCAGCTGTCTTGCTCCAACACGTGGGAATGAACTTTAGTGAGAGAAGAAACTTAACACGTTATGGCCTGGTATTTGTGGACTTCTACCCCAAATAAATACCCTTTATAAAGACCAACCCATTTTTGGTATTTCACATTAGCACCACTTTGGCTGACACTGGTATTCTGTTGTAGACATATTGTGATTCAAGCAATGGAAGAAAATACAACATTTAGGTGGAGCCAGTGGCTACTGGTCACTTTTGGGGCAGGGAGAGAGAAAAGCAGTTGTAATACAGGGGCTTTTTCGGGACTTGGGAATTATCCTGAGTGACATTACAACAACAGATATAGGCCATTTTACATCAGCATATACTGTGCAGAACTGTGTGGGAGAGAGTATTGTCTACAATGTGAACTATGGTCCATGCTTAGTGGCAAAGCCCCAGGATGTGTATATCCATTGCAGGTGATGTGCCACACTAATGAAGGATGTTTATATGGGAGTTTATGGGAGGTATGGGAGGTGGGGCATATGGGAATCCCTGTAATTTTTGTGTAATATTTATGTAATCTAAGCATCTTTTAAAATATTTTAAAAATTAATTTTATATATATGCAGAGACTAGTGATATACACAAAATGTTTTGATACCTGCCAGGCATTCAGATTTCAAAATAAAAGTAAATGTCATAATTTTTGTGGGACTCTATATTTGCTTTAAAGTTTTGTTGAAGAACAGAGGAAAGAATGGGAGAAAGCACAGTCCTTCTAGAATTTTCATTTTTCCTCCCTGTTAGATCTTAAGAGACTTGATATAAACTAAAGATTTTAATCATCCAGCAGAATACAAGACTTTAAGATTTTGTTTAGCCCTGTTTTCCAAATATAAAAGAAACAAAAGAAAATAAAATTGCAGTTTCTTCCATAAATGAAAAGTGCTGCTCATCCAAAAGTGATTTTTGTGACTAATCAGCAGTGCCTGCTCTATTCTTGCACTTGTTTACAATGTCTAAAGTAATCAGTGCTATATTTTTTGCTTGATTATTGTGTAATAATTGAACTTTGATGCAGAGAAATTTCAATATTACTACACACTCAAATCCATGATCTTAAAATGGGATGTGAACAAAAGTAACATCAAAACCATAAATTTTTGAATAAGATTGATGTCTTTTGTGATTTATAGCCAAAATTATGTATAAACATAAGTTTCCTTTCCTATTTTAATTTCAAGGAGATTACTGTTTGGGGAAGGTAATCAATTTATAATTTACTCTTTCTCATTGTCAGTCATGCTTTAAAGATCACATCAAGCCAATGTTCTGTCTTCTAAGATATGCCTCAAATCTGGTACACACTAAAACTCCTAGGAGGCCATGGATAGTTTTCATGTATCATTAGAGAATCAATTATATTCTTATTGTAAGTGTGTAGGTTCCTGACTGTTATAAAATAATTATCAACCATCAAAAGAGGTCTGCATTATGTGTATCAAAACCTAAATAATTGTATAATACCTTATCCTTTTTACTGCAGTTGTGTGGGAACAAAATAATAAAAGATAAGGAATTGGAATTTTACTATTAAATCTCAGAAGGAACATGACTATATATCCAGTGATATTTTTAGTAACACCATCAGATAATATAAAGTCATAGTATTTAATACACTAAATTATTAGGTTCTCAATTTATATTATAATATCTTAAGACAACAACCACACATAGAACACTGTCTTAATGCTATGAGGAAAAAAGTCATCAGAATATATCACAAAATATATTTCACATATATTTCTGGACTAATGGTATTTCACATACTGTAATAATTAGAAAGCAAGAGCTTACCTAGTGCCACAGTCCCTGGAATCTGAGTGTACTGTTCTTGAAAGAGAAGGGGAAGTGAGGGTGGCATGAACTGTGTTTGGTGAAATCATGGTGACTGGTATTCCAGGGTACTAGTAATAATGCTGCTGTCAAGATGCCTCTGGAACATAATAAGATGGTTTCAGTTTAACTTGGGAAAGGGAACGTGAACTAGTGATTTTTTTTCTTGCTTTATGGTCTGCTTAACATTTAGTTTCAATGGGTCCCAGTTGCACCCTGCTCTTCTATTAATGCCCTCCATACTGGAAATTCCACGTGTGCCTTTGTTCTCACTAAATCTGGGTTCCATGAAGGCTCAAGCCATAACCTTTTTTAAAAATTTTTTTTCCTAAAAGAAATAGATTACATAAAGCATTACATAAAAAATGTAAGGGATTCCCATATACCCCACTCCCCACACCTCCCATTTCCTCCCATACTAACAACTTCTTTCATTAGTGTGGTACATTCATTGCAATTGATGAACACATTTTGGAGCATTGCCACTAAGCATGGATTATAGTTTACATTGTGGTTTACACTCTCTCCCACTCAATTCTGTAGGTTATGGCAGGATATATAATGGCCTGTATCTGTCATTTCAATTTCATTCAGGACAATTCTAAGTCCCTAAAATGCCCCCATGTTACACCTCTTTTTCCTCTCCTTGACTTTAGCACCTCCAGTGGCCACTTTCTCCACATCAATGATATAATTTCTTTCATTACTAGAATCACCATAAATCTATAGTAGAATACCAATAGGTCCACATAGTCCATATTTTATTCCCCAATCATGAGGATTCTGCGATGGTGATGCCCAATCCACCTCTAATTGAGAGGGAGTTTTGATCTCATACAGCTGATGGATGGGACTTTTTTGTAGACTTTCTCGGTTCCTTGGTATGGTGGTTGTCCATCCTCACTTCCTTGTTAGTTGTCCTGGGTGAGTCCAATAAACTGGAGAGTAGGTGTTGCAACTCTGCTGAGGCTCAGGGCCCAGCTGGCCCAAGAACAGCCCAAAGATTCAAGTCTCTTGGACTCCAGCACCAAATATAGGTTCAAATAGAAGGGACAGAAGAAGCATGTGTAGAGACATCACAACTGAGTCTAACTCTGTCATACTTGGGAGCACAAACTCCACAGCTATCTGCCATGACCATAGGACCTGGGTATCTCCAGAGCCCTCAGGAACCCCACTATTTGGGGTATTTTCTACTTTGGCAGTCTATGAGATACTGCTAAGATGTGCATAAGCATTACTTCTGAGCTGACCTCCTGACTCACTTTGAAGTCTCTTAGCTATATAAACTCTTTTGTCTTTACCTTTTCCCCATTTTATTCAAGGTCTTTTTCCAGTTGTGTTGCTAGTTGGTGCTTGGTAGTAACTCCTCAGTGCCAGGATGGATCATCCCTGGAAGTCATGTCACATGCTGGGGGAAAGGTAATGCATTTATATGCTGAGTTTGGCTTAGAGAGAGGCCACATTTGAGCAGCATGGAGGCTCTCAGTAGGTGTTAGGCACCCTACAACACTAGGCTAAGTTGCAATTTCAAGAGCAAAGGCTCATTAGCATAGTCATCAATATCAAGGGCCCATCAATGGACCATCCTTCTTCACTAGTCATGGCTCCTGTACTCAGGGGATTGTTGCTGTTCCTTTAGAGAATGTGGCAGAACTCCCCAGGATAGTAATTCAATATTCTTTTGGTTATTGTGTGAATCTCTACCCACTGTGAAAATGCCCCATATATGTTTGAACACATTTATGTACCTTATATGTATGCCACAGTGAACTTCCTCCCATGTATCCCCAATCATTGACACCACACACCAATGATTCTCCCCTGCCACAGTTGTAACCCTTCTGTGATCCAAAATTTTTCAAAAATGAAGCCAAGACTGTGGGGGAATATGGCCAACAGGATAGACAGATAAAGCTTACCTCTTATAAAACAACTGAGAGGGAGTCTAGGGCTACCTTGGAAACCTGCTTAGGGGTACAGCAGACCAGGACACTGCTTCACAACTAACAGAAGAGTTGAGGATAGGGAGGAGAAAGCAAAAATAGCAAATGGTGAGTTATTGATCCTCCTGGCCTCCAGGAAGGGCTTCTCCCTGCCATCCCTGAGATATCAGGCAAGGCTAAAACCCTTGGCAAATAGTATCCGACTAAGAGGAGAACAGAGTTCTTCCTCCTTTCCAGCACCTCTAGATATATAGAGAGTGGTGGGCTTCTCTGGTTTATCTAAGACAGTGCTAGAAAGAAAAGGAAGCTGGCAAAAAAAAACTTGAGTTTCTCCAGCCTGTAGCTGGAAGTGGCACTTATACCCCACCCTCAGGACAAACAGCCTAAGTGGAACCACTGTCTTCCTCCTCCAAAAGGAGTGTGGGGGCAACCTCCCTGAAGGGGAGGGTGGAGAGTGATCTCTTTGCCATTATTTTAGCCAGCTGAGCCACCTTGGGTGTCAGAAGGGACCCTGAAATGACAGGGATAGGGGAGGAGGATCTCCTCAAGCAGGCTTCCAGGCCTAGCAGCCTAGGTAAAGAGAGAATTTACATCAGAAAGGAGGCAGAGATAATAGGGAGGGAATAGGGGCAAGTCTTGCTAACCTAAGAAGGCACATTAACTCAGTGGAAGAGCTCCTTCCTAGAATATACAAGGTCCTGGTTCTATCCCTGGCTCCTCTCTGAGAAGCAATAAAAGGTTATCAAGCATCCAGTGAAACTTTCTGACAGGGAACACATTGACATCCACTTTTAATTCATTCTATATTTTTCTCCATTCCATTTCATGTTTCATTGTTTCTATTCCACATTTCTAATTTTATTCTACTTATTACTCATGGTAATTATTCAGTTGCCTATGTCTTTATGGTTCCTCTCCTACCTTTTACTGTTATCACTACTGTTATTCATTCTCTCTTCCTATTTCTCTGGTACTAACATTTTTTCCAAGGGAACATAGACAATGGCAAGGAAACAGAATAAGAGGAATGAAGTATCAAAGTGAAACCATACCACAGTCAAAAGCAACAAAATAAAACCATAGAGCAGAGAGAGAAGCCAATCAACTGAATAAACACACCAAGATAAACAGATGACTAGATACCAACAAAAAAATACGAGGTACTCTAAGAAACAGAAAGACATGGCCCAGTCCAATGAACAAAGAAAAAACCAAGAGGAGATGAAGAACATGGAACAACTAATCAAAGCTATCTAAACATCCTGAATCAACTTAATGAAGTGAAGGAATAGATTAAGGATATTAAGAAGACACTGGTGGAACATACTGAAGAAATTGTAAATATACATAAAAAAATAACAGATATGATGGTGATGAATGGCACAATCCAAGATGTCAAAAATATAATGGAAGCACACGATAGCAGATTTGAACAGACAGAGGAAAGAATTAGCGATATGGAAGATAGTACATCCGTAATCAAACAGATAATAGGATAGATAGATAAAAAGATAGAAAAAATCCAGTAGGGACTCAGGGACTTGAATGACAACACAAAATGCACAAACATATACATTGTAAGCATCCCAGAGGGAGAAGAGAAGGAAAAGGGGACATCAAGAGTTTTGGAAGACATGATGGCTGAAAACTTCTCAACCCTATTAAAGGAGATGGATCCAAGAAGCACAGCATGCCCCAAATAGTATAAATCCCAACAGGCCTATACTTGTGAAATTTTCCAATGCTCGAGACAAAGAGAGAATACTGAAAGCAAGAGAAAAGAGAACCATCACATACAAGTGAAGTTCAATAAGATTAAGTGCTCATTTCTCATCCAAAACAAAGGAGGCAAGAAGGCAGTGGTATGACATTGTTATGGTGCCAAAGGAAAAAAAACTTCCAGCCAAGAATTCTCTATCCAGCAAAACTGGCTTTCAAAAATGAGGGAGAGTTCAAAATATTCACAAACAAGATCTAAGAGAATATGTTAAAAAACCTGCACTTCAAGAAATACTAAAGGGAGATCTGCAGGTTGAAAGGAAAAACAGGAGAGAGAGAGTTGGAGGAGAGTATAAGAACAACTAAAAATACAAAAAGAGTAATGAAAACAATATATGACATACATAAATCCAAAGAAAATATGGCTAATCTAAGTAATTCCATGAAAATGATAACATTGATTGTTAATGGACTAAACTCACAGGTCAAGAGACACAGACAGGCAGAATGGATAAGGAAATATTACCTATCTATATTCTGTGTACAAGAAACCCACCTTAGACCCAGGGATTCAAGAAGGCTGAAAGTGAATAGTTGGAAAACAATTTTGCAAGCAAACAACAACCAAAAAAGGGTGGGAGTAGCTAAAATAATATCAGAAAAAATAGATTTTAAATGCAAAACTATTTTAAGAGACAAAGACAGATGCTATATATTAGTAAAAGGGGTAATCTTTCAAGAATAAAGAACAATCATAAATATTTATGCACCTAACAGGGGCACCTCAAAATACATGAGGCAAACACTGGAAAAAAGAAGTGGAGAAATAGATGCCTCTACAATTATAGTGGGGCACTTTAATACACCAATATCACTATTAGAACATCTCAACAGAGAATCAATAAAGAAACAAATACTTTGAATAATTACATTAGAGGATGTGGACCTAATAGACATATACAGAACACTACACCCAAATACAACAGGATATACATTCTTCTCAAGTGCACATGGATCATTCTCCAAGATGGACCACATACTAGGCCACAGAACAAAGCTCAATGAATTCAGAAAGATTGAAATTATACAACGTAATCTCTCTGACCACAATGGAATGAAGCTGGAAAATCAGTAAGGGCCAGAGAACAGTTTAGGCATAAAGATATGGAAGTTAAACAACACATTCTTAGACAAACAGTAGGTCCAGGCAGAAATTAAATAAGAAATCAGTAACTACCTTGAAATGAATGAAAATGACAACACAACATATCAAAACTTATGGGACGCAGCAAAAGTGGTACTGAGAGGGAAATTCATAGCCATCAATGCACATATCAAAAAAGAAGAAAGAGCTAACATCAAAAACCTAACTGCAAACCTGGAAGATTTAGAAAAAGAACAACAAACTAACCCCAAAGAAAGTAGAAAGAGGAAATAACAAAGATTAAGGCAGAACTAAATGAAATAAAAAATAAGAAAGCACCAGAAAAAATAAACAAAACCAAAAGCTGGTTCTTTGAGAAGATCAATAAAATTGACAAACCATAACTATCTAGGCTAACAAAAAAAGAAAGAAGATGAAAATACACAAAATAAGAAATGAGGAAGGGATATCAACACTCACCACACAGAAATAGAGTATCATAAGAGGGTACTTTGAAAAATTGTCAACAAGATTGACAATTTAGAGGATATGGACAAATTCATACAAACACACAAGCAGCATACATTGATGAAAGCAGAAATTGATGAGCTCAACAGACAAATCACAAGTAGTGAGATAGAATCAGTCATTAAAATCCTCCTAACTAAGAAGAGCCCAGGACCAGATAGCTTCACATGTGAATTCTGCCAAACATTCCAGAAAGAACAAACACCAATCCTGCTTAAACTCTTCCAAAAAGTAGAAGTTGAAGGAACGTTGCCTAACTAATTCTATGATGCCAACATCACTCTAATACGAAAGCCAAACAAAGACACCACAAGAAAGGAAAACTATAGACCAATCTCCCCAATGTACCCAGATGCTAAAATCCTCAACAAAATACTTTCTAAACATATTCAACAACACAGCGAATGAATTATACACCATGACAAAGTGGGATTCATCCCTGGTATTCAAGGATGATTCAGTATAAGAAAAGCAATCAATGTTATATATGACGTAAACAGATTGAAAGAAAAAAATCACATAATCATCTCTATAGATGCAGAAAAATCATTTGACAAAATACAGCACCATTTCCTGATTAAAAAAACTACAAAAAATAGGGATAGAAGGAAACTTCCTCAACATGATAAAGGGTATATATGAAAAACCCACAATGAACATCTTAAACAATGGTGAAATCCTAAAAGCTTTCTATCTAAGATTGGGAACAAGACAAGGTTGCCCACTATCAATGCTCCTATTTAACATTATTTTAGAAGTACTTGCTCAAGCACTTAGGCCAGAAAAAGATAGAAAAGTCATCCAAATTGGAAAGGAAGAAGTAAAAATTTCACTATTTGCAGACATGATCCTATACATACAAAGCCCTGAGAAACCCACAGCAAAGCTTCTAGAGCTTATAAATTAGTTTAGTAAAGTCACAGGTTATATGATCTATGTGCAAAAATCAGTAGCACTTCTGTACATCAATAATGAGCAATCTGAGGAGGAAAACAGGAAAAAAAATATCACTTGCAATAGCAAATAAAAAAATCAAATACTTAGGAATAAATTTGAAGGTGTAAATGATTTATATGCAGAATATTACATAACACTGTTAAAGGAAATCAAAGAAGACTTAAATAAATGGAAGAATATTCCCTGTTCATAGACAGGAAGACTAATCATCATCAAGATGTTTATCCTACATAAACTGACCTACAGATTTAAAGCAACTGCAATAAAAATCAACACAGCATTTTTTCCTGAATTGGACAAACTAACTACAAAATTCATTTGAAAGGGCAAGAGGCCCAGAATAGCCAAAGACATATTGAAAAAGAAAAATGAAATTACAGGAATCACACTACTTAACTTTAAAACAAACTTCAAAGCTACAATAGTCAAAACTGCATGGTATTGCCACAGGGATAAACATACTGACCAATGGAACTGAATCAAGAGTTCTGATATAGAACATCACATATACAGTCATCTGATATTTGACAAGGCCACTAAGCTCACTCACCTGGGAGAAAATGGCCTCTTCAACAAATGGTGCTTGGAGAATTGGATATCCATAGCCAAAAGAATGAGAGAAGAACACCATCTCACACTTTATACAGAATTTAACTCAAGATGGATCAAATATCTAAATATAAGAGCCAAGACCATAAAGACCTTGGAAGATAATATAGGGAACAGAACCTTGTAATAGGAAATGGTTTCATGAATTTCACACCTTAAAGCATGAGCAGTGAAAGAATAAATAGACAAATGGGACCTCCTCAAAATTAATAACTTTTGCACCTCAAAGGAGTTTGTCAAGAAAGTGAAAAGGCAGCCTACCCAATGGAAGAAAATTTTTGGTAACCATATATGTGATAGTATTCTATTATCTATCATATATAAAGAAATCCTACACCTTGAAAATAAAAAGACAACTTATTTTAAAAATGAGCAAGTGATTTGAATAGACACTTCTCCAAAGAAGGAATACAAATGGCTAAAAAGCACACGAAAAGATGCTCAACATCACTAACTATTAGGAAAATGCAAATCAAAAGTACAATGAGATGCCATCATACACCCATTAAACTGGTGGCTATTAAAAAACAGAGGACTGTAAGTGTTGGAGAGGATGTGGCGTAATGGGAGCCCTCATCCACTGCTGGTGGGAATGTAGAATTGTGTAGGCATTGTGGAGGACAGTTTCATGGTTCTTCAAAAAACTAACTATAGGTCTGCTTTCAATCCCAGTGTCTTTTTAATATCCTCAATCTCTTCATTCCCTTCATTAAGTTGGTTCATGACATTTGTTTGGACACCTCTGATTAGTTGTTTCATGTTCTGCATCTCCTCCTGGTTTTTAGTTTGTTCATTTGACTGAGCCATGTCTTACTGTTTCTTAGTATGGTTTATAATTTTTTTCTTGGTGTTTGGGCATCTCTTTATCTTGTGAGTTTATTCAGTTGATTAGTTTCTCTCTCTATTCTAGGGTTTTATTTAGTTGCTGTTTTTGTGTGTGTGGTAAGTTTTCTCTTTGATACTTGTTCCTCATATTCTATTTCCTTGCTGTTGTCTATGATCCCTTGAAAGTAAAAGATTAGGGCCAAAGAAAGGAAAGTGGTAAAAAGAGAAAAAGGTAATATAATAATAGTAAAATGTAGAAGAGGAACTGTATAAGACCTATAAAAATGAATAAACTCATGTAAAAAGTGCAGAGGAATGAGAATAATAAAGTGGGATACAAACAATGAAATGAAAAACTGAATAGAGAAAAATATCTATCATGAATTAAAAAGCCAGAATAATAAGAAGAGAGGGTAAGAGAAAAGTTTTAAAAAAGAAAAGAAAGCAGGATAGAGGAGATAGAAATAAAAACAAGAAAAATTGAATACTAAACAAAGAGAGGTGGAATGCAAGAACAAAAACAGAAAGCAGAAGATAGGATGATGAAGGAAGGAAAAGAAATAGCATAGGTAGACAAAATTGGTGTACAAAAAAAAGGAAAAAAGGAAGGGGGAAACACAGGAAAGAAACTAGACTGCAGCACCTAATCTTTAAAAGGGGGGGGGGGGAAGAGGGAAAAGAAAAAAAGAACAAAAAAACAAACACTCAGGGAAGTAATCAAACAAAAACTTAGGAAAAACAGCATTGGAACTTCTTAGGCTGCCAGTGTTCAGCAATCAATTACCCTGCTGCCTGCCCTCTGCAGGTTTTGAATCAGGTTTTAGCAAGTAAACTAAGTTAAATTTTAAAAAAGGAACCTTTTTTAAAGAAAAATAAGAGACCCAAGAGAAGCTAATACAAAAATAATGTCTATGTGTTCCCTGTCCTAAAGTATCAGCTGGGTGTTTGATAACCCAGTGGATCACTACTCTAAGGAGAGCTGGGTATTGAGCCAGGGACCTTGTATATTCAAAGCAGAGACTCTTCTACTGAGCTAAACTTCCTTATTGTGCCAGTTAGCTAGAGAGCTATCCAGTCATTTTCCCTAGGGCAGGTTTAACTCTTTGCAGTTCCATAGATTCCTGCTGATTTGGAGCCTGTCTGTCCCTGCCCCCTTTCTATTCTTATTGCTTTTTCTCCCAGGGCAGCAGGACATTATAGCCTGTGTGATCAGATCCCCCCTCACCTCTCCTGGTCAGGTTGAGTTCCCTTCTGAATTTCAAATGGGACCCTGGTACCTATACTCACTGCAGGGAAATGACTCTTAACCCTCTTCCAGACCATCCCTTCCTCCCAGGAGACCCTAAATAGGCCCTTGGAAGGTCAAGTGCTTCCTACCGCCTGCCTCCCTTAGAGGAGTTGGAATTTGATAGTTTTTAGCACTAAACTAGTCAATTGCCTGACTCTGCCCTCTCCTAGCCCAAGTTCCTCTCTCTCAGGTTGGCTAGGTAAATCAGGCTGCCTGAGCAGCTTTGCCTCTGCCCTCTTCCCAGAGCCACCTCTTGCCAGCTGGTATACTCCCTAAAGTTCAAAGGGTGTCCAGGTAACCAAGCCCACAGAAAGGAAACCCCTGTCCACCTTTCACCAGAATGCTCTTACTTTCAGAGAATGCTCCCTCCCACTTTGTGGCTAGTGGGAGTCAGGGGGTTCACAGCAGCTTTTTGCCTTGAGGGTGGGGCTTAGCTGCCACTGTTTCCAGCCACCAGGGTGAGAAACATAGTTTTCCCTTGGGCTTTTTATCTTTGTCCACTTCCCTCCAGATCAATGCCCTGAAGCCTCCTGTTCTGTGGGTTCCCAAAACAGCTCACTCAGGCAGGATCTTGCCCCTTCTCAGCCGTTTTTTGTGAGAGCTGGTGAGTGCCCACTTAAACCAACACCATCTTGCTGGATCTCCCCAACATTCTTGGTAATGTGTATCCCTGGCACCTAGCACACAGTTCTGGTCCCATTAAAAATCATTTATTGACTGATGTGAGTTAATATAATCATCATAACATCACCAGGAAAATGCAGGTTTCATTGTTTCATAAAGGAGGGGCTGTTAGTACTTAACCTACCAAAAACCATGCAGATGTTTGATAGCCTGGCTGTTCTGAGCGTAAATGCCTTCTGCTTGCTTCTCTACTCTGCGTGGCCTTTTTATAAGGTGTGGAATCAGCAATGAATTAGGAACTGGGGGAACTGGGTTCTGGTCCTGGTGGTTTCATTAAGCACATCGGTGATATTTGTCAAGATGCCTGTTTAGGGCCCTATTCAGAACTTGCTGTCAAATGACAGTTGGGAGAGAGTATCTTGAGGTACCACCTCTAGAACTTTCTCCTTGTATCTGGGAATTGACTGAATGTCATTGCTCTGACAAATACCACAAAATGGGTTGGCTTATCCAAGGGGAATTTATTGTCTCATTTTTTGGGTGGCTAGTAGGCATGTTTCTTCCTGGGGTTGGAAACATTCAGGTGCTGGTTTGGCAGCAGTCTTGGGGTTCTTTGCTTTACCATCACATGTTGATGTTTTCTCCTTTCTCTTTTGAATTCCTGCTGGCTTCCAGCTTTTGCTTCCTCCTTGTGGCTTTCTGATTCTAGCTTCTCATTTCTTTGTCTTTGTAAGGCCTCCAGGAATGTGGCTTTAGGCCCAGTCTCATTTAGCTGGGCCATAATTTAACTAAAAATAACTTCTACCAGAGATCCTCTTTACTATGGATCCATGCCCAATGAATATGGATTAAGATTAAGAACATATCTAAATTGAGGCATATATCTACAAAACTAAAATTATAGTGGATAAATGACACTGTTACTATTACCTAGACATGTCATTTACAAATGACCTACAATTTAAAACAAGAGTTTTCTGATTAATAAAATATTTCCTGGGATTGTTCATAGCCAACACCCACTTTCACTGAGGCCAGCAGAGGATGTCAGGAGGGCTAAAACAAATGAATCTCTTTTGTCTGGTCCCCATTATTTTTTAAGTACAGAATTACCATATGATCTGGTGATCCCTCTAATAGGCATATACCCAACAGTATTGAAAGCAGGGACTCAAACAGATATCTGTACACTGACGATTTCACAATTGCCAGAAGATGGCAGCAACCCGTGTCCATCAACCAAATAATGGATAAGCAAAATGTGGCTTATGCATATATACACTAATGCAAGGTGGTAATAATAGGGTGGTATATTGAAAAAAAAGACACCCTAATGTAAACTATACAGTATTGTAATATTCTTTCATCAATTGTATCAAAGTACCACACTAATGTAAAGTATTATAATAAAGGAGTTATAAGGGAAACTATTTGTTACATGATTTTCTGTAAACCTACAATAATTCTATTTTAAACATTAAATTAACAAAAAGCCCCCAAAACTCTTATTTCCAATCCAGTTTCATGTAGTTTTTCTCATATATTTTCTTGCAGAGTGTATATATGTTTTCATTTTATGTTTATTTTAATGATCCATTTCAGTTCATTTTGTGCAGAATTTATATATTGCACTAATCTGTTGTGATTAGTTTAGGTAATCTGTGATCTTTTCTCCATTATTCAGGTCATGCAATAGTTCATGGCACATATATATTTTGTTATTATCAGTGTTCACGCTAAAATTGTATTTTTTCTGCTGTCCTTTAAGCTCTATTAGCCTCTGTACAGCAGTCTGTCCTCAAAGTCGTTTATCTTAAAGTAGGAAAATTATTCCAGTGGGTGACCTCACACCCACACATTAGTATTATTGGCCTCATTCTGATTGCACCTATTTAGGGCCTGCACCCAATGTAGTCAGCAGAGTTTGATTCTCTAAATGATAGCCAAATCATGGTCCACCTTTTAGTCAAACCATACAATGGATAAAGGATAGAATGGATGCTGCAGGGGGGAGGGGGGAGGCAACTGTTAAGGGACATAATGTCACAGATGAAACAAAAGAAGAGATTCAAAATTAAAAATTAAAAAGCACTTCCGGAGACGGGCCCGGTGCACTGGGTCCGTGGTCCTCTGGTGGGTGAGGGACAGGGGTCGCAGGGCCAGGCCGGAGGTGGTGGGGCCGGTAGAGCCCTCGGGCGCCCGCCCACAGGCCACCCCCTTGGACCGGTCCCTGGTGCTGCTGCAGTGCACGTCGGCTGGCCTGGCGAGCGCCAGTCCGGCGAGCTCAAGTGCCTGTGCTGCGAGCTGGCGAGCACATGCAGGGCGGTCTCGACCTCCTCGGCGCTGCTGGAACTGAGCCATCTGGACGCCGAGCGCACCCAGCTGCCGTGCGGGCTGCCCACCTCCCTGCGCCGGCACGACCTGCTGGAGGAGGAGGGTGGGCCTGGGGCTGGGGCCCAGTGTGGGCGGTGCGCCGGGCTGCCGGGTGCCTGTCCTTTGCGAGGTCTCCTGTGCGTGGGCTTCCTCAGGACAACCTCGGCGCCTGGCTGGTACTCCCGCACAAGCCCACTCCCCAACCTCGCTTTTCCTCCCCCCACCCCCCACCTGCCTCCCAGGAAATGGGTGTTGCTAGCCTCTGGGTAGGAGACAGTCGACAGAGAAAGGCGAAGAAGTCGCCTGAACCTGGCTGCTCCATTCACCTTACTTCTGCCTCTCCAGGCCGGCCAGCCAGTGTCCCTCCACCCTGAGAACAGTGTCGTTGCATTTGACTTTTCAAGTGCGATGCCATGTCTACATGAAGAAGGCAAGACCTGGTTTCTCGCTGCAAAAATTCCTTAGACCAATTACCCTGATGAATGAAAAAACTCTCTATTTTAAATCAGTAGAACCAAAATCGGTGCCATGCATTATGGTCAAAAGAAATGACAGTATCTCTGTTTAATTTTACACAGAAACATACAGCTCACACATTCGCCTGGTGATCACCCTCGTTTAAAACCAGCTTGGCCGAGGGACGGGGCCAGCTGAGCAGGCCGCGGCAGCCGAACCGGTCCTGCCGCGTACCGGTCCCGAGCAGGGCAGCAGTGGCCTCCAGATGCCGCCCAGGGCGGGCGCGGCCTGGCCTGTCTCGGGTGGCAGCAGCCGCAGCAGCGGCGCGGCCCCCACTCCGCGGCTGTGGCCGGGTCCGATGCCGCCGCCTTTGACCTCCAGGCTCTCTGCGTCCTCCTGGGCTCAGCCAGCTAGGTGGGCGCCGG
>JAKSZT010001632.1:93208-142230 GCA_026826555.1 Tolypeutes matacus | reverse complement strand
TCAGGCTCTCTGCGTCCCTCCTCCGCCACCACCCGGCATTCTCTGAATGTTTCATTCAATTCACCAGTGAACCCCGCTTATCATGGGCCTTTATTGTTGGGATTTTTTTTTTAATGGAGTGAATCTTTTCATTTGTTAAAGATCTGTTGATAAAGTTTCTATTATTGTGTTAACCACGGACATTTATGTTTTCAATAATTTGTCTATTTCATCTTATTAACTAATCATTCTGAAATGTAAGTAGTATTCCACCACTTCCACTTGATTTAGTTATTTCTATCTGCTTTCTATTTTTTCTTTGTATGTCTAGGTAAATTTTTCAAATTTTATTGATTTTTCAAAGAACCATTTTTTTTTCTTTTTAAAATTTCTCTATTGATTTTTCTCTGCTCAATTTCATTTATCTCTACTCTAATCTTTGATTTTTTTTCCCATTGGCCCTCTTTGTTTTTAGTTTGCTCATTTTTTTCTAACACCACAAGTTTAGAAGTTATTTGATACCTTTATTCATTTTTTAAGGTGGGTATTTATAGCTATACATTTCTTTCTGAGAACTGCCTTCCCTGCATCTCATAACTTGGAGTATGTTTTGTTTTTGCTTTCATTCATCTCAAAACATTTTATAATTTCTCTTGTGATTTCCAATTTGATCCATTGGCTGCTTAAAAATGTAATTTTTAATTTGCAGGTAGTTGTAAATTTTTCTGTTTTGCTTGTTATTGATTCCTTGCTTTATTCCATTATGCCCCGATCACATAGTTTGTAAAATTTCAACCTTTCTAAATTAATCTACATTTGTTTTGTGCCCTAACAAATGGTCTTTCCTAGAGAAGGATACATGTGCTCTTTTGAAGAAAGTGCATTTTCCTTTTGATGGGAGAAAGTTGACTGTATATTCTGTTGGCTCTAGTTGATTTATAGTGTTGTTAAAATCATTGCCATTATTGGTTTTCTCTCTAGATGTTTTATCAATTACCAAAATAATCTTTTGTGGTCTCTAACTATTATTGTAGAATTGTATATATCTCCCTTAAGTTCTGACAAAGTTTTCCTTCATATGTTTTGAGGCTCTATTGTTAGATGCACCTTTATTAGTAATTTTTCTATATTCTTGGAAAGTATATTCTATACTCTATTTCTATTTATATATTATGTCTTTCTTCATCTCTTGTAACAGTTTCTATTTTAAAGTATATTTGGTCTCATATTTGTATACTCACCTCAGCTATTCACATGCAATATATTTCCATCTTTCCATTTTCAACTTATTTATTTATTTGGACTTAAAATTACTTTTCTACGCACATTTGATAATCCTTTTGGACAGCCATTCTGCCAAACTCTGCCTTTTGATAGGAGTGTTTAATTCATTTACATTTAATGTAATTACTAAAAAAGCAGGTGCTACTTCTGCCATTTAATGATTTGCTTTTATATGTCTTATACCATGTGTGTCCCTCATTTCCTCCAGTACCACCTTTATTGTGTTTATTGGATCTTCTGTTTTGAATCATTTTGATTCCTTTCTCATTTTCTACTGTGCATATTTTGAGGTATTTTCTTTGTAGTTATGATACTTACTACACTTAATATTCTAAATTTGTAAGCATCTACTTTGAATTGATACAGACCTAATATCAGTTCTTGTAAACTTGATTTCATGTGTCATCTTGACTGAGTTTTGGTGTCTAGTTTTGGGGTAAGCAAGCACTGTCCTGATTGCTGCTGCGGGGGCATATTCTGGATGAGCTTTGCATCTATAAAATGTTGATTGCATCTAAGACTGATTGCTTCTATAGCCAACAACATGGGAAGTCTCCTCATCTAATCAACTGGAGATATTAACAGCCAGAATTTAGGATTTCATCTACCAGAAAGAAAAGTTTTTCCTCACCTTTGGCTAGTCAGCTTCCCCTGTGGAATTCTCATTTAAATTCAGCATCACCTTTATTGGTATTTCCCACTGGTGGCCTGCCCTTCAGAGTTCAGACTAGCCAGACCTCATGGTCTAGGAGCCCATTCCTTAAAATAAATCACTTCTCCCTTCAGCCTTCCCATAGTCTGAGCCCAGGACAAAGGTAAAATAGGATAACCATTCTACTTTCTCCACCTGATAGGAACTTGAGTACTAAACACTATGTTGTAAAAGAGAAATATGAACCAGAAAAATTGATTAGTAATGTTCACCTATTCTAGCTCTCTCTAAGGCATAGTCAGGAATCAGACCACAGCAGTGGCACAAAACACTGACATCAGAGAATACCTGTATCTCCTGGGACTTGTGTGAACATTGGCAGTTTTTACCTCTTATCTCTGGCTCCCAATAAATGATGGAAAGCATTTGGCCTCCAACAAAATGAGAATCCCACAAAATATACTACAAATATATCTATTAAAATATTTATAAATAGCCAAAAGAGGGAAAAGACCAAGTTTCCATTTAAGGGAGAATGGATAAACAATGTATAGTAATTCACACAATTGAAGACTACTACATAAATAAAATGAATGGACTATGGATACACATAACATCCTTATGCTGAGTGAAAGAAGCCTTATCCAAATACACATGCTGTATAATTCCATTAATATGAATTGTCAGAACAGGTGAAAGATACTCATTATGGAAAAAAATCAGGATATATATGGGGATTAACTGGAAATTGCATCATGAGGGAACATCATGAGTGAAGGTTAATGGTCTACAACCTGAAAGGGATTTGGGTTACATAGATATATATTTTGTTAAGTCATTACCTAAGATGTGCATTTACTGTATCTAAATGTGACAGTTTGAGATTATGTTTGTGAATCCCAAAAAGAGAAAGATCTGTTCCTCTGGGTGTTATACCCTTTGATTGTATTAAATCCAGTGAGGGGCCTCTGATTAAGTTTACTTGATAAAATCAATTTAGGGCTTCATCAATAAGATGTAAGTCAGATTGAGTCCCCACCCCCTTGGTGGGCTGATATAAATGGACACCCACTCAAGAAGAAACACAGGAAGAGAAAGCTCTATCATTTTTTATCCTGAGGCCCTAGGGGGAGATGAACCATTCACTTGATAGTTTGCATCTAACTTTGGGAAGAGAGCCAAGACTGATGTAGAAGTCTCAGAAAGAAATGAGCCCTATACCAGGAGAGAGAGTAAACCCTGAGAGACAAGTCCTATGCCAGCCTGCAGCTGAGAGAAAGGAAGCCCAGAGGGGAAGGTTGAACCCTCCCAGAGATCAGTGACCATCTTGCTTCAACACATGGCAATTGACTTTGGTGAGAAAGCAACCTTGGGTTGGACTCTTTAGGCCCTTGTAACTGTAAGCTTTTACCCCAAATAAATACCCTTTTAAAAAGCCAACAGATTTCTGGTACTTTGCATTGGTAGTCCTTTGGCAGACTATTACAGTAAATTTTAAATAAAGGTGAATAAAATACAAAAGGGTTGTGGAAAGATAATGAAGTTGGAAACTCCAGGAGTTAGTTCCTGCATGAGAACAGCTACTGAACTGGCACTAACTGTCTGAATCAACTATTTTGAAACTCCAGAACATAGTAGAAAAGTGTTGAATGTCCAGGTAAGAGAGGGAGTGGGGAGGATGAGGCTGGTAATTGCAGTAAATCCTGGTTAGTTTCACCCATCCCCTATCCAAGAGACTGCTTGTATGCAGCAGTGTGATCCTTAGCTCCAGCTCTAGTGTAGACAACTGGTACCAGGTTGGATATAAAGACCTAATTCCCAAGATCCTTGGGTTGAAGTCCAGAAGCTGATCACTGATTCTGTTCAGCTAATTTACATCACTGTGGACCAACTCTGAGGATGGCCATATATTATGGTGTAGTTGTCTAGGCCCCTCAAGTAAATGCCATGAAATATGAACTATGTTGGGTTAAACAATAGGAATTTGTTAGCTTATGGTTTTGACACAAAAATAAAATCCAAGTCAAGGCATCATGGTGATGCTTCTCCCTGAAGATTGGTGTTCTGGGACTGGTGGCTGATGTTCTTTGGTCCTAAGCTTGTCAAATGACAAGGCACAGACTGGCATCCCCTGGTCTCTTTCTTTTCTTCCTTCTCTTCTGGGTTCCAGTGGAGTTCAACTTCTTGTGGCTTTCTCTCTCTCTCTGAATTTCATTCTGCTTATAAAAGACTCTAGTAAAAGGATTAAGACCATCCTGATTGAGGCTTTTGTGGACCCCAGAAAAAATCATGTCCTTTTTGAGGTTTCCAGAAGTTACAGCTATGCTGAGATGGCCTCACCTGTCAAAATCCTCTGGCACCTAATTTTATATCCTACTCTTAGGTGACATACAGTGGCAGCCATTCATGATGCTTTCTTGGACCTGCTGGCTATCATTAATTTTATAGCCATATGTGTTCTTAGAGTATACTACAGCATGCTTGTAAATTTACTACAGTGTTCAGAAGCCTCAACATAGTCCCTAGAGTATAATAATTAGAGATTATTTAACCATTTACTTATCCATTACTATAATATTGAGTAATCAATACAGTTGTGAGTTTTGGAGATTAATTAGCAAGAAAAACATGGAATTTTAGGGCAAAAATATTATGTTCCACTGTGTGAAAAATGTGATATGAGGAAAAAGAGAAAAATCAAAGTTATTTCAGGATGTTGTATGTGAACAAACCAGGGCAGATATTGGAATCATAGAATGGGGGGCTGTTGTATATACTTATTGAATAAATGATATATATATAAGTAAGCAAATAAATAGCACATAATTTAAGAGAATCACCCATGGACACCAGATTATTGTTTTCCAGCCTGACATTTCTTAACAACTTTTTCCAGAATGAATACAGCAAAGCCCATTCTTGCTGGGTGAAGTCTAGAGCTACATTTCTGAAGGCCACTGATTCATAAAACATAATGGACATTCTAGTTCAGAAAGCACCGTCCATACCAGTGTCCAGAAGAGGATGGCTGGGATGACAGCAATGAGGAAGGGAGGAGTTACATGTATAGAACACTCGAACTGTGTTTAGAATTCAGTCAGATTGTTCTCAGTGCTAACTTGGCATTCATCATTCAGATGCACTTACAGGGACATACATATATAATAAATAATGAAACCTCGTTATAAAGAAATATCACATGAGATGTGGTGTGATATAGCCTTGAAATTTCCCAACAAACTGGTAATTATGACTTTCAGATGTTATTTATATAATCTGCCCTCTAGAATTCATAACTAAATCTGTATTTAACAACTTCAAGAGAATTTACAGATTCATCATAAGGGAAGAAGTAATCAGATCTGACACTTTTTAACCATGACTATGGTTTGAATATTCCCCTGACAGACCCCAGTTTCTTCATCTATAAAAGTTATAAAGTGCTTTCTAACAAACACAAGTGATAGGTCTATTTTACATTAAAATAGCAGAAAAATCTTGAAGCAATGTACAACATCTGCATAACTGAATAGATTTCACACAGAACTTCGGATCAGTAGGTTCTTCTTCTTTCAACTGTACAAAACTCAAGTGTTTATGAAAAGATTTAGGGTAGACATTCAGGAGCACAAGGCAGTGACCACTGAGACTGCTATACTGAAGTATGGTTCTATTCTGACTCTTCCTATGGTAGAAGGACTCCCATACTCACTCTTCTGGATCTCCAAACCCCAGTTTTCATTGTCTCTCTTGTATCTGCATCTTGACTTTCTGTTCAAGGATGACATTAGCCTCTTTATTGATTTTGGTCTCTCTCTTTCAGACAGGGCAGGCTTTGAGGGAATGTGTGAGTATTCACCTTGTCATATGTTGTATCAGTGTGTGGAGACCTACATAATGAGAAGGAAGGTGTTGGAATCCCACACTGGGGAGTACTTCTATTTTCTCAGATAGAGGGGTGGGAGTCTCTTGAGAACATAGGCAGTGCCTAATAGGGGAGGACAGGCAAGTATGCCAAGTCCTCAATGTTGTTGCAAGTAACTATGAATCTTGTTCTTCAAGGAGTGAAGCTTGGTGTTTGCCATGGGTCCTGAGGGGAGGGGAGGGAGGAATAGAATAGATGGAATATGGGGCATTTTGGGGGCTATGAAATTGTTCTACATGATATTGCAGTGATGGATACAGACCATGTTAAATTTTGTCAAAATATATAAAATGTTATGGTCCAAAATGTAAACCATAATGTAAATCATTGACCATGGTGTTTCAATATTTGTACATCAGTTGTAACAAATGTTACCATCCACATGTAAAATGTTTTTAACAGGGGAGAGGGGAAAGGTGAGGATGGTGGGTATATAGGAATCTCCTGTATTCTGTATGTGACTTTTCTGTAACCTAAAACTTCTTTGAAGACAAAATTTAAAAAATAAGATATTGAGTGAATAAGCCGAAAAAAGTCACTGTACATACTAGACAACAGATCTTACAGTGATGAAAAACAATGTCAAAAAATTTTGATTTTACATTTTTTAATTTAAAAATTTAAAATTTTTTTTGTATTTTATTTTTTATTTTTAAAACTATCATTATTTCATTTTCTTATTAAATATTTGGTTATTTTGTCAGCTTCATTTTTGAGGAAGTTTTGGATCACAGAATGGTTACAACTGTGGCAGGGGAGGATCATTGGTGCAGGGTGTCAGTGATGGGGATGCATGGGAGGAAGTTCACCTGGGGAATATCTATAAGGCATATGAATGAGTTCACGTGTTCATGGGTCATTGTCCCTGTGGGTAGATAACTGAAAGATATCCAATTCCCATCCTGGGGAGCTCTGCACATTTTCTAATGGGACAGCAGGAATCCCCCATGAACAAGGGCAGTGACTAGTGAAGGAGGATAGACCACTGATGGGCCCTTGATATTGATGATTGTATTTAGGAACCTTTAACTTGAAATTGGAACTTAGCCTAGTATTATAGGGTGCCTAAGAGTTATCTCCTGAGAGCCTCCTTGTTGCTCACATGTGGCCTCTCTTTAAGCCATACTCAGCATGTAAATGCATTGCCTTCCCCCAGCATGGGACAACTGGGGATGAGACTCCCTGGCATTAAGGGTCTTCTACCAAGCATCAAGTAGCAATGCAACTGGAAAAAGATCTTGACTAAAAGGGGAAATGGGTAAAGACACATGAGTATATATAGCTAAGAGACTTCAAAGTGAGCTCAGAGATCATTCCAGAGGTTATGCTTATGCACATCTGAGCAGGATCTCATTGACTGCCAAAGTAAATATTGCCTCAAATAGCAGGGCTCCTTAGAGTTCTGAAGATATCTAGACACTATAGGCAGGGCAGACAGCTCAGGAGTTTGGTGCCCTGCCAGAGGGCCTTTAGAATTTATACTCCCCAGTGTGACAGACTGGGACTCAGTTGTGGATTCCCTTCACATGGCTCTTCTGCCCCTTCTATTTGAACCTATATTAGAGTTGATAAGTGTATGTCAAAGAGACTTAAATCTTTGGGCTTTCTATGTGCCAGCGGGGCCCTGAATCTCAACAGAGATGTAACACCTCTCCAGTTCATTGGACTCACCCAGGGCAACTAACAAGGAGATGATGATGGACAATGCCCATCCCAAGGAACAGAAAGAGCCTGCAACCACAAGCAAGGTAGTCCCATCCATCTGCCCCATGGGATCTAAGCCACCTCTCAATGAAAAGTGAACACCATCCCAGAATTATCAGGATTGAGTAATGAATGATGGACTAGAGTAGACATGGTTATTCTACTATAGACTTATTGTGATTGTAGTGATTGAAGAATTTTATTATTGATGTGGAGGCAGTAGCCACTGGAGGTTCTGAAGGGAGGGAGAGGGAAAAATAGTTGTAATATGTGGGCATTTTTGGGGACATGGGAATTGTCCTGAATGCCATTGCAATGACAGATACAGGCCATTATATATCTTGTCATAACTTATGTGTGGGAGAGATGTAAACTATAATCATGCTTCATGGCAATGCTCCAGAATGTGTTGCTCAATTGTAACAAATATACTACATGAATGAAGGATGTTGTTACTGTGGGCAAATGCGGCAGGGGTAGGGAGCAGGGCATACGGGAATCTCCTATATATATATATATATATATATATATATATATATTTTTTTTTTTTTTTAATATATATTTTATTTTTTCAGTTAGGCCAGTATAAAGAATTTATTAAGGGTGATGAGCCACACTGATGAAGGATGTTTGTGTGGGATGTTGTGGGAGGTGGGGAACATGGGAGTCCCTGTAATTTCTTTGTAATATTTAGGTAATCTAAGCACCTTTTAATATATATATACATAAAAATAACATTTATGTAAGGAAATACACATATATGCATACATATTTATACATCATTTTACAAATATTGGTATGTATTGTGAAAAATTTGATTTTTACCCACAATTTAAAAAATGGAAATAAAAAGAATTTATTAAGAAATGGGAGAAAGAACAGAGCTTGCTGAGAAATGGGAGAGAAGGACGGAAATATGCACTGAGATCTGATGTGGGCTCCTCTAGGCAGAGAGAGCCTGTATTTTTGATATAACATTTATGTAATCTAAGTATCTTTTTAAAAAAATATATTTTATATATATATATATAAAATATTCACAAGGTCTAAAGTTTTATTCTAACTCCTATATTTCTTTTTTGTATGCACAAAAATGTATAATAAAGGAAACAGTACTTCCTGTACTTTGATTCCACTTATCAAATTTATACAAAAGTTGTGTAAAAGGAGAGCATATGGGTTATTGATGACATGGTGGTACTGAGAATGTTAAACATCTTTTCAAAATGTGCAAATATATTCTATCAGAATTTTAAGAAGTTTACTATTAGAGAATGTAAATCATTTTTTTAATTTCCTCATTCTCCTGGTCCCCTAACTACTCCACAACTCTCACCCCAGGACCTGTAACACTGGATTAGTTGAAGTCTTCTTCTGAAACATCAGCATCCATATTGGACTGTCAAGCTGTGCTCTTAGTCACCTCTATTAACCCTATTCACCACAATCCTACACATATTATAATTACTAACTTGGTAAATTAATGAATTATTTTCCCCTATTCTGCCTATATTCTGCTCAAATTCTAGCAATAAGGATGCAGTTTCAGTAGAAATAACAATTCTCTATTCACCAGTCATTGCATTGCCAACTAATGTCTTCCTTAGGTTTTTCACTCACAGACAGTCCAAGAACTAACAGGCAATGCTTAGGATGGTAAAGAAGCTGTGAAACTCAAAACTTATCCACTGTTTCCAGACCCACCTGCCATGAATACCCAAAAGTGAGGAGGAAATCAAGCAAAAAATTCATTATAATAGCAACTAAAAGAATCAAATGTCTAAGAATAAACTTAAGTAAAGTTATAAAGGATTTGTACACAGAAAACTACACAACATTGTTAAGGGTAATCAAACAAGACCTAAATAAATGGAAGAATATTCCATGTTCATAGACTTGAATACTAAATATCATTAAGATGTCTGTCCTACCCAAATTGATTTACAGATTTAATACAATTCCAATAAAAATTACAATGATATTTTTTTACTGAACTGGCAAAGCTAATTATGAAATTTATTTGGAAGGGTAAGGGACCCCAAATAGCAAAAAACATATTGAAAAAGAAAAATGAAAGTGAAGGAATCATGCTCCCTGACTTTAAAGCATACAACAAAGCTGCAGTGGTCAAAACTCCATTGTATTGACACAAAGATAGATATATGACAAGTGGAACCTAGTTCAATGTTCTGATATAGATCTGCACATAAACAGCCACCTGATATTCAACAAGGCCACCAAGCCCACTCAATTGGGATAGAATAGCCTCTTCAACAAATGGTGCTTGGAGAACTGGATATCCACATTCAAAAGAATGAGAAAGGATCACCATCTCACATCTTTTACAAAAATTAACTCAAATGGATCTTTAGGAGGCACTGGATTCCAACCCAATCCAATCACAAATGTAAGATCCAAGATCATAAAACTCCTAGAAGACAATGTAGGGAAGCATCTACAATATTTTGTAGTAGGAAATGGTTTCATAAACTTTACACATAAAGTATGAGCATGAACATTTTTATGTTGTTGAATTCATGCTGACAACATTAAAATTGAATGGGAGTTTAACTTTATAAGGAAATGTATTTTGACATTGATATGTTATTAAAGTATTCACCTGGGAGTAACCTATAAGCCAACCAACAGAAATATGCATTATGTTCTAAAAGAAATAGGGGGAGGACTCTTACAGATTCAAAAATAAAAATTCTATGGCTATTGTTGCTAATAAACAATGTGAGAATAAAGATATCTTAGAGATAACATTAAAGTCATTGCATTTTATAAGGTAATTATCTCATGATGTTCAGAGTTTTCAATCTCCTCTCTCAATCAAAAAAAAAGTATCCCTAACTCATACTATAGGTAGATTTTGGTCTCCACCAGCAGGTAAACATTGTGGTATTTCTAACACAGAAATATTCTTAGTTTATCTACTACCATTATTTATCCAAAATCCATACCAGCCCTCTGGATCCTCAGTCCTTCCCTGTGCAATCCTGCCCATGCCATTCTCCATACACTTGCCCTAAATCATCTTGGTTCTACATGTGATTTCTATAAAGATCCTTCTTCAACCCTTTCTTTTAGATCTTTCCCCCTTGGATCTAAATATCAATCAATCAACTTAAAAATATTTCATGATGGGGTTAATCAATTGAAGGATTACCTTTATTTGGAGAAATAATTGATGCCCATTCTTCATATCAAGGCCTCAAAATCCTCTGCATCAAAAGACCACTCAATTGGGAAAGAATAGTCTCTTCAACAAATGGTACTAGGAGAACGGCATATCCATTTGCAAAAAAAGGAAGGAGGACTTCTATCTCACACTTTATACAAATATCAACTCAAAATGGATCAGAGAACTAAATATATGAGCCAGAACTATCCATCTCCTGAAAGAAAACATAGGAAAGCTTCTTCAGGACCTTTAATAGACAATGGTTTCTTAGAATTTATACCATAATTACAAGCAACAAAAGAAAAATAGACAAATGGGACATCATCAAAATTAAGAACTCCTCCCCCCGCCCCCAAGATGGCTCCTCATCTGTTTGCTTGATGTTTTTGCTCATTGTTTGTGCTCATTGTCTGCTCATTAATTTTACTCATTGTCTGATTGTTTTCTGTATGTTTTTCTTTAGGAGGCACTGAGAACCTAACCGGGGACCTTCCATGTGGGAGGCAGGTGCTCAACTGCTTGAGTCACATCTACTCCCTGCTCATTTGTTTTTGCTCATTGTCTGCTTGTTGGTTTTTTTGCTCAATGTCTGCTCATTGTTTGTTCATTGTTTGTCTTCTTTAGGAGGCACTGAAATCCAACACAGTACCTCCCATGTGGGAAGCAGTTGCCCAAATGCTTGAGCCACATTTGCTTCCAAATTAAGTTTTTTTTTGCCTCAAATTACTCCATTATGAAAATAAAGTGACAAGCTACAAAGTGGGAGAAAATATTTGGAAACCACATATCCGATAACGGTATAATATCCATAATATATAAAGAAACGTTCAGCTGAACAACAAAAAGACAACCCAATGAAAAGATTGGCATAAGATTTGAATAGACCATCTCTTCAAAGAAGATCTACAAGTGACCAGAAAGCACATGAAAAGATGCTTAACATCATTAGCCATCAAGGAAATGCAAATCAAAACCACAATGGGATACCGTTAGAATGGCTGCTATTTTTAAAAATCACAAAATATCAAGTGTTGGAGAAGTTGCAGAGAAATAACACTCATTTATTGCAGGTAACAATGTAAAATAGTGCAGATGCTGTGGAAGACAGATTGGCAGTTCTTCAGAAAGCTAAGTATAGAATGACCATATGACCCAGCAAACCCACCACTTCATATATACCTCAAAGTATTGAAAGCAGGGACTCGAACAGATATTTGCACATTGAAGTTCATAGTGGCATTATTCGCAATTGGCAAAAGTTGGAAGCAGCCCAAGTACCCATCAACTGATGAGTGGATAAAGAAAATGCCATGTATGTTTGTGTATATATCTATATATTATATATAACAATAGAATATTCAGACATAAAAGGAATGAAATCTTGATACATTCAACATGGATGAATCTTGAAGTATCATGTTGAATGAAATAATCCATAAAAAAAGACCAATATTATATGATTACACTGATTTCAAATAATGGGAATAATCAAATTCATAGAGCCAGAATCTAGAATATCGGTTACCAGGAGTTGGGGCAGGTAGAGGGGATAAGAATTTAAGACACAAAATGTACAAGGTTCTTATTTTGAATGATGGAATTGTTTTGGTAATGGATGGTGGTGATGGTAGCACAACAGTGTGAACACAATTAACAGCACTGAAATATATATCTGAATATGATTAAAGGGGGAATGTTAGATTGTATGGTAACAGAATGAAATTATTTTTAAGAATCCTTGGAGCTACACTATACAAAAAATGAAACCTCACTTAAACCATGGAATATAGTTAATAGTACAAGTATAACAATGTGTTCTTGTCAATTTTAACAAATGCACACCAATGCAAAGTGTTTAATAATAGGGTGATGTATGGGAATTCTGTATTTTATGCATGATTCTTTTGTAAACCCATGACAATTTTAATGAAGAAAAAATATTTTCAATGCTTTGCATCAGAATATGGTAGAATTACATGGATCACAAGATTTCTATCCTGTCCTGCAATCCTCATAAGGCAGGGAGGCTCAGGAGCCATAGAAGAAGGGGTTAGGAGAATATCTGGTTGTTCCATCTGATATTTTACAAAAGTGGTGGCTGAAATCCTGTGCTGAATCAACCATCATTAGTGGCAACATCCTGCATTTCTCTTTCTCTCTCTATAACTTTATGTGAGTGTGTGAAAGAATTAATCATCTATAAACTGTAAATTATTCCATAAATCACCATTAATTAAATGCATTTCGTCAGCAAATGATAATGTGTCATGAACAGAAGCAAGATTAACTCATCCATTTTTATCTGAGGTCTAGAAAAAAAGTTCTATTAAATGTGAGGCTGTTCTTGAAGATTAATATATATTTGCTTATTTAATAATAATCCTTCTGATTATGGTTTATTTACCAGTTTAGTAAATGGCATACTCAAAACTCCAGAAAACTTTAGTAATATGACAAAAGTACGTGATTAGAAAATATCACAGCAAAAACTGCATTTTGCTCTGTGTGTCTGCCAAGCTCAAATACCTTGAGAGTTACACATCACTCCTGGGTTTTAGCTGGAATGTCCCTTACATCAGTCATTAGAGATCTCACACTTCTTGCCAGACATCAACTTCTATCTCTCCTCATTTTTACTGTCCAGTTTAATCCAAAGTTATTGGTATCACCATATACATATTAAACCAACCTATTATCTCATGTCCCTATGATGATTTACCACATCCGCTGATGAAAACCCCAATAGTCCCTGACTCCAAATACTTAATCTTTCCACTAATCAGCATGACTAGGATATTGATCTTCATCTAAACAAAGAGGCATAACTACTAGTGACTTTCCCATATATCTGGCAACCTTACTAGGTCTTGCTAGTTAAATCACACTTTCATACTCCATAAACACTTAAAAATTTCTCCATGTCTTTTGATGATAATGCACTCACATTTCCTCTCACTCTTAACTGGTGCAGTTACCTCCTACCAAGCAGATGGATTATGCAATTTGCCAAATTACACTATAATTCCTTAATATATGAAGATACATTCCTGAATTTATACAGATTAACTACTCCTTCTCTCCTATTTAATTGAAAAGTCATGTTACCTCTGACTAAGTCCAGTGTCTCCAATTGAACACTTTCTTGTTTTGTTCAGAACTATATTATTGATTACAAATTTAATCTCCTTACCAGAATCCTCTCCTTTTTACAATACATCTCCTAAACATTTAGGCTCATCTTTGTCTCTTCCATCTTGAAACAAAAACCTCCTCTGAACCAATTTTCTTTCAAGTTCCTGACCTGTTCTTCCCTTCACAATCCAATTGAATGTACAGTTACTATTTCTTAACATCCAACCAAACCCTTTTAATTACACAGATCAGCAATAATTTCCTCATAAATGAATCTTGCTATCATCATCAGTAATCTCCCTACAAATAAATCTTTATTTGGAACCAAAGAATTGAACCATTACTTCATTTTGATAATTTTCTTTTTCCTTGTTTTCATTTTTCACAAAATATAAAACCACTTAGGAAAACTGGTCAATCCCCCATTCCACAGAGTCATTTACAGATGGATGTTTTAAGGTGTATAACCCAAATGTAGCAAACTAGAAATTAGCAGTCACAGAATGTGGTGTAACTAAAGAAGTCTAGATACTGATCTCCACTTCTGCCACTAACTAGCTATATGCTTTGGACAAACCACTTTGCTCTTCTAGGTTCTGATTAAAAAATGTAGAGGCTGGCCTAAACCTTTAAAGTTTCTAAAAGTTTGCTTCTAAGGTTTCTGGGTACTTCAGGAAGTAGCAAAGCACACTTTCCTGTCACATTTTAGGTTCATTTGAAAATGTATTTTAAAAAAAGGATTGACAAAAGTAACCTTACTTAGAAAGGAAATGTTTTTAGCCAAAAAGACTTCAAGATTTGTTCTTTCTCAGAGGTCTCACAGAAAAAATACATATATCATCATTAATATATACATACCAATCATAAAGAGCAAAGAATCTCCCAAACAAACAACACAGTTTTTGAAATATCTTCTTCCCTCTGCTCTCTGAGTTTGGTCTTAATGCTATCACTTGAAAACAAATAACCTTTCAGTTTTAACTTCAAATGGAGGAATTCTTGTGGTACTCTACATTTCAAATAGTCTTCATATCTGAAACTTTTAACCCTTCTTGCTTTTATATTCATGTACAAAGCTAAAAATCATTTTGTAAACATTTCTACCTACAAAAATTATAAAATCAATTGTTTCATTTAATTTTTTTCATTTAAATTTTTTATTGAATTATATCATTCATACATGAACATACATAAAACAATACAGGTATAGTAAAAGTTGTGAACTTCCAAAACAAACATGCATAATATTATACAGGGCTCTAATTCATCACCCCACCACCAATACCTTGAGTTGCTGTGAAAGATTTGTAACATTTTGAAAGAGCATTCTTAAAGTATTACTACTAGCTATAGTCTATATCTTACATTTGGTGTAAAACTAATAAAAAATAATTTAAAAATAAAATCAATTGAAAAGGGAAAATAAGGGAAGCGGCTGTGGCTCGATCAGTGGGGCTCCCGTTTACCATGTGGGGGGCCCCGGGTTCGGTTCCTGGGGCCTCCTGGTGAGGGCAGGCCCGCCCGCACGGCGTGGTTGGCTGACCCAGCGAGCACGGGCAGCAGGGGGGGGATAAATGAATAAATAAATAAAAATCTTTAAAAAAAAAAAAAAAAAAAGGGAAAATAATACACCATATTAATTCAACAAAGAAATAACTGTGCTCATGTCTATTGTCACAGTAAAATCATTTGACAAAATCTAATACCCTTTCCTGATTAAAAACAAAGAAACCATCATACTCAATGGTTTAAGACTGAAAGCTTTCCCAATAGGATCAGGAACAAAGCAAATATGCCTGCTTTCATCACTGTCATTCATCATTGTCCTGGATGCCCTAGCCAGAACAATTAGGCAAGAAAAAGACAGAAAAGTCATCCAAGTTGGGAAAGAAGAAGGAAAACTGTCACTTTTTGCACATGACATGTCTTATATATAAAAAGTCCTCTGGAATTCACAAAAATACTTTAGAGCTAATAAACAACATCAGCAAAGTTACATAAAAATCTGTGATATTTTTATACCATAGCAACAAACAACCTGAAAAGAAAATTAATAAAACTATTTTTTTTAAAATAACAGCATCAAAAAGAGCAAAGTATTTAGGAGGAATTTTATCCAAGGAATTGCAAGATTTATAACTTAAAACTACCAAACATTGCTGAAAAACATTAAAGGAGGGGATCCTGGGGAAGACATTTTAGGGAAATAGCATTAATGAAAACTTATTTAACACCATTGTTAAACATTGCAATTAGGCTAATTGAAAATGAGATAAGCAAAATAGTAAGATTTAAGAATATTTTTGAACAGATCATTTTCACTAAATTCAAGAAATATTTAAATAAATTCTGTATTCTGTGTAAAACTAAATTTTAAATAATACATTATATTAAATTACACTTAGATCCTTTAACATTGTTCAAAATGTTGGAGGAAAAATTGCCCATTTAAAAATGAAAAGGATTAAATGAGGCACCCATGTTCTCTTTCTTCTTGGGCTTCAATATGGTGAATCTGGGACCAGACTGTTCCAACTTACCAACTGGAACGTTCCAATATTTTCTGTATTCATTGTCACAATTGTATATGCATTTCCAGTCTCTCTTAATCTATCAGAAATTCTCAGTTGAAATAACCCTGAATTGGTAAAAGATGGTGCAGCATGCCTTGATTGGAAAGTTGCATGCCTAGCTAAAATATTTCATGACAAAATGAAGAATAAAACACATGGGAATGGTGAAAATGAATGATTTAAGGAAAATCATCTCAGAAATTATCTTTAGGAAAACATTTTCTCAGAAAGGCCATGGCAAAGGCCCAGACTTAGCTTCAGGGATGCCAACAGGAAGGTTTTTACTCATTAGAAAATGTGCAGGTTGACACAGAATGAGGGTGTCTCCCCTATAGTTATGGGCATGAAGATTTTTTCTTCACAGTGGAAATGATGCAGTCCACAGGACCTAAGAGATCTAAGACTCCATTGGGACAGAAAATGGCAGTTTGGTCACATTCTCCTTGCCACAGAGTGCTGTACAGGACACTTGGTGCTCACAGTAGGCTGTGGACATGTGCCTTCTCCAGGCTCCCCTCTGAATCTCTGAAACTTTCATATTATTCAGTGCCATAAATTTGCAAATTCAAAGGAAATACAGCTATCAACTGCCTTAATGAGGCGTCTTAGAGATAACAAAAAGCAAATTATAAGGTTAATGTACAAAAGTCAATTGATTTCTCTTTTCTAGCACAGCTCCCCTCAGTTCAAGAATCCCCTCCTCAGCTGCTGGAGGGATGGGGCTCTCAGTTCCTCTACTTTCCCCAACCCCCAAGGAAGGAGTAGAGGAGGAGGGATCTGAATGAGGAAAAACACAGAAAGCAGGCTCAGGAGGGGCTAAGCTGATGCTGATGCCCAAACCACACTGGAACTTGTTTTGTGGTGATTCGGGAAGGCCCCAAGTATTAGGATTAGGGGCAGGAACTTCTTCTCCAGCATGGTGCTCGTGATGCAGTTGCTGTCCATTGAGACTTTGAAGAGGAGGTTGGCTTTGGACGGGTCCAACTGGCACCAGGTTAAGATTATTTTTTTCATTTTTTCACATTTACCAAAAATTAAGCATGAAGGTTTTGCTGTCCAGTGTTATAATCACTAGCTCCCATATTTTGATGAATGCTATTTTAATTTAAAGTAAATTAAACTGAAAATACAGTTGCACTGTGGCACTGGCCATATTTCCAGTGACTATGCAAAAGATATATTTAATACATATATAATCTTTATACAAAAAGTGCCAAGTCATTCACTAACTCATAGTAAATGGAACAATCTCAATAACTTTGAAGCATTCTCAGAGCATCTAACTCATTATGTCACTTTCCCACCCTCAGACATAATTACTACTTTTAATTTTGTGATTTTAAATTTCTGGCTATTCTTTAGAGGTTAAGAACATTTTTAAATCCTAAAAATATATATTGACTATTTTGTAGGCTTTCTGCTCTACTCATAAATTTATTCACAATTCATGTCTTCTTCTGTGCTTTTCCTATTGTACAAGATTAGATTTACAAGATTATTCCATGTTGGTGTGAGTGACTATACTTTTGTAATGTTCATTGTTGCATAGTATTCAAAGAATTTCTTTTACCACACTTTCTTTCTCTATTCTTTTATGAAAACCTTGATTATTTATTCAGAATTTACAATACAACTGTATTACCAAAAATGCTTTTAATACAGGCTATTCTATGAATACTTGGGCACATGTGCAATATGCCCCAGGGTGAATACCTAGTAGTGGAATTGCTGAGTCAAACTGCATTGCACTGTTTCTGCAGCAATGTGTACTTTCAACCTCAGTGTAGGAAAGCTCTCTTTAGTCTATATGGTTGCAAATACTTCTTGTATTTTATAGGAAGATAAAACACATATTTTTAATTTGGTATCTAATTATCACCAACAAATAGTGATGAATAGTTTCTCCTTTTTCCTGCATCACATTCCCATTTCTCCCTTCTAGTTGCTTTTTATACTCAGGATGAAGGCAAAAAGAGTCTCCTACCCCAGGCTGTTCAACATGTTATCACACTTTTAAGGAAGGGGTTTTGATTATGAACTCAGAATGTTTGCCCTCCTTTTAGAAAAGAGAACTTCAATGTCATTCTGAGATCTACTTCCTCTGCATCTTCTTTCCTGATTTTCCTACATGTATTTTTTATTTTCTACTAGTTTATGGATCACCATTCCAGAATACTTTTAGTTTAAATAAGGATGGAATTTCCATTTGTTTCCAATTCCTGGTTGCTGTCACTGATTTTGGACAAAAAGCAGGTGTAAGTACAGAATGAGAAGTAAAACTAAAGAATTAATAAATAACTAAATTTCACATACATATGAAAACAGTGGAGTATATTTTGTGAATATAAATTAATTTTTTAGCTCTTTAAAATACTTGAGAGTAGCATAACATTTTCCAATTATTAAAAAATTCATTCACAGTTGAAAATTAGCAAGGAGGTTTAGATTTAAGTATTAAACTGGTATTGTAGTACAGTGGCAGATAAATTTGGCTTTATATCAGAATCTGTTGGAGGCTGTGAAAAAAGTAAATGACTTCCTTCACTATTCTATGAATTTGCATTGTACACAGCAAATAGATGATGGCAAAAGTTCATCTGATCATAGGTAAGTTTGAATGTTTACTGAAACTATTTTATTTATCTGGAAAATAGCTATATTCTCTTCTAAATTCAATTAATTAGAAAATTAACCTATGTTAGGATATTTAAAATAATGTGATAGGGGAGCAGATGTAGGTCAAGTGGTTGAGCACTGGCTTCTAACTTACCAGGTCCTGGATTCAACCCCTGACCCCAGTACCTCAAAGAAATACTATGATGATATAATTAATAGAAAATAATATTGCTTCACTTAAAATTAGCATTTATTTCATTTACACTGATTTGCAATAATCTACAGCTCTTCTCTCCCTTCTTCACCCTGACTGCTGAACTAATTCACAAAATTAGGCAATGATCATGTATTTCCTATGCTTATCTCTGCATATGTGTGCAGTTATATATCTGCATTCACTTAAAAAAAATTTTGTTGTTGTTGTTGCTTTTTCTCTTTTTCTTCTTTTTTTCTTTTTTGCATTCACTTTTAATGATCCCTAATGGTATTTGGTGTAGATCATAATCTCTGGGGAGATACAACTTGTTCAGACTCATTTCTCACTCAATCAGATGCTAAGTAAGTATATTCCCTTACAAAAGCTGTGCCCAGGTATGCTGCACAAATGTCAACCAAAACTATTCTCACCTGTTTTTTCTTCAAAATCACAAGGGCAGAAAGATGTCCATTATAAACATCATGATCCACTTTTAAGTACAGAGTTTAAAAAAATAGTCTCTATGAAAATGGATAGAGTTGATGGCAAAACATATTGTGAGTGTAGTGGCTGAAAGGGTTGTCAATTTTAAGAAACCTAGAGAATAATCCAGGGACTGAATAACATAGTGAACCAAGAAATGGATGAGGATTGTGGTTAAAAGTACAAATACAAGAATGGTCTTCTATGAACAAGAACAAATGTACATCACTATTACAAGGTGGTAAAAATATAGTGAAGCATGGGAAAATAGAATTAATGTAACTTATGGACTACAGTTGACAGCAATATCATAATATTCTTATATCAAAGTCAAAGAAGGCACTATATCAATGTTAAGAGTCAACAGAAGGGGTTATGTGAATTTTTCTTTTGGACTAAGGAAAATATTCAAAAGTTTACAGGGGCAATGACTGCACAACTCTGTGATGAAAGTGAGAACCACTGAACGTATACTTCAGATAGCATATACAAGGCATAAGACTGTATAACACAGTGAACCCTGTGGTGGAGGATGGATGAAAGATGGACTGTGGTTAACAGTATAAATATGAGAGAGTTCTGTCATGAACTATAAGAAATGTACAATACTAATACATAGTGTTAATAATAGGAGGTGTGGAAAAATATACCAAGTGCATGCTATGGGCCATAGTTAGTGGTAATAGTCTGATCAGGTTCTTTTAAAATGTGTAGCAAATGTTCTACAACAGTGTAAGGTATTGGTGGGGGGATGATGTAAGGGAATTCTGTACATTATGCATGATTGTTTTGTAAGTTCACAACTTCTCTAATAAAAAATAAAAAAATAAAAATGTAAAAAAATAGTCTCTGTCCCCAAGATGAAACTGTGCAGTCATAGAGTATCAAATAACAAGAATCTCCCCACAACATGATGTTAAGTAAACTCTTTAATGTCTGTGCCCTACAATGTTTACCTCAACATACAATGAGTGCTCATTACATTTATAATGAAAAAGCTACTTTTATAAGCATTTCTCACATTATCAGTGTTTGGATATTTCACCCCTACTCTCTAACATCAATATCTTTTCATCTAAATCTATTTAATGCAATTTAAAATAAAACAAAGATCAGTGAAATATATATCTAATACAATTAAAAGGGGGAATGTTAGATTGTGTATAGAGCAACAATATATATTATTTAAATCCATGGAATAACACCGCACTAACAATGAACCCTAAGTTTAACCATGAACTTTAATTAATAGTACAATTATAAAAATGTACTATCATCAACTGTAACACATGTAACTGTAACACACGGACAGGTTTGGGGAGGAAATGTGAACATTGTCAAAAGCGGGAATCCTCATACCGTGTTCTGCAAACTGCTCTGATCCGTCTTTGAGGTCCCTTAGGCCCTGAACTGATAAGCATCCATTTTGGGATCTCCTCATGGTTCAATGAACTGTTTTCATTCTCCCCAACCCAGCAGCCTGGACTACAGTCCACTTCCAGGTTGGAAGGGAGTCTTAAATATCTAACTGATTTTTAAAAAATATCATCATAATATATGCTCGCTGTTGACTAAATAGGGAAGAGACTTAGACAACACACACAGCCTAATTCTTGGGCCAAACTTATAGTAGCTGGTTAGTCGCCATTTTTAGAGAATGGGGACTATGTCTCGGTCACTTGACACAGTGTCAATGCAAGAATTCCACTCAATAAGTGCCTTGGGGTGAGATGCTGCAAACCTTGGGCACGTCTTAGCAGAAAACTTTGTCAGACTTTATAAAGTAGCTCCATCTAGTGGTCACTGTCAGACTGATACTGGGAATATCTTTTGTCCTCTATTTGTTATGGAGTATTAAATTGAATGGATGCATAGAAACTGACCAGCTAGGATGAAAATATGAATAGGGCCATAAAAAGGAATAAAACTATGATATATGAGACAGCATGGATGAACCTTGAAGACATCATGTTGAGTGAAACATGCTAAACACAAAGTACAAATAGTGTATGATCGTACTTTTTTGAAACAATTAGAATATATATATATATATATCTGAATGTGGTAAAAAGGAAATTTTAGCTTGTACATATGATAATAGAATAAAATATTTTTAAAATCAATGAAATGGAGCTATACACACTGAATCCTGTGTTAAACCATAGTCAATAGTATAATAGCAATGTGCCATCATCAATTGTAACAAAATATACCAATGGAAAGTGTTAATAATAAGGTGGTGTATGGGAATGCTGTATTTTATGCATGATTGTTTGTAAACCCACAACTTCTCTAATAAAAATACATATGTGTAGAGAGTAGGATCACATGTACAAAGATACTTCCTGTCTATTTTTTAAAGTTTCACTCAGCAAAAGTCTATCAAGTAGCTTTATTATTATTATTTTTGCCACATAGCAAGTTACCACAAATGTAATGGTGTTAACACCCATTTATAGGGAAGCGGCTGTGGCTCAATCAGTGGGGCTCCCGTTTACCATATGGGAGGCCCCAGGTTCGGTTCCCGGGGCCTCCTGGTGAAGGCAAGCCCGCCTGCACGGCGTGGTTAGCTGACCCAGCGAGCACGAGCAGCAAGGGGGGGATAAATGAATAAATAAATAAAATCTTAAAAACAAACAAACAAACAAAAAAAAAAAACACCCATTTATCATGCAGCATTTTCTTTGGGTCAGAAATCTAGCTGAGCTTAGCTGAGTACCCTGCTCGAGGTCGCACCAGGCAGAAATCAAAGTGTCCCAAGGGCTACACTGTTACCTGAAGGTTCTAGGTTGAGTCCACTTCTAAGCTTAGGAGGTTGGCAAAAGTTGTTTCTTTCATATGCTTTCTATATCTCCCTCCATCTTCAAGGCAGCAGTGGCAGACAGAGTACTTAAGCTTCCAATCTCTCTGACATCCTCTCCTTCCTCACTTCTGCATTTTCAGGCTCATGTGATTACAGTGGGTCACACCTCTTCTTTAGATTTTTAGAGCACACAAAACCCCACCAGCCTGCAACAGTATAACTGCAACTGCCCCTCCCCAGCTGATTGTCCTTGCCTCATGTCTTCCTGTTCATGACTCACCAAGTGTGTATGATGTCTATCTGTGACCCCACCATGACCTCTATCCCCACTGTCATTCTTGGAAAGTCTCAAAAACCTTGCTGTCCAGTCCAGGGATAGGCAAGATGCAGTCCTATGGGTCTCCAAGTGCAAGTTTAGAGCAATGCTCTGAATTGCTTGTCTAACTGATGTTAAGCATTTATAAGAGTCCCAGGGATGGTGCTCAAACTCAAGAATGTTTTATAGGGAAGAGAGAGAAAATAAAATGAGAGGGACTTGATTTATCCCTGTGGGCATATATGTGTGTGAAAGAGAAACAGGGCACAGAAGTGGGAGTAATGGATAGAGTCACAGGTCACAGATACTTCAGCACAGTGTGCTGATATTTGTACTGGCCTTGGAATGCACCAAATATGAAATGGTGGATCAAGAGTTACATGACAAGGACACAGGGCAAAATGCCAACTGTTATAGAATATAGGTGGTGAGTCTATTGGTGTTTTTTATGATCTTTATTTTCTGCAGTTGAAAATTTTCATAATGAAATGGGAGCATAACTGTGTGTAGGAAACAGATGGGGATAAAGATGGTGTGTGTGCATGTGTGTAGCTGATGGAATAAAGATGAGGCATGTGGTGTGACCTGGTGACCCCCACAGAGAGGACAAAATAGAGGTGCCCTGGGTGGGACCTAGCCAGGGTGACAGCAAGGGTAGGACAGTGAAGCAGGTGAGTGTAGGTTTATAATGGTATAAATGTCCCACCAAAAAGCTCTTTCCTGTATCCCACAGATTTTATTTTGTAATAGATTTGTTATCATTCCGTTCTAACTCTACGTCATCCCATTTTTAACCCATGAGTTATTTACCAGAGTGTTTTTTAAATTCTAAAATATGCAGAGTTTTTTGTTCTTTTTGCTATTGACCTCTAAATTAATTGTGTTTGGGTTAGAGAACATGACCCACATAATACCTATTTTTAGAAATTTGTTCAGGATTTCTTTACAGGCCAGTACATGATAGTTTGGTTGGTTTTTTTTTTTTTTTTTTTTTCAGTTAATATTCCATGAGTGCACAAGAAAAATGTGTAGTCTTTCCTTGAAGGACACAAAACTCTATTTGTCTGTGGAAATGATTTTCAATGTGTTTCAATTTTTTAGATATTCATTAATTTGTCTGCTTACTCCATCAATTATTGGAAATTTTTGTTAAAAACTAGGCCCATTTCATTTTTTCCTGTCATTCTATTATGTTTCAGTTTTTAAAATGTATTCATAAATGTTTAAAATTTCTATATAGTATTTAAGAATTGAACTTTTATCATGTCATGATGGAATGATGAGGACAAAAATAATTAAAAAGAAAGATGTGAAATTCATCTTAAAAATATATTGTATTTAATATAATACATATAAAATGTTATCACTTCAACATTCTTTATATACAATTCAATTTACATTTTGAAGGCATAGTATGAATAAAAGAATGTAAAGTTCCCATTAATAATCTTGCTATACTTACTACATACTGAAATGATAGTATTTTGGATATCATGGTTCAAATATATCAGTAAGAATAAAATTGTATTTTGGATATATCAGGTCAAATATATAGATAATAAATTTCACCTATGCCTTCTTACTTTTTTGAACATGGTTTCTAGTAAATTTAAAATGGTACCTGTGACTCACATTGTAATTCAATTGGACAGCACCACTCTAAATCATCTTCCCATGGCATATAGGAGATACTCATAGAATATCAGGGCCTCATCCCAAGGAGAAAGAAGCCAGATGGTCAGGCTCCACTGGCCAAGTCAGGGCAACAACTAAGTAATGATCTACAACCCCTGGAGCTAAATTGCTTCCCAGGAGACTATGCTGATGCACATAAAGATGCCAATACAGAGGGGCCTGCTGAGGCATGGGATAGGGACACTTGTCATGAGGCCAGAGGAGGGTCCTCCCAGTGGAGAAGCCTGCTGGGCAGCCAAGCTGGATCACTTACCAAGGATAGCCTCACCTTTCACAGAGCCAATCAAGACAGCAGGCCTGACCACATGCAGGACACAGTGAGGAGGACACAGCACCACACTGCAGGGGCCCTGCCAAAGGGACACACTGTGACACCCCAGGAAACAGTGGCAGGCAAGCCCCATAACACCTAGCATGTGACTGACCTTCAGTGGGACCGAGTGAGCCAGAGGAACTGACCCTGCCTCAAGGAGACCGAAGACAATGGTGCTTCTGAACTGGGATCCCCTGTGAGGGTAAATGATGAGCCCTCAGTGGGGTGTGAAGACCAGTTGGTGGTGAAACATCAGTGTTAATTGCTTGGTATGGATGGCTCTTCTGCAGTTATGCCAGCAAACGTCCTAGTGTTTAGAAAATATGTACTAAGGTATTTGAAGCTAATAGGCATTGGTCCTCAACTTACTCTCAAATGCTCAGGGAAATCTTTCTTCTGTACCTGAAACCTTTCCAAAGTTTGGTTATTTTAAAAAATCAATACCGCACAACTCTGTGTTTATACTGAGAGCCATTGATTTTCCACTCTGGATGGATTTTATGGTGTGTGAATAAAACTATTTTAATTTTTTAAAATCCTAAATAAACTTCCCACTGGCCAGGAATAACGTTTCATTTGATAATCAGTCCACTTCACTTTGGGATAAATGGCACCTCCCTCATGGGGGCATGGCCCACCTTGCTGCTTCCTGGAAGGAACCTGTGACTCTGGTCTGGAGTATCACTGGCTACATCCTCCACCACCCCAGTGTGTGCTTCTCCAAGGTGTGTCCATCAGGCTGCAGGCATTCCCTTCTGGCTCACACATGCAGCCGCAAGGCTGGGAACATGGCTAGTCCAGCAGAGGCCCATCCCCTCACTGTGCATGCTGGCCCTCCTTACCATCTTCCCACCTTCTGCATCAGCCTTCCATCTGGAAGTTGCAAAGAGCATTAGCAGGAGGGGCAGAAAGGATTGCTTCAACCCCTTTATTCCTCAAAGTACCCTTTCTCATTATAACCATATGAAAAAGATGCTTTCATTAAAATAAAGAGCAAGAGTAAACCAAGGGGAATGGATGTGGCTCAAACAGTTGAGTGCTGGCTTCCCACATGGGAGGTCCTGGGTTCAATCCCTGGAGCCTCCTAAAAAACAAAAGCAAACAAGAAAATAAATGATAAAAACAAATCAGGGGAGCAAATACATCTCAGTGGTTGAATACCGGCTTCTCACATATGACGTCCCAGGTTCAATCTCCCAAATCCAGGTACCTCAAAAAAAATAAGAGTAAGCCAAGTCAACATTCTGTATATTTCATGTCTCAATTAAAACATTTCATCCAATTTTAGGGGAACAAGGTGATATGAGCCTTGCTGGTTACAAAATCAATAAAGGTGCCAGTGGAAAAAAGTGACAAGAATCCCGTTCCAGGTAAACGAAACATGCTCACAGCAAGGCCTGGGCCAAGGCAGAGGGGGCTTCCGGGGTTTTTAGTGGAGAGCAGCTCCAGCTGCAGTCACCAAGGAGAAGCCAGATGGATGCTCTGAGCCTTCAGCAGACAGGACTCAGGCTCCCTACAAAGTAAAGTTCTCCATTCAAACAGCTGAGAGGCAAGAGGGTGCACCCCCTGGTGCAGGTGGAGCAATTGACTGCACTCCAAATCACTGACATCCAGGCTGAGATTAGAAACCTGTACCTCTTAACCAACCCCAAAGAAGAGGATATGGCTTTATCATGAGCAGGTGCAGAGAGAGGTGTGCCTGGCAACCAAGCACATGAAGAGGGTAGCTGGGAATCTACTCTAGAGCAGAGGGACCAACACTGTGACAACAAGGAGAGATGGAAGGGAGCACATCATTCGCTCTGAGGGATGGTTTCTGTTTAGGCATAAAATATACAGAAGAATTAACTCTTGTTTTCCTTGTTTGTTATAATGTTTCTTATTTTCTTCTTCATTTTTAAGACTGCATAAAGTATCTTCTTGTCTAATTGTATCATACCATTATCAGAGAACAGTTTGAAATCTTCCTAAGAAGGAAAAAAGAAAGAAAAGAATTTAAGTTTAAAATATCACTCAGAAAACATCAAAGAATCCTATATTCCTGTCAAATGAGATGAAAAAGACAAGGCTGAACTTGAGTGGGAAATATTGAACCTGGTTCTTACATTCTAAAAGTAATATTTTAAACTTCAAGAGTATTTCCCATAACTGTTCCTTGGTGTGAACTTTCATGAAAACATTTCCAGTTAAGAGTTGGTCAAGATCTGTAAGTTCTTTGTGAGCATAATGGACACATTGTATAGGAGGAAAAGGAGGATTTCCTTTGATTCCTTCCCTTCTCCAGCCATTGTCACTCCAGCCATTGTCATTCACTCAGACATAAAAAGAAGAAGACAAATAATTGGTTTCTTGTAATTAAGCCTGAGAGATGAGCTGAAGAATGGGGCTCATTGTCATCTTCTTCTCTGGGGTATTTCCAAAGAATAGAATTTGAAATATTTGTCAACAGATAGATATTCTGATACTAATAGAAAAAGACTTTCTCTAAAATAGTGAGACCCTTATTGAACTATAATTTATATTAAAAGTAAATTACATTCAACATCAGTCTTCTTTTATAGTCACCTTTCTTGGCACACACCTGTCACCTGGTGAATTATGAATCATGATGGAGAATGACCACCATGGACATTTTTAGGTTTTGTCCTTGTATAAAGCCACAGTGAATTAGGTGTGCTATTTGGGGTCCTTATCCTGTCACTTTCCCTTAGTCTCACTGTTGGCAGTATGCCAGAGAGGCCGTGACAGGTTCTGCACACATCCATGTTGCAGATACGTTATGGGGTGGATACTGCCCCTATAGAGGAGTTGTGGGCATATGTTCTGCCTGGCACTCTGAATCTGGCTTTGCCCGGTTCTCCTGTGCACATGCTCCATCTCTCCTACCCACTATCAGTCTGCCACATGGTGTCTCTGGAGTCAGCAATGCCTTCCAGGCAATATCTCTAATAAATAAAATAGGAAAGCCAAGATTTTCCTAAAGGTAACAGAATCATATAAAGAAACATAATGTCTTTCTCTATACTCTAGAAAACAGTAAAATTTCTACTGTTAGAAACATTGAATAGCCATACCAAACTAGACAGTGGGCTGAGAAAAACTATAAAGATGGGTGAAATATTTCAAAGCTGCTTGAAGGCACTAAAGTAAACCAAGGCAGCTTGGATCTGTGGAGCTATTCTCCTATAAATAGGAAATTCACAAGAACAAGCCTCAAAAGCACATGCAAGACAGCCTATGCCCCCAGCCAACAGCCAGTGAACCACAGAACAGAGCCACCCAGCTAACACACAGCTGACTGCAGACACGAGGGAACCCAGCCAAGACCACAGCCATACAGCTGAGTCCTCCTAAAATGTCAACCAACTCAATCATGAGCCCTCATTATTTTAAGCCACTAAACTTTCAGGGTGGCTTGGTATGAAGCAATAGTTAACTGATACATAGTAGTCCAATACAGAATATATCCTTTCTATTTATTCAAAACATATGCTGGTCAGTAAATTTTTATATATTTTCATAAAAAGTTCTTTGCATTTCTTAAGTTTATTTGGATGGTTTTATGTACATCTGTGTTTGTTGATAATATGAATGGCATTCTTTGTTACCTATTAAATGTTTTAACTGTTATTGCTAGAGTATCACTGCAACCTCTAAAAACAACAAAAACAAAACAAAACAAATGAAAAACTACAATGTTGTTTCACCAATATAGTAGCCTTATGCTAACACATCTAAACAGAACATTATAGCAAAGCTTAAGCAGTCCTATCTCATAAATTTTCAAGACTAAGAACTCTTACTAAACATACACTGTATTCATTAAGCCACATGACTTATATAAATATCAGGTTGGTGTCTTTTAAAGCAATAATTCTCAGACCCCATACATTAAGTAGAAGATATTTAGTTTTTCACCAACACAAAATTTCCAATGTAGTCACATACAATCTCCATGTTACAAGAGATTACTAAGATAACAGAATAGTGCTGGTTCCCATGTTAGACTGGGGTTTACCCTGGAACTCAAACGATAAAATGGATGATAAAATCCTGGGTAAAAATGAAGCATCTATTTCACAGACCCCAGAAAGAAAGAATCCCACATATCCCCACACACAAGTTCTTTGTAAACACTTGACATTTACATTTGGAGCTGGCAGAGGAATTGCTTTAGAAGTTGCTAGATAGTTGTGCTCTTATTTTAAGCTGATAATGTAAAATGAAAGTAAAAAAATTAATTGAGTAAAATAATTAAGGTATCACTTCATTAGAAACCTCCAATTTCACAGCACTGATTTATTAGTTTGATGTTCCGTAATATTTTATGCTCAGCAAGAACTGGGGATAAAACACAAATCAGATTGAGCCTCTGCACCCATGAAATTCAACTGAGGGAAAGCCCACCCATAGGATCAGTCACACAAATACCTGAAAATGCCCTGGTATCCCTTAAAACAACAATACGGTGTATCACTTACCAATTTTTTCAGCACATACCACTGTTGGGCATAGTGACACATTATGAAGGAGAGAACTATGAATTTGGAAATAGAATTTGATCCTGGCTACACAAAATATTGTTTATCTTGAACAAGTTCCTAAACTTCTGGTTATGCCTCAGGTGCTTATCTGTAAAATGGGGATAAAAATACAAACTGCACAGGGTTAATTGGAGATGCTCAGACCCAAATTCAAACTAGTGAAGCCTGCAGTTAACTACATCTCTGGACCTACAGACAGCCGTTACAAGACAGGTCCCTGAAGAATGAGTCTTGAGCAAAAGACAACCAGTGCTTTTCTGGAAATGTCCATGGGGAAGGGAGAACAAAGAATTATTAGAAGGTTGGGCTCAGAGTGTAATGAGAAAGACCCCTGGTTTGAGAGAGGAAGAGCAGAGTAAAGGAGCACTAAACTCACCTGAGGTGACCAGAGTACAACCAAGTAAGCATGACCTGATCATTATTAGTTCTTTCAGTAACTTGGAGGGTACGGTGGGTATATGACCTCAAACATGTAACCAAGTTGGTTCAGCTAACAATTATGAGCAATTGTGTTAACTCTGCAGACACGTTCATCTAATTACTGTATTGTACCTAAAGTTTTCTATTCCCCAGCACACCCGGCAATAGTTCTACTTGTTCTACTTGTCTCCATGGCAATGACTCTCATAGGAGGAAGGATATCATTGCCAGAAAACAGCACTCCTGTCTCAAATTACTACAAAACAATAGCACCTCTCACATCCACTGTTAATTGGTCGGTGACCCCTTATGGTAATTACAGATATCACCACTTATGCTGTAATTCCTGTGAATGTGGTGGGGGGACCAAAAGGTAAAAATTTATCAGCTGAGAACTCTAGCCAAATGCCATCCCTTGCACATGGCGATCTCTTCCAGTTATAATGACAGAAATTTATCCCAGACTGACAATAGCTAGGAATTTAAACACATCTGCCTCTGTTTCTATGGGGAAGAATATCCCATTTCCTTCATTCCCAATCGACCTTCCAGTAAGTTCAGAGCTAGCTTTTGGGCCTTTAAGTGGACTTGACACCAAGCAGCAATGACCTGAGTTTCACAAAGGGAATCACCTGCACTCTGGTTTACAGGTGCATCTCTTAAGAGCCTGATTAAACTGGGAGCACTCTTCCAAAGCTGATCAATTTGAGGTGTTAAAGGCAGATAAATCCAAATTTCTAGACGGGTATGGTAAAATTTTTTTCTCTAAAGATCAGATCGATAATAGTGTTGACTTTTTTTGGCTACATACAGTTAATCTCTGTGGCATAATCTTTCTTTTTTAAAAACAAGTCTTTAAAAATACAGGAATCATTCTCAGCTTGTGGTTTGTTAAAAAGAAAACAAAGAGGATGGCAGGAAGCTGTGATGCAGGGTGACACTTGGTGAGGCCCTGAAAGAGAAAATAAAATGCCCATTGTTTTCATTTCCCTACTTCTCCCTAAAAGTGCCCTGTGTCAAACCTCATGTTAAAACGACCAGCTCTGATACTCTAGGAACTTCTGCATGAAATCTGACACTGGCCTGGTTGAGTCCAGCTGGCTCTGATTGGCCTCTGCCTTCTTCCCAGGATCAAACTACATGGACTCTCTCTGAGTCAGGCTCCTTATCTCCCTGTAAGGCAGTCAAGGTAATGAGTGCAATAGAGCAGCTGGATTCTCATCCCAGACTGGCAACAACCAGGAATTTAAACACATTTGTCTTGTTTCTAAGGGGAAAAATAAAGCTAGGAGCCAAAAATCCTCTTCCAGAGACTTTTCTCACCCCAGATTTCCTATCCTCACAAGTCCCCACCTAAGCGGTTGTCCTAGAAAGGATAACTAATAAGCGCAGACCTGAAGCAGTTAATGTTTCTGGTTTACTTTGTGCTACAAACCATCCACTTTCCTAGGGGAAGGGCAGGGACATATTTGAGGTCCTCCCTAGCCCTGGCACGTCCAGCACACCTGGCTGCTGCTCTCCTTTACCTTTCACTCCCTCCTCTCATCTTGATCAAGATATTTCACTTTCTCTGGAATTTTTTCTTCTTTTTCCTTTCTTTGGGCCTCTTTTGCTCATGGTCTGACCTATCATCTTAGTACCTGGAGTTGCGGCTGGTGCCCCAGAGTTCAGTCACTTCACTCACTCTAACCTTGAGGATGAACTTCCAGGGTTTCTCCAATGGCATCTCTGAATAATCTGTATCAAATTCCCAAACAGACAGTGGATGTCACTGCTCTATTCTCAGGCTGGAGCCACGGGAGGTGGAGCTGACAGCCACAGGCCTGGCACCCAGGTCACAGACCACCATGAGCCCTCCACTTGGTGCTGTCCCCTAGGCTTCCTTTCCCTTCCCACATCTCACACCCCGACCTCCCTTGCCGCAGGTCCCAGACCACCCCCTACCCGCAAAGGCCCAAGGAACGCCTGGGTGACATGCGGACCCCAACACAGGATGCACGAGGTGACAGACTGCAGTAACTGAGCCGAACCAGACAGGCGCTGGTGCTGAATGGAACCCAGTCCCCACATGGCTGCAGGGCTCAGGATCAAAGCCCACAAAGTGGTCTGACTCAGCATGAATGCTGTGGCCACAGAGCGGAGCGGCCTTGTTGGACAGGGACTAGGAAGGCTGCAACCGGGGTGGGGCCTGGACCCCAGATCAAGCCAAAAGACAGGGGCGGGACACTCGACAGCCTGGGCATGGCTGGCCTTCTCTGGGTCCTCAGTCTCAGGCCCAGGCCTGAGGTCTGAGCCTCTGCCTGTGGGGTCCTCAAAAGCCACTTCGGGGGAAGAGTTTAGCGCGATGCCTCACACCATCTTGCTGGTACAGCCTACCAAGAGGCCAGAAGGCAGACATTATGCTAAGAGTCTGTGAGCAAGTGTGTGGAAGGTGTTTATGAAGTGCATGAAGAGCTTCTGAAGAGAATGACTCACAACGGTCCCTCTATCACATATGGTATCAGTCAGTTGTTTGATTTTATTGATGATCGGGCAGACCTCAGCTGCCTTGTTTTACCAAGCTGATACCCAGACATACAAGCCTTACAACAAAGACTGGATCAAGGAGAAGATCTACGTGCTTTTTTCAGCAGGCCCAACAGGCTGGGAAATGGTTGTGTTGGAAGCATTAGGGGGATGGGGATGGGCTTGGAACACAGGTGTATACAGAGTGCTGTAGTGGAAGTTTTGTACTACAGTAGTCCTGTTTCCATTTTGTTACACTCTAGCCAGGATTGAATGTATTAGATGAAATGTGAAGATCTTGTTCAATCTGAAACCTCTGTTGCCCCATTCCCCCTGCCCCTTTTTTTACTTAAACATTTTTATGATGATTTAGATGAAAGTTGTTCTTTGTCAGTTAATGTTGGGTCCAATTCTTCAAGCTGTTTGTATCTGCTTTATAACAGTCACTGTACTAACCTTTCTGAAAGATGGAGTGAGGGGTGGCAACAGAGTTTAGTTATGTCCTCAAGATAAAGTCTTAGAGAGAAATAAATAAATGTTCTTTAGTTATTTAAAAAATGCCACTTAGGGGGCAGGACAAGTGAGCTCAGGCTGAGGTGGGGAGTGGGACCAACCAAACAGAAACCAGAGACTCCTGTGTTCCCTAGAGGCTGGAAGAGGAAACGGTGAATACAGGGGAAAGGGGCATCTTAGCCCAGTGTGAGCACAGCCAGGAGACAGGTCTGTCCTGGGCATCATGCCCAGTGGCCCCTGCTCAGCCAGACCTGAGCAGTCTCTCACTTGCCACCTCACCATTGGAGGCCAAAGCTTCCTGCCCCACCCCAGTAAACACTGGTCGTCCCTTCCTAGCCCAGCAGGACCCTTCCTTATCCCTAACTTAGCTCAAGTCCTTCATTCTCCTGGCCCCTTGTCACTTGTGCAAAAAGCCACAGTCCTGAAGCACTCTTCAGATTTCCCCCTTTCTTCTTTCTCAGGACACCTGCCGACACCTAGCAGTCCCCAGTGCTCCATGTTGGATGGGGGGGTGGGAGACATGTTCAGAGGCTGGGCCACAGATCTCAGCCTTCAGCCTCAGCAAAATTGGTGGAGGTGGCTGGAAATACTGCCCACTGGGCTAGGTGTTGGTGCTGGGGGTGCAGGGGGTGCTTCTGAGAAAATAAACCAAACAAAACCAGCTCCATCCTTCAGGCCCCTCTTCTCACAGGAGGATTCCTGGGACTGCCGAGAGGCACATTGCCTAGAAGGAAAGATGGGCCTTTAGGATGCTTCTAGACCCATGCTGTGATCCAGTGGAGCTGACCCATGACCCCCCACACACACCTCCACCCACACACACACCTCCAGGGTTTGCTCTTACCCTGGGGCAGCATCTCATCCCAGTCAGAAGTATAGACAGGACTCCCAGTGTGTGAGGGCACACTCAGCTAAAACTTGCACTCCAGTTGGGACCAGGAGCCCTGCAAGACTGCCAGGATGTTCAGGGCTGAAACAGAAGGGTGATGAGTGCTGAATGGCAAAAAAAAGACCCCACCAGGACATGTGGGCCACTGGGCCCCTTGGGGCTTCTCACACCCCACCCCATATCCATGTGGCCCTAGGCCTGCCCACCTTCTTCTCAACCCTTTGCTTTCTGCTTCATTTCAAATCCTTCTAAAAAGTTTTACTTCTGTCAAATTCTTGGTACATTGAATAGTCTCCCACTCCAAACACTGTCAACTGTAAAGATAGCAATTCAGGGAGATAAAGAGGAGAAACAGGGATGTTTGATCCTTGAGGTCAAAGTCTTCCATGTCTCATGTTTCTGTTCTATTTACTTTGAAGCTTGGGGCTGTGCGTGCTTTATGTCACCCAGTATAATAATAACTGCTATCACCTTGAAGATATTATTAACAATAAAATAATAGAAAAAAGAAAAACATTATTCATTATTGAGCTCCTATTTTATAGTATTAGCCACAAGTTCCAAAGATTCTGAAAATTTAAATTTCAGCCCTGGTCCTCCAGGTCTAGCTTCCTTAAAGGTGTATGTGCCAGGCAGGAGGATGGAGTGTGCTGTGCTGAACTGTGGGTTAGTTTGATGTGTAATACTCACATATCTGCAGGTATCACATGAGGGCTCCATTGTCCTCTCCATCTGGGCACCTTGGTTGCTGGGAGACAGGTTATATCTGTGCACTTTGTCTATGAGAGGGTTGCTTGGTCCATTACACACTACCATCTCCTTTGAGTTTCTGATGGGTTACCATCACTCTGCTGGGAGTCACAATGCCAGGAGTTTGACTCCCTAAAATGTTTTTAATAGAGATGAAAATTACATACCTCAACATGCATGGCTTTTAAGATTACAATTCAATGAGATTTGGGAAATGGACACACCCATGTAACCAATGCCTGACTCAAAACATAGAACATTTCCATCACCTCAGATGGTTCCTTCATTCCCCTCTATGTTGTCCCTGCCTCTCTCAAGCAGTCACTCTTCTGATTTCCCTCTCCACAGGTTACTTTTTTCTATTCTTGAACATCATGTCTAGAAATCATACATAAGGAACATGGGTCTGGTTTATTTCACACACATGATATCTGCAGTGTACATCCAAATTATATGGGTTAACCATTTAAACATTTATATTACCAAGGACTATGCCATTTATGAATAAATAATGATTTGTTTAGTCATTGCCCTGTTGTATAATTTATATTAATTACAGTTTGGGGTTGATAAAAAGAACTAAAACAAAATAAAATTACTATGACTAAGAGATTAAGATAGAGTTAGAAGGTCATTCTGGAGATCACTCTTAGGCAAATATCAGCCAGATATCACAAACTGCCAAAGTATGAAAAGCCTCAAGCAGCACTGTTCCTCACAATACCAAGGACATCTGGACACCATAAACAAACTACAAGATAAAGAACTAAGGAAACTATTAACCTAAAAGACCACTGGAGCACCCCAAATATCCACCAAACACAACTTACGTAATCTTCTTTCTCTTTAAATGCCTGGAAATATCAAGACAAGATACAATTTGAGTTGCTACCTGAATTTGTGCTTCCCAAATTGCATTTCTAAGACCCCAAATAAATGCCTTCATTGCCTTGCAGCTCAGTTTATTTCTCCATTGACAGACAGAATGGCAGAGCAGGAATTTTATAGAGCTCTCTCCACTAGAAAAATGATGAAAGAGCTGAAAAAAAAAAAAAGAGACTGGAATTAATTATGTGGTAACCCTGGAACGGGAATGGACATGTAGCACAACTTCAGCAGGGCCAGAGGAAGCAAGAGGCTGCAGAGTTCAGCTTTTGTAAGTGAAAGCATTGCCCGGCCCTGCAGCAGCTGCTGCAGAAATAATTTTTGCTGCACTCAGGGCATTCCAGCTTCCAAGAGTAGCCTGGTGGGCCAGGACTAGCAGAGGAAATGTTCTCCTCCCAAAGTTGGGGTAGAGGGTTGAGGTTACTTTGGTGGATCTATGAGGGACCAACACATGGATGCTCACTTCAGTTTTGGCCCTCTGGGCAGTGGCACTGACAGCCTCCAACCAGCATCCAGCTGTACATAAAGAGCTAATGTATTTTTTCCTTCTGTATATGGGCATTTCCTGGTCTGGCATGGTATAAACTCTGACCTTGGCTTCAGTCCTATTAGCAGAAGATGATTCTGGCATCACAGCAGCATCTACCAGGACTTAAAAGCTCAGTGTACTTTTTCATTTGCTGAGTTCCTTCTTTCTCTTTACTGTGTTGCTTTTTCTGGCAGATCCCTGAGTGCTCAGTGCTGATGTTAACCTCAAATTCCCTCAGAAGCAGCATCTTCTGGCCTTACAACAGCATCTACATGGACATAAAGAACAAGTACACTTCTTTCTCTTTTACTTTATTATTTTGGTGTGCTTATGTCTCTCTTCTTTATGGTTTTGATGGTGGCAGATCCCTGAAAGATGAGTAGAGATCCTGGTCTAGGTTTTGGCCTTGAAAGCACAGCTCTGGCTTTCCACAAGAACACAAGAGACTCTCAGAGACAGTACATTTCATTTCTACCACCCCCCTCTTTTGTGGGTGTTTTTAAATCTGATTGTTAATATTTTTTCTTTTCTCTTTGTCCTCATCTCTCTTACTCTTTATTTGCTTCTTTTTTTTTCCTCTTCTTGTTCTTAGATTGTGGACTGAAGACTGGGAGAATCAGGTTTCCAGATTGACCAACACAGCATAATATCCGGAATGTTCAGTTGTCAACAAAAATACAAAACATACAGAGACAGAAAAGTATGGCCCAGCCAAAGGAGAAAAATCATTTGATGGAAAAGATTATAAAGAAGTACAGTCTCTGGAATTACTAATTAAAATCTTTTAACACCCTTCATAAATAGGATCAATGGGCTAAAGGGAAAAAAAGGACAAAAACTAAAGGATATTGGGAAAAATATATAAACAAAATGAAAATTTCAATCTTTAGGTAAAAAATTACAAAGAATAGCCCAATGGAAATTTGGGGATTCAAAAGTTCAATAAGTAAAGTGAATAATTGAATAGCAGATTGAATTGAAATTCAAAAGTACATTGGAGGAGACAGAAGAAAGAATCATTGAAATTAAAGGCCAAAAATTGAAATTATGCAGGCTAAGGAGCAGAAGAAAAAAGAATTAAAAAAACTGAACACAGCATGAGGAACCTAAGGAACACAATCAACTGTACCAATATATAAATAATAGGAGTCCCAGAAGGAGAAAAGAGATAAATGGTCAGAAAAAATATTTAAGGAAACAATGGCAGAAAACTTCCCAAATCTGATGGAATGCATGAATACACAAATTCAAGGTGTTCTATGAATGCCAAGTAAAATAAAGGCAAAGAAATCTACATGAAGACATTTTATGATAAATCTAAGCAATGCTAAGGACAAAGTAGTATTTTGAGCATTTGCATCTAGCACAGGGTAAGCAAAGCCCAGTTCATAGTAAGTGTCTATTCCTGCAAAGACCCATTTTTGCCTACAGGATCTACTGGAATCAGTTTGATTTGCCAAAAACATGTGGCACCTTTCCCCAGGTAATCTGTCCCATAGCCATCTACTATTTATCTCTTGTTGGCAGATAGAAAAGTTCTTTTTGGCATTGGGTGCTTCAGAAAATACAAGGGGATTATGTATAAATTCAGCTCATTTTTGCATACTGCAGCCCCTTAAAGTTCACTTGTTTCATGAACTGAGGTGGACATTCAAGTGTGCACACTGGAATATCTACGCATTGGTTCCAGTCACATTCCAATCCCAATGTTATTCTGATGGCATTGAAATCTCTGACTTTAATGCATGCCTCAAATTCCTATGGTGATTCCCATAGTGCCATGCCACATGTGGACATGTATAAGATTATTAATATAAGATATTAGGTATGATTATAGCAACACAAAGACACTTGGAAAGGTGAAAGTCAGAAGATCTTATTACATATAGCTCTAAACAGGAGAAGGCTGCCTCACAAGGCCACACAGGGGATTGCAGCTGAGAAGAGGACAACTGCAAGTGGGAGCAATGGTGGGCAGTTAAGTATAGCAGGCAAGATAGAGTTAGCTGGGACTTAAGGGCTCTCTGTATTGGTGACTGTGAATTATTCTGTGGGTTCTGGGGAATAAGGCTGTACTGAGTTATTTGATACTTGGTCCTGAGGAGATTAGGATGGGCACATATTGGCCCTAGAGTACGAAAGCCTGATAAGAGAGGTGCTTACTGTGTGGACATATTTAGCTGCTCAAGAAAGGGCCTCTTATGAGGGTCTCAAAACAGTCAAGGCAGCAATTCAAAGAAACTATGTTACAATTAACCCCTTAAGTGCAAACTATTGCCCTCAGTTTTAAGCATGATTACTTGGGATATGTGAGTGGCCTAAATAATAGACTTCTGGATAGTAAGGCATAAGTTGATATAAACATCATAAAAGATATTATATTATGCAGTCAAAAGGAAGAAACCAAATACAACATGAGAAGTTCTTGGAGGCTGGCTTGTAGAAGGACTCCCCAATTGTTTGGTATTAACCAGGAGAAAAATATTGGGTATGACAGGAGCTTTTAGTAATATTTTTGTTGAATTATGAATTGTGCTAAATGCATGGTTTATGCATTCTATGGTGATTGTTTCATGGTCCAGGCTTTTACATAGAGTGGCCTTTTGACTAGTGCTGTTTATCCATGTACAACAAATTTTCACATTATAAACACCATTTTGATTATCTAATATTTACTCAGGGGCTACTGTATTGTCAAAATTCATTTTTGCAATGGTTATCTGGCCTTGAATAAGCAGGCCTAATATATGTTATCTTTTAGAAGCTTGAAATACTAGAGTTGTAGGCATCCATAGTTAGGTGTCAATGATTTTTGATTGTTGGATTAGAGCAATGGTCCCTGCAGCCATTCCAGCAAATCTCAAATGGGCTGCAAATACCAATATTATAGGTATGATTGTGTCATGGAAGTAATATTTGGATGGGATGAAGGAAGAATGATTAATATTTACATAACTTGAAAGGGCAAGGGAAGCTGGAAAATCTGTTTGTGACTTGGGGGGTAGAGGAAGAGCATAGTAGTAGAGATTAGGAGCCAGGTTTGTTGGGCTACAATTATGATTCTATGGCATTATCTTTAGATTGGAAAATTGTACATTACCTCATGTAATGGGAGATTGCTAAAGAACAGGACTGGAGAGTACCAGAAGCTTGGCTTCTCCAATTTCTGGGACAGTAAGTGTATTAATTTATCTTTAAGTAATTTGAATAGAGCTCCCTTAAGAGTTTTTATTTGTTATCCATACAAAAGTAGGTAAATATACATTACACAGACACACACAAACCACAGAAAGAGCACAGAAAATATAAAACTTACTGTTTTCACAGTAGCTGTAGAGAAACAGTTAAGAAACAGAAACAGAAAAGAATTCTCTTACCTGATGGATGAAAACAAGCCATGATAACTGGCCCAACCAGATGTTAGCTCAACAAACAGACTTTGAACTCAACTGCAAGTTTGTGGGAGTTCAAAGATCTGAGAAGTGCTAGCCAACTGAGCCAAGAGACAACCCCAGAGAGGATGGAACACAAAGTATTCATGCGAAGTAATTTGTTCCTCTCTGAAGTGTCAGAGGTGTCATCCTCGTATTGATCTTCAGATCCCACTTCTGTACACCAAGTGACATTATACTGAAAATAAAATAAATAGACTTAAAAACTGGATGCAGAGAATGTTTATTGAGCTAAAGTTGAATTAATGCATGAGCAAGATCAAAGGGATGAGCTGATAGAGCAGCTTATGTGGTTGCTGGAAACAAAGGGAAGATGTGGGGGAATAGGAAGGGATAAAGGGGACATGAATTATGGTTAATATGTGCACCCCATGAACTACAGGGACTAATGAAGCAGGGTGTCCATGAGGCCCAGCTCATTAATTAGCAAGCAGAATGTTGGTATAAGGTTTTGGTTATCTGGTGAAGATCAGTAGACTTTGCTGGTGTCAGCCTGAACTCTTTTTTTTTTTGCAAGACTGGAGAAGTGTTTTTTTTTTTTTCATTTTGTTTTGTGTTGCATTGCTATTTCTTTCTTTCTTTTTTTTAAATATTATTTTAAAAGATGCTTAGAGTACATAAATGTTACACAAAAATTACAGGGATTCCCAGTTCCCCACCTCCCACACCTCCAACAACCTCCCACATAAACATCTTTCATTAGTGTGGCACATCACCTGCAGTGGATATACACATCCTGGGGCTTTTCCACTAAGCATGGACCATAGTTCACATTGAAGACCACACTCTCCCACACAGTTCTGCATGTTATATGCTTATGTAAAAATGGCCTATATCTGTCGTTGTGATGTCACTCAGGATAATTCCAGTCCTGAAAAAGCCCCTGAATTACAGCTGCTTTTCCCTCTCCCTGCCCTGAAAGCATTAAGTGGCCAGTGGCTCCACATCAATGTTGTAATTTCTTCCATTGCTTGAATCTCAATATGTCTACAACAGAACACCAGTAAGTCCACTCTAGTTCACAGCTCCTCCCACAATCATGAGAAGTCTAGGATGATGATGTCCACTCCACCTCCATGTGAGAGGGGGCTTATATCCCATGGATAAGATGGATGGGATTATCCTGCCTGCAGCTGCAGACTCTCTCCATTCCCTGGGATGGCCGTTGTCCATCACAAGTCTTTTATTTTATTTACATCTCTTATGCCATGACTTCATAGGGAATAGGTTCCAGTAGCTCAGGCTCTTTTCCATTGGTTCTTACAAAGTGTGCTTCTCTGGGTGGAGCAGGCTGGCGCTTCAGTTGGACCCAGGTACCTTTCTCTTTGGCTTCCTTCTTTTTCTGATCATTTTCCTTCACACGTTTTAGGAAGCTATCTTGGCTCTTAGAGTGCTTAATATGCTCAATGCGTGCATTAATTCTCTTGGCAAGAATCTTGCCCTTAACCTGTTTGTTTACCACTATACCAACAGCATGCTGGTAACATTGTAGACTCTTCCGGTTTTGCCATGGTAACATTTGTGGGGCATTCCTTTTTGAACAGTGCCCATTCCCTTTATGTCTACGATATCACCTTTCTTGTAGATTCGCATATATGTGGCCAAAGGAAAAACTCCATGTTTTCTAAAAGGCCTAGAAAACATATAGTGGGTTCCTCTCCTCTTTCCTTTTGTGTTCGTCATTTTGGCAAATTAACTGCAAGATGGCGGTTCTGGCCGAAAGGCCCCAGCTCTCCTTGAAGTCTCTTAGCCATATGAACTCATTTGTCTTTACCTTTTTCCCCTTTTATTCAAGGTCTTTTTCCAATCATATTGCTAGTTGGCACTTGGTAGTAATCCCTTGTTGCCAGGGAGATTCATCCCTGGGAGCCATGTCCCATGTTGGGGGGAAGGTAATGTATTCATATGCTGAGTTTGGCTTAGAGAGAGGCCACATTTGAGCAACAAGGAGGCTCTCAGGTGGCAACCCTTAGGCACCTCATAACAATAGGCTGTTTCAATTACAAGAGCAAAGACTCTTGTCCTTGAGGCTAGTCATCAATAACAAGAAACCATTAGTGGACCATCCTCTTTTGCCAGACACTACCCCTGCACTTGGGGGACTGTTGAAGAATGTGGCAGAGCTCTCCAGGCTGGGAATTCAGTATTCTTTCATTTATTGAGTGATTCTCCACCCACTGTGACCATGCCCCACCCCTTGATCATTTGAACAATTTTATATATCTTTTATGTATATTAAGGTGAACTTCCTCCCATGAAACCCCCATCCCTCACAGCCCCCACCAACAATTCTCTCCCACCCCTGTTATAACCCTTCTGTGATCCAAAGCTTCCTTAAAGATGAAGCCCATATAATAGCCAAATACTGTTAATAGGAAAATGAAATGATAATGATAAGTTTATATGTAAGAGATAAAATACATGGAAACTTTAAAAAAGCACTAAAAATAAAATAAAAATAAAGGATACAAAAAAATCAGAAAATGGGGAAAAAACAAAAAAAATTAAAAAAAAATTTTTTTAACATTTTTCCTTTTATCACTGCACTATCGGGTGTCCAGTCCCTACCGTGGCATGTTCCCCCTCTCACTCCCCAGTGTCTCCCAAATTTTCATTTAATATTCGAAGAAGTTTTAGGTCACAGCAAAGTCACACACAGAATACTAGAGACGCTCATACACCCAACCTCTTCCCCCTTTCCTCGCCCCATATTAAAACCTTTTTGTATGTGGATGGTAACATTGTTATAACTGTTATACAGATAGTGAAACATAGCTACTAAACATTGTCAATGGTTTACAGTATAGTTTACATCACCCATACAGACATAATCTATGGTAAACTGATAGAGTATAGTTGCGTATTGAAGGATAGGACAGGTTAGTAGTGATATTACTGGTTTGGTAGTGCAGGGTCAACAGGTGGGTAGATTAGGAAGGGCAGGTTAGACTACCCAGGATACTGGGGGGAAAGATGGGAGAGGGACCAGGTGAAAACGTGACTTGTGGGTATGAGGTTGAAAGTGCAGGAGTGAGAATGCTGTTATGGCAATATGACAAGGGACTGTCACTGGTTTAGGGTGTTGGTTGGGGGGGGGCATTCAGGATGGGGCGCATCTGGAGTAGGCTTCTGGGGAGTGTGTGAGTGTTCATCCTGTCATAATGTGTTATGTCAGTGGGTGGAGACCCACATGGTGAGTGGGAAGGAGATGAACCCCCATCTTTGGGAGGACCAATTCACCCAGAAACAGACAGATGGGCATCTCTTATGAGCAAGGGTGGATCCTAACATGAATGTGTCAAGACCTCTTGTTGCATGTAACTATGAATCTTGTCATCCAATGAGCCAAGACAGGGGAGTGTCATGTGCCCCAGGGGGATAGGGAGGTAGGAACAGAATAGATCAAACAGGGGGTATTTAGTGGTCAGGGGAAATGCTTTTCATTACCTTACAGTGATGGACACAGGACATGGTAAATACCCTCAAAAATTATTAAATTGTAGCCTGAACTCTTTGTTACAGTTTTTCCTCCAAGGTTGGGTCAGGAGTTTTATTTATCCAATTAGTAAGGGGCTTTTACCTCAGTTTGTTGGTTCAGTTGGTGATAGACAAGACAGCAAGGTGGGCTGCAGGGCTTGTATTGGACAAATTTGATGGCCTGTGGACCTCAGAGTTTGCCATCTTTTGTTGAAAGTGTGACTTATTTGGAAGGTTTGAGCCTCTGGATTGCAAACCAATGAATTCACCCAGACCAATAATAAAAAAATGAAAGCCAACAGAATGGTGTGGACCTTCACCCAATAAGTTTTTTCTTATTTTATGCTGCTTCCCCATCCCCACCTTGGCATGAAATATTATCAATAATTATATTACTAATAGTAATATTGTCTGGCTTCCTCATGGTGGGATAGAGTTTTTGCTCCCTCATTATTTTCTAATGTAGCTATCATTTACCAAGTGGAGTTACTTATCTCCCTTCTTGGTGGTACACAATTTATGTAAATGGCCCTGGAGCAATAATTTAAATTTACTGGGGGAGACACATGAGAGAAGATTAATCATCCATCCTTTATATCCTGAAAAAATGTGGGACATTCCTAGGGGCGGAAATTTAGGTTCAAATGAGTCCCATAACAAATGGCCTCATAACAGATGCTGGGACTCTATGATAATCTGCCATTAATGGGCCCTAGGAGAGTATCTTCCCTCAATCTGGCTTCCAGTCCTTATTGGTTGGAGACATAATAGAAAAATCCACATTTATGAGAAAAGATATTATTGAAGGGTCTTTTGTATACAGAATCTTCTTAAACATGAAGATGGTCATTCTCCATTTAAATACAGAAAAGGACAACAGAAATGCTTGTAAAAATTAGTATGAGATGTAAGTCTTCCTAAAAGTCTGGTATTAAACAAAATTAGAGCCTTGGGCAAAAGTGAAACCCAAGCAACAAGAATCAATGGTGAGACTTCTGGGATGATGACATCAGAGTAGCTTAGACAGGGTGCAGAGATGCTAACAAAAAATTACAAGCCATACTAAGAAACAGGAAGATATGTTCCAGTTAAAGGAACAACCAAGACTCCATATGAGACACAGGAGTAAAGACAGCTAACTAGTGGTGTTTATACAAATCTCCTTAATCAGTTCAAGTAGCTGAGTGAATATATGACTCAAGAGAAAAGGGATATGAAGGCAACACTATGTGAATATGAAGAACAATTTGAAAGCCTGCAAAGAAAAGTTACAGAGCTTATGGAAATGAGAGACACAAGGGATTTGAATAAAAACACATTCAGGCATATAATAGCAGATTTGAATTGGTTGAGGACAGAATTAGTGAATTGAAGACAAAGCATCTGAACTTGAAAAGACAGAAGAATAGAAAGAGAAAAGAATGGAAATAATTGAAGAGGGTCTCAGGGAATTGAATGATAGAGTGATACACAATCATATGCTTTATAGGTATTTGAAAAAGAAAAGAGAATGAGAATGGGGCAGAAAGGCTATTTGAGGAAACAATGACTGAAAATTTTCCAATCCTTATGAAAGACAAGAATATCAATATTCAAAAAGAACAACTTACCCCAAACACAATAAATCTGAAGAGACTTGCTCTGAGATATCTACTATTCAGAATGCCAAAAGCCAGACATAAAGATAGGCTTCTGAGAGCAGTAAGAGAAAAAAACTATATCACTTACAAGGGAGCCTCAATAAGTCTAAATGTTGATCTCTCATGAGAGACCATGGAGGTAAGAAGACAGTGGTAAAATATATTTAAATACTGAAAGAATAAAATACTGCCAACCAAGAATTCCTTATCCAGCAGATCTATCCTTCAGATATTGAAGGTGAGTTTCAAGTCTTCACTGACAAATAAAAACTGAATGAGTATGCCACCAAGAGACTAGGTCTACAAGAGATGCTAAAGTGTGAGTTATAGGATAAAAGGAAAAGACAAGGGCAAAAGTCTTGGAGAAGAGTATAGAAATGAAGATTATAAGTAAGGGTAACTGGAAGGGTTAAAATACAGAAAATAGTAAGATAAGGCAATGGAAAGCCAAGGGATAAAATGGACAAAGTAAGTAATGCATTTACATTAATAATATTGAATGTTAATAGATTGAACTCACCAATCAAAAGATGTAGAATGGCAGAATGTATTAAAAAATATGAGCCATGTATTTTTCATCCAGAAGAGACTCACCTTACACACAAGGACACAATCAGGCTGAAAGTGAAAAGTGGGAAAAAGATATTCCATGTAAATAGCAATAAAAAAAAATCTGGAGTAGTTATACTAATATCAGATGAAATAGATTTAAATTTAAAACTGTTACAATTGTTTAAGAAGGCCACTATATATTAATAAAAGTGACAATTCACCAAGAATAAATAATAATAAATATTCACTGAACTTAGTTTCCCCAAAATACATGAAGTAGTACGTGCTGGCAAAAATGAAGGGAGAAATAGAAGTCTCTACAATAATAGTTGGAGACTTTAACACAGTACTCTCAGCATTGGGTAGAACAACTGGACAGAGGATAAATAAAGAAATAGAGAGCTTCAATAATATTAATGAAGTAGACATAACAGACATTAATGGAACATTATACCCCCAGACAATGAGATATATATATTTTCTCAAGTGTTCATGAATCTTTCACCAGGACAGACTTATGCTGGTACATAAGACAGATCTCAAAAAATATTAAAAGAATGAATGATAGAAAGCATTCTCTGATCATAAAAGAATAAAGTTGGAAATTAATAACAAGCAGAAAAAGGAAAATTCACAAATATATGGAGATTAAATAATATGCTCTTAAATAATCAGTGATACAAACAATAAATTGCAAGAGAAACCAATGACTATTTCAAGATGAATGAAAATGAGAAAACAACATATCAAACCTCATGGGAGAGGAGAAGATATGGCTTAAGGGATTGAGTGCCCACCTTCCAAATGAGAGGTCTCAGGTTCAGTTCCCAGTGCCTCTTGAGAAAACAAAAACAAACAACAAGCAAAACAAAAAACCAACTCAGGAAGCCAATGTGGCTCAGCAGTTGAAAACCAACTTCCCACATACGAGATCCCTGTTTCAATCCCTGACCCACAGTACCTCAAAAAAAAAAAGCATGGAATACAGCAAAGGTCGTTCTGAGAGGGAAATTTATAGCTCTCAATGCTTACATTAAAAAAGATGAAAGAGCTGAAATCAAGCTCTAATTGAACACCTGAATCAATTAGAAAAAGAACAGCAAACTCATCACAAAGTAAACAGAAGGAAAGAGAACAATAAAGATCAAAGCAGAAATTAATGAAATGGAGAAATAAAAAAGAGAATATCAACAGAACAAAAAGTTTTTTCTTTGAGAAGATCAATAAAATCAACAAATCCTTAGCTAGACTAAAAAATAAAAAAAGAAGATGCAAATAAAGTCAGAAACAAGAAGTGGGACATTACCACTCACACAGCAGAAATAAAAGAGATCATAAGATGATAACTATTAACAACCATATGCCAAAAACCTTTACAATGTTGTTGAAGTGACAAATTCCCAGAAAACATACAAACAACCCACACCGACCCCAGAAGAAATTGGACCTCAACAAATCAACCAGAGGTAAAGAAATGAAACAGTCATCAAAAACCTCCCCAAAATGAAAAGCCCATGACCAGATGCCTTCACAGGTGAATTCTACCAATTATTTAAAGATGATCTAATACAAGTCTTGCTCAAACTCTTTAAAAAATTGAACAAGAAAAAGGCTACCACATTCTTTCTAAGAAGCCAACATCACCTTGTTACAAAAGTAAATAGGAGTATTATGAAAAAGAAAATTATAGACCAATATCTCTAATGAATATAGATGCAAAATTCCTCAGCAAAATACTTGATAACCTAATCCCAAAGCACATTAAAAAGTTTTACACCATGATCAAACATGTTTTATACCAGATATGTAAGCATGGTTCAACATAAGAAAATCAATCAGTGTCATACACCACAATAATAAATTGAAGATGAAAAATCACAGGATCATCTCAATTGATGCAGAAAAGGCATTTGACAAAATACCACATCCTTTCTTTATAAAAATACTCTGAAATATAGGAATAGAAGGAAATTTTCTCGATATGATTAATTGCATATATGAATAACACACAACTAACATTGTACTCAGTAGCAAAAGACTGAAAGCTTTCCTACTGAAATTGGGAAAAAGAAAAGGATGCCCACTATCACCACTGTTTTTCAATATTATGCTTGAAGTTCTAGCTAGACTAATTCAGCAAGAAACAGAAATAAAAGACACCCAAATAGAAAAGCAAGAAGTAAAACTTTTGCTTTTTGCAGATAACATGGTCCTATATGTAGAAAATTCCAAAAAACCCACAACAGAACTCCTAGAACTAATAGATTATTTGAGCAAAGTGGCATGATAGAAGATTAATATGAAAAAACTAATAGCATTTCTATACACTGCTAATGAGCTGAGGAGAGAGAAAATCTTCAGAAACCACATATCCAACATAGGTTTTATTTCCACGTTATATAAAGAGGTCACATAAATCAAAAACAGAAAGAGAAGCAACCTAATTTAAAAATGGGCAAAAGACTTGAATAGACATTTTGCCAAAGAGAAAATACAAATGGCCTAAAGCACAAGAAAATATGCTCAACATCACTAGCTATTAGGAAAATGCAGATCAAAACTACCATGAGATTCCATTTCATGCCTTACAGAATAGCAATTATTAAAAAAAAATAAAACAGAAAACTATGGGTGCTGAAGAGGATGTGGAGAAATAGGAACACTCGTTCACTGTTGGTGGGAATGTAAAATGGTGTAGCCTTTGTGGAGGAGAGTTGTGGAGGTGGTTCCTCAGAACGTTAAATATAAAATTGCCCTATGATCCAGCATCCTGCTACTAGAAATATATTCAGAAGGCCTGAAAGCAAGGATGCTAACAGATATTTGCACAATCATATTCATAGTGGCATTACTCACAATTGCTGAAAGATGGAAGAAATCTAAGTGTCCAACATTTGATGAATGGGTAAACACCTGACAACATGCATATTTGAAGATATTATATTGAGTGAAATAAGACAGACACAAAAGGAGGTATATTGTATGTTCTCATTGATATCTACTAAATATGATTAGTAAGCTTATGGAATTAAACTCTAGAATATAGATTACTAGGAGACAGAATGTTGGCTATGAAGGGGGAGATCACACTGACTATATGAAAAATGTTTAGTAAGCTTGATTGTAAATATATTTTAGTGAATAGAGTTGAGCACATTTTAATGAGTATAACAAACACTGCTGATTTATAAATGGGATTGTGGTTGAAAGGGGTAGTCTAGGGAGGTTAATGTTCATTGAAAAACAGCTAGAGGATGATCTAGGGTCTGTATAAAATAGTCATTTTGGTGATAGATGAGTATTGTGGTTAATGATATGAATACAAGAATGTTCTACTACAAGGTGTTAAGAATATGCTGATCCATGGGAAAAATTCAACTAATGAAAGTTATAGACTTTAGTTACCAGTAATATTGTAATATTTTTGTAGATACAATAAAGAAGGTACTATATCAATGCTAAAGGTAAAAAAAATATTGTATGGGGTTTATTTTATGAAATATGAATATGATTAAATTCTTTCTTCATTTTCTTCATTAACTAGGAGAACGTGATCAAATATTTAACCAATCTGTCCTTCATTTACATATCTTTATGACTACTGCAGAAACAATTGAATTAGTTTTTAGGATAAAATAAGATAAATGTGTCTGGACAGAATTTTTTAGAGTAATGCTTCCATAATTTAAACTGTCTTTTGTCTGTTATTTTATTTTTTGAAGTTGAAATAAAGTTTAAAAAAAAAAAATCTTGAAGTTGAAATAAAGTTTTTTAAAAAAAAAATCAAAGGTGGAATGATGACGTCATCAACGCGGCGACAAAAGGCATTCTGTGAAAAATATCTCCCGGGATATTGAGTGACTGTAAGGGGAGATTCCAGAATTGTGGAGGGTTGCAGAGACTGGCGAAGGGCTCCCCAGATGCTCAGGTGAAGAAAGAGGAAAGTAGCGGGCAGGACACTTCCGTCCCGGACCTGCGGGTCCCTGCCCTTCCCTCTCATCCGTCCCG
>JAKSZT010001632.1:63270-93198 GCA_026826555.1 Tolypeutes matacus | reverse complement strand
CCGTCCCGGACCTGCGGGTCCCTGCCCTTCCCTCTCATCCGTCCCGGACCTGCGGGTCCCTGCTCCTCCCTCTCAGCCGTCCCGGACCTGCGGGTCCCTGCCCCTCCCTCTCAGCCGGCCCTGGGAGGCAGCAAGCGGCCTGGGCCCCTCTCCTGAGGAAAGCAGGAGTCAGCGTGACTCAGGGCAGCGAGCCAGAGCCCCGCACACATCCGTGCAAGTCGGTGGAAGTCCAGGGTCGGAAGCAGGCCGCCGAGGGACGCTGGAAACAAGGGGAGGGGAGTAAAACCACTGCAGAGAAGCGGTGGCTGAGGGACGCTGGAAACAAGGGAGTAAAACCACTGCAGAGAAGCGGTGGCCGAGGGACGCTGGAAACAAGGGAGTAAAACCACTGCAGAGAAGCGGTGGCCTAGTGGCGACTCACGTGATCCAGTTACTGCCAGGGGGAGCCCCCGAATGCACAAAGCGCTCTTCTGGAGGGACCCGCCTTTCTGGAATGACCCCGTCCGATTCCCAGAGTCAGGATAACCTAACAGGGAAGAAATGTCCCAGAAATGAAAAGTGTAAGGAAAATGGGGCACTGAGTAAAGAAGAGAGTTTAAACAAATCATAGGAACTGGGGGGAAGATTCTGCACAGATGCAGATGGAACAGATCAGTATTCCTGGAGTGGGAAGAGAAGACAGAAGCTGGCAAGTTACGGCAGGTTGTTGTCATGTTTCAGGCTCTGGGAAAGTGAGCACATACGAGAGATAGGAACTTCCTTAAACTTCAGTTTGCTGTCGGAATTAAAGGTGTTGAGCCCATTTTCTGTTACTACCTAAGGTCTTGGAGTAGTACTTGCAGGTTGTTTTCATGTTGGGCTCAGAGGAGGTCATGATGTTGTCAGTTTTTCCTTGGTCATCATTTTTGTGTCATCCCAGACATAAATCATTTTCTGTGGCACAAGTAACTGGGGACACACATTTCAAACTCTTGTGGGATAAAATTGCACCAGGGAGATTATAATGAGTGCTTATGAGTGATAAAAATGCCCAAATGTTCACCACATACTATGCTTCTAAGCCCAGGCCCCCATGATTTGACGCAACTGAAATCAAAGTGATCAAATAAGGGTCCTGAGGAAGGACTTACCTGTTTAAACCATGTGGCTTGTTTAATTATTTCATGCAATTTTGTCTCAACTTCCCCAGAAATGTTTACCCAAGTACAATATGTTGTTTTGGCAATGGCAAAAAGTCTCCTTATTCAGTTAATAAGTAATCAAGTTTGGCAATGCTATTGTCTAAAACAAGTTTAGCTAATAAATCTAATGATTTCTTATGCAGCTATTGCTCTAGCTGTAGAGGTCTCCTATTATGATTGATAGATATCTAATCCTGTTTTCATTTGTATTATCCCCAAGCCATGGTTTTAGTAATCTGTCAAAAGAGGCAAAGCCAGAATTGTTAACTCCCTGGGTAAATCCTGTTTTGCCTGAAACTGTAGGTTGAGAGGAATAGTCCAATGAGAAGTTTTAGATTGATTATAAACTCCTAAGGGCCTGTGAAGAGACCAAAAACACATTGCCCAGACATTTACCAGCTATTAAGGCAATTTACTGCCCAGACAAATATCTTATAAAATTTCCACAAAAAAATATTGCCTGGCTGAACAATGTAACTACAGACAAGGCGATGTTGTTTATAGATCCATTACTAGGAATCCTATCATTTATCCTTATCCAAAGTTCTGTGTGCAAATGAAGAGCTGACCAAAATTTATTTGTGTTGTGACTTTCTTGCAGATCCAGTGTCAACGTGAAAGTGGACATGCATTGTTAAGGTAACTTGTAGTTCATAGAATCATGTGTACTATTATAGTAAGTTTTCCAAGCTCTTCTATGATATCTGTATAATTCTCTAGACTAGTTGTGTTTGATACTGAGCAAATGTAAGTTCTATCCTCCCAATGCACTTTAAAAACCAATTCCTAAGACACTGGGGATCCAAGAGAAAAAGAGTTTATTTGCTACTCTAGCAAAGAGGTCATTGGCCCAACGCCCCAAAAATCTGCCTCCCTGATTTTGAGGCGTTTAGGGTTTTTATGGATTCAAACAGGGGAGGGTGGTGTGGTTATCATCATAATACTAAATATACACAAGCATGAGCCTAGTGTTGAAATAACCATAAAAAAGGTAAGCTCAAGCTAGCATAACCATCAAAATAGTAATTATACACAGAGGTGAGCATAATATTCAAATAATCATAAACAAATATAACCACCACAATACTAACTATACACAGGGTGAGCCCAGTTTTAAAATAACCATAAACAAAGGTAAGGTCAGACTAGAATAACCACCACAACAGTAAGTATACACAAGAGTGAGCCCAGTTTGAAATAACCATAAAGAAGGGTGAGCTCAATCTAGCCAGTTTCAGTAATTTCAGGTATTAGCTTTGGCTTTTGTATAATACACTGAAAAAAGAAGGAAAAAATTTTTATAACAATCAAGTAATCATACACTTTTGTTAATTCTTAATTCTGGGTTACAATGTTACAGGTCCAAGAAAGCTTAAAGCAGAGTAAAGAGGACCTTGGCTCTAGAATTCATATTTATATGACACAAATGGTACAGTTCAATTCAAAGAGACTGAAGCATTTGGGACAAGAAAGAAATTTGTTTTGGGTAGAACAATGGGGTCCCCTGCAATGTGCATAGATCAGGGTTTATGGTGACAAATCCAACAGTCTATGCAGTTACCTCCCTTTGAAATGTCCTGGGAGAAGTGCAGACCATGGCATTGTCTTTCCAGACCAGTGCAAGGACAAAGCTTAGGGAAATATGAAGATTTTACGCATTATAAGTAATAGTAAGGTAAATGCAGTGTCAGGATTTCTTTATGTGATGACTTGATTTGTCAAGGGAATAAGTAGTCTACTACATGATATTGTCTACTTTACTTCTTGGCTAGTTTGATTTTTAAGTCTCCAGAGTTAGAACAAGTCCAGGAGTCTGATGGAAATATTTTTATTTGAGTGAAATAGACCTATGGATCAATACCCTGTAATTAACTTGCAGTGTCAGAAGTTAGGAGTACTTGGCAGGGTTCATTTTAATGAGGATCCAGGGCTGTCTTTTGCCTGTGCCATTTCCAGTATATCCATTATCCTGGTGTCAGATTATGATTACTGGAATATCTGTCATGTTTGAGAGGAAAGGTATCCTTTGCCTGTTGAAGATAATCTTTGGCATAGTGCATTAAGGATTTGTAAATAGGGTCATGTTACAGTGTGACAAGACGTGATCAGTTCTCAGTTTTATTTCCAGAGACAGGTCTGCTAGTAAAAATTTCATATGGGAATAGTTTGGATTTCCTAAAAAGAATTCTATGAATTAACATGAGGGCCAAATGTAAAATTTTGGGGGCTAGGGAAGGCCAGGTTCTTCAGTTAAATTAGTCAGTTGTAATTTAAGTTTATAATTACAGCTGTTTTAGTAGCAGCTGCTGTCACATGAAAATATGCAAGAGCATTTTAAAAAATATTCAGTCTCAGTCTTTTTGTGTGAGCTTCTATCTTAATGATGGCAACCATAGATGGAAATAAAATGAGAGAACAAATCATTTACTTGTCTGCAGGTTTCAGCTAGCATACCAGAAATGAAAAACCCTCTTTTTTTCCATAACATGCTGAAATAATGAATTGTAATAAAAGCATATCAGTTTTCACTATAGATGTTAACATAATTTCCTTTGGGTAGAAACAGGCATTGGTAGGAGTATTGAGTTCATCCTCTTTGGCAGAAAAAAATTGTGGAAGACTACCTAATTCAATCAGTATGTGGTAACCACATACCCTTTCTGGAATGCACCATTGAAATTTCTAGCACAAGAAGCATTAAGAAATAGAATGACATCTGGGTTGATCATAAGAGCATGTATAGAGTTGTTAATTTTGAAGTTACCCATTTCCAGTCATAGGGGTCACCTTCATCTGATAAAGCAAACAGAGTAGCAGGGTTAAGAACTTTGCATCGTTTTAGGTGAAAGTTACGAGGTGAAGTAGAAGGATTTCATAAGAAGTCATTTTTATGGATGAAAAGTGTTAGGTCTGCACAGAGTTAAAGTTGCTGAGATTGTAAGTAATTTGGCAGCTTCTGATATAGCTTTAACACAATTTGGGTAAGCACAGGCAACTGCATCAAGGTGAGTGCTCTTATACACAATAGATTTGGAATTTCCCCTGTGTTCTTGAGTTAAAATTCCTAAAACTTGGTTATGTAATTATTACTTTAGTAATGCCATTCAGAGGTAAGAAAATATCATACATTAAACATGCATACAGACACAAATAGAGAGCTTATAGCTTCAATTAAAAATAATTTAGTTGGGAGGTGGATGTGGCTCAAGTGACTGAGCTCCTGCCTACCACATGGGAGGTCCCAGGTTTGACTCCTGGTACCTCCTAAGGAAGATGAGCAAGACAGCAAGCTGATGTGATGTGTAGGCATGGCAAGCTGACACAATAGATGATGCAGCAGGAGGTAGAAGGAAAACATAATGAGAGACACAATAGAGCAGGGAGCAGAGGTGGCTCAAGCAATTGGGCACCTACCTCCCACATCTGAGGTCCCAGGGTTGGTTCCCAGTGCCTCCTAAAAAGAATACCAGCACACAACAAACAGACACAGCAAATGCAAACAACAAGGGAGTGGGGAGAAATAAAATAAATCTTAAAAAATAATTTAGGTATTTGTCAGAAACAAAAACATAGAAATAAAGAAAACAGAAATCCCATGAGCTTACAATTTATCATTTGTCTTTTGCAAAGAGTCCTTTAATGAAAGTTTTTTTGAGTCTTGCATTATCTTAGTAAATTCTGAGTACTAATTAAAGTAGACATTCCATTCAGCTGTTTACTTTGGGAGCTCCTTTTCTAGAGTGATGAGTAATTTTCTCTACTTGGATATTTCCCAAAATTGACACTGAAATTCCAGGTTGTCTTTGGTGAGAGTTTGCCATTTTGTTAGATTGATACAGATTCCAGCCCCATAAATTTTTAACATGTAGTATGCCAGAGTGCCAGAGTGTAGAGAATAATTTTTAGATGAAAATGAGGATCCCATCTTTATCATTTCTCTCCTTACCTGTGCACAGGACAAAGAAACCAGCAGTAACAAATGAAACTGTTCTGCACCAAAAAGCTAGGAACTCCATCTCAAAATTTGAACTTTCTCATCAATAAGATTTACTCAATAACCTTTTGACTGACAGCTAATGAGATCAGAGAGCTCAAACTCAAAAAAAAGTGAAGCACAGATCTGAAAGGGATACATCCATGTACCTTGGAGATGGTGGGGAGAAAAGAAAACACAAAGGGTTCAGCAGGCACTTTTGTCTGTTTTTCTTCTTGTCTCTATAGAGTTATTAGTAGTCATCTTTGGATCCTGTCCTCATAGCCAAAACTTCCAGAAAATCCAAAGGAAATGAATTTAATGAATCTCATAAATTCTTAAACATTTCATGTATTGGGCAACATACAACCCATAAAATGGTTGGGAGCTTACAAGAGTGAGAGCAAAAAGGCTTCTATAAATAGAACAAGGTAGTCTTAAAGAAATTGATCTTATTGATTGACACGGGATAGTTTTCCTTACTTGGCTTAGCCTTCACTTAGAGGAACTAAGCTATATAAGAAAGAGGGAGCTGTTGAGTTATGTTTGGTTGTTCTCATGATTCAGGATATGGGGAAAGAGTACTTTCACAGGAAGTAAGACAGGAACTTAGGTCTGAGTCCCTCATTCTACGCAAATCAAAGCTTAACTAAGTACATAAGTAATAAGTAACATAAGATACTATGTAACTTCTGTATCATCCCATAGGCTTGTATCTCTCCTTCTTATGACAATAAAAATCCTTACTATTTTCTCAAAAGAAATTAGAACAATTTCCACAATTATTCAACAACGCATATGTTAAAGTACCATACCCTCCAAAAAAATCCACTTTTAAAGAGCTCATGGACCCACCATACAAATGTTTCATACAATAAGATGGAGGAAAACATAAAAAATTTGAAAGACATAAGCAATATTCCCTATTCAAAAGGAAATAAAATGAGAAAATAATGAGAAATATGGGACAATATAATCTATGAACTTAAAATTAAGGGGGATAACTCCTGTAAATAACCATGACTCAAAAGGGTAAATTATGACAAATAATATTTGAATGCATTACATAAAATACCAGTCACTCTAAACCAATATTCCTGAGATAAATAGTGGTCTTGTGGTGTGTAAAATACTTATATAAATTAAAATAAATAATTAAATGTTATAAGCACCTACCATAAAAAGTTAAAAGAAATAAAATTAAACATTATTGTGGTGTAGACATAGAAGGGAGTTTTAGAGAAGCAAAGAATAAATAATTTATAAATGGAAAAATAGAAGAAATATCTAAGATTCAGTTCAACATTCCTAATAGTCCTTTCTGCAATGAAGATAGTGTTCTGTGTCTGCACAGTCCATTACAGAAGCCACTAGCCACATACAGCTATTGGGCAATTGAAATTTGGTTAGTGCTAATAAAGTACTGAATTTTTAGTGTTATTTAAATTTAATTACTTTATATTTAATAGTCTATTGCTTACAGTATTGAACAGAAAAGACCTAGGATCTTGGGCAGCACAAATAAAAGCATAGAAATAGATTCAAAACAAAAATGAATAAAGGACACAAATAGTAAAAAATAGGAAATGAGAATGATGAGGCAAAAGTGGATACAATAAAATGGAAGATATTTATTTGATTTTAAAAAGTGTCTAAATATAGTCAGGACTTATAAAAGTGCAAATAAATATGGCCTGCTCATATCTATTGTTGGGAGAACTCATCAGAACCCCAAAATTGGAAGAAATGGTGAGGGCAACCAGATACTGAGACAGTTTGCAAAAGAAAGCAGCATTTTCCTCTCTTCTCAAATTCCTTCCCTGTCCAGTTTCTTCTCAAGATGAATATAACCTCTATTGTTGCATACCTTTTTAAGACAGTCAAACCACATAAGGACTATATTCCAGGGGATCACACTGTGATTACACAGATAATAAAACTAGTCAGTGCTCCATTCTGTGGATTTATCAGATAAGTTCAAAATTATAACTATAAGATGTTGGATATGTATGGCTATTGTGAAGAAAAAATTATGAAGATTCATTCATTTCTTCATTCATAATTTCTTTTGGTTGCATTATGTGTACTAAAAAATATTCCAGGTCCTGGAGATTCATTAGGGATCCTGGTACACTGGATTTCCACAGATAAGAGGCTGGAATTCTCAGAAATAAATCTGGAAATAAAAGTAAATGTAAGATGAATAAATATGAACATTTCAACAGGCCTAATTATGTGACAAAAATTCAACAGGTTACTGGGATGAAGAATGGTGGGAGGAAGTGGTAGCGTAGCAGTCACTTAGTACTCTCTAGAATAGGATAAAAATGTTAGTAATTATCTGAAAGAATACTGGAAGCCAATTTTATACTTGTTTTGATAAGGGGAATTATGTAAAAATTAAAACACGTAACACTGCAGAACATAATTCTATCGCCATTTCATTCACAATGGAATTATACAAATATTTGAGAGGAATTCAAGGGTTTCTTTTTAATTTGACATTTTTATTTTATTTTACTATGAATATGGTATCATTTATGCATTAAAAAGCAATATGAGAAAATAAATGTTCATTAAACTTTAGAACTCTTAATGTTTATATTCACATTTATATATTAAAATATACGATTTTATTCTAGAGAAAACTGGATTTCTTTGAATAAAATCTCATGCATTTTCTGTACTTGGCATTATCTGTACATTTTTTTGAGCTGAAAATCACAGAACATAAATTTAGCCATTTTTAAAGGACAGTTACTGACATTTAGCACATTCAGCATGTTGTGCATCAGCTTTATCTAATTTCAGAACATTTTTATCAACTCAAAAGGAAACTCATACACACAAATGGAGCTAATCCACATTTCCCACTCCCTTCAATCCTGGGCAATCATTAATCTTTTTTTTTTAAGATACTTAGATTACATAAATGTTGCCCAAAAAATAGGGATCCCCATATGCCCCACTCCCCACACCTCCCACACCCTCCCACACAAACATCCTTCATTAGTGAGGCACATTCATTGCAATTGATAAGTGCATCCTGGGGCTTTGCCATTAACCATGGACCACAGTTCACATTGTAGTCTACACTCTCCCACACAGTTCTGCATGTTTTGTGATGATATAAAATGGCCTATTGCTGTCACTGCAATGTCACTCAGGATGATTCCCAAGTCCCAAAAAAGCCCCTGTGTTGTTTTCCCTCTCCCTACGGCCAGAACCTCTGGTGGCCACTGGCTCCATATCAATGTTGTAATTTCATCCATTGCTAGAATCACAATATGTCTATAGTAGAATACCAGTAAGTCCACTCTAGTCCATAGCTCTTCCCCCAATCCCGAGGATTCTGGAATGGTGACATCCACTCCACCTCCAATTGAGAGGGGGCTTATATCCCATGGGGAAGATGGATGGGACTCTCCTGCCTACAGCTGCAGACTCTTTTCATTCCCTGGGATAGCCGTTGTCCATCTTCATCTCCACACCAGTTGTCCTGGGTGAGTCCAATGAGCTATAGAGTAGGTGTTACAAGTCCACTGAGGTTCCAGGCCCAGCTGACACTTGGACGGCCAAAACATTAGAGTCTCTGGATGTACACCTACAAACTCCAGTACCAAGTATATTTTTAAGTAGAAGGGACAGATGAGCCATGTGCAGGGAAGACTTAATTGAGTACAACTCTGTAACTCTCAGGAGCACAAACTCCAAGGCAGGGCCCACTGGCAAGGCACCAAACTCCAGAGCTAACTGCCCTGACCATAGCACCTGGGTGTCTCCAGGGCCCTCAGCCCCACTATTTGGGTTAGTATCCACTTTGGCAATCTATGAGATCCTGCTGAGATGTGCATAAACGTTACCTCTGGGATGACTTCCTGACTCACTTAGAAGTTTCTTAGCCATATGAACTCATTTGTCTTTACCTTTTCCCCCTTTTATTTGAGGTCTTCTTCCAGTTGCATTACTAGTTGGTGCTTGGTAGTAATCCCTCAGTGCCAGGAAGGCTCATCCCCAGGAATCATGCCTCATGCTGGGGAGAATATAATGCATTCTTATGCTGTGTTTGGCTTTGAGAGAGGCCACATTTGAACAACAAGGAGGCTCTCAGCAGGCAACCCTTAGGCAGCCCATAACAATAGGCTAAGTTTCAATTTCAAGAGCAAGGGCTCATAAGCCTAGTCATCAATATCAGGGGCCCATCAGTGGATCATCCTCTTTCACCTGCACTTGGGGAACTGTTGCTGCTCCCTTAGAGAGTATGGCAGAGCTCTCCAGGATGGGAATTCAGTATTCTCTCAGTTATTGTGAATCTCCACCCACTGTGACAATGCCCTGTGAACATATGAACCTTTTTATATGCATTTATATATGCTCAGATGAACTTCCTCCCATGTATCTCCCATCACTGACACCCCACACCAACAATCCTCCGCCACCCTAGTTGTAACCCTTCTGTGATCCAAAGCATCTTCAAAAATGAAGCCATTACAATAGCCAAATAGAATTATTATGAAAATGAAACAAGAATGGTAAGTTTAAATATAAGAAATAAAATAAATAAAATGTTTTAAAAACTAGAAATAAAATTAAAAGATTGGGATATTAAGAGATAATGAAAAATATTAAAAAACTTTTTTTGATGTTTTGCCTTTCATCACCATAATATCTAGTGTACTGTCTGTACCATGGCACCTTCCCCCACTCATTCCCCAGTGTCTCACAATTTTTCATTTTGTTTTCAAAGAAGTTTTAGGTCACAGCAAAGTCACACACAGAACACAGGAGACTCTTATGTACCACCATCCTCCCCCTTTTCTCCCCCTCATATTAATATCTTTTTTGTGGTTGGTACCTTTGTTATAACCACTTTACAAATATTGAATTATAGCTACTAAACATGGTCAATGGTTTACATTATGGTTTACATTTTAGACCATACCCTTTTATAAATTTTGATGATATTTAACATGGCCTATGTCCATTATTGTAAGATCATGTAGAACACTTCCACTGCCCACTAAATACCCTCTGTTTGATCTATTCTATTTCTCCCTCCCCCTCCCCTCGGGGCCCATGGAAAACCCCTGACTTCACTTCTTGGATGACAAGATTCATAGTTACTTGTAACAACACTGAGGTCTTGACACACTGGTTTGTCCTCCCCTATTAGGAACCACCCATGCTCTCAGAGACTCCTGCCTATTTGTGGACAAATTGGTCCTCCTGAGGATGGCAGCCCAACTCCTTCCCACCCACTGATTCAACAACTTATGATAGAATGATCACTCACACACTCCCTAGAAGCCTGCTCCAGGAGCATCCTGTCCCAAATGCACCCTCATCCAACTCCCTAAACCAGTAACACTTCCATGTCATATTGCCATACATCATCCCCAACTTTGTACTTTCAACCAATACCGTCAAATCCCCAGTGTTCACCTGGTCCCTCTCCTAACCTGCCCCCCAGTTCCCTGGACCTTCCAACACCCTTCCCAATCTACCCACCTGTCAAACCTGTACCACCCAACCCAATAATACACTACCCTCCTTCATATCCCTTCAATATGCAACTACACACTTTCACATTACCATAGATTATGTCCTTATGGGTTTTGGCACACAACTTTCTTCTCCCTTTCTATTTCTTGTAAACCTATAGCTCCCTGAGTCTGCTCAATTTTCTTAATTCATGTCAGTGGGGTCATGTACTGTTCATCGTTCAATGCCTAGCTTGCTTCACTCAACATAATGTCCTCAAGATTCATCCATGTGATCCCATGTGTTAGCACTTGATTACTTCTTACAGCTGAGTAATATTCCATTGTATGTATATATCCACACTTTGTTTATCCATTCATTTGTTGATGGGCACCTGGGTTGTTTCCAAATTTGGCAATAGTGAATAATGCCACTGTGAACATTGGTGTGCATGTATCTGTTCATGTCTTTGCTTTCAGTTCTTTTGGGTATATAACCCAGCACTGGAATTGCTGGATCAAATGGAAGTTCTATAGTTAGTTTTTTGAGGAATCACCAAACTGTCCTTCACAATGGCTGGACCATTCCACATTCCCACCAGCAGTGGATGAGGGTTCCCATTTCTCCACATCCTCTCCAACACTTGTAGTCCTCTTTTTTTTTAATGACCACCAGTCTAATGGGTATAAGATGGTATCTCATTTTAGTTTTGATTTGCATTTTCCTGATAGCTTTTGATATTAAGCATCTTTTCATGTGCTTTTTAGTCATTTGTATTTCTTCCTTGAAGTGTCTTTTCAGGTCACTTGCCCATTTTTAGTGGGTTGTGTGTCTTATTTTTTGATGTGTAGGATTTCTTTGTATATGCAGGATATTAGGCTCCTATCAGATATATGGTTGCCAAATATTTTCTCCCATTGGGTAGGCTGCCTTTTAACTTTCTTGATAAAGTCCTTTGAGGTGCAAAAGTTTTTAATTTTGAGAAGATCCCACTTATCTATTTTTTCTTTTTCTTTTAAAGATTTATTTTTATTTATTTTATTTCCCCTTTACCACTTGTGCTTGCTGTCTGCTCTCTGTGTCCATTCACTGCACATTTCCTCTGTCTCCCTTTGTTGAATCATCTTGCTGCACCAGTTCTCCATGGGTGTTGACTGTCAGCTCTCTGTGGGTGTGGGCATGGGGCCTCAGCTATCCACAGTGTGGGCCAGCTTTCCCACAACATGAGGCACTGGGAACCAAACTCAGGGCCTCCCATATGGAAGACAGAAGCCCAATCGCTTGAGCCACATCCACTTCCCCCATTTATTCATTTTTTTCATTCACTCCTTGTGAAGTTCATAAAACCATTTCCTTTTATGAGGTCCTGTAGATGCTTCTCTATATTATCTTCCAAGGTCTTTATGGTCTTGGCTCTTATGTTTATATCTTTGATTCATCTTGAATTGATTTTTGTATAAGGTGTGAGATGGTGTTCCTCTCTCATTTTTTTTTTTTTTTTGGATATGGATATCTAGTTGTCTAAGCCCCATTTGTTGAAGAAGCCACTCTCTCCCAGCTGTGTGGCCTTGGTTGCCTTATCAAATATCAGATAACTGTTTATGCAAGGATCTATACCAGAACTCTGAATTTGGTTCCATTGGTCAGTATGTCTGTCCTTGTGCCAAAACCATTCTGTTTGACATCTGTACCTTTGTATGTTTTAAAGTCAGGCAGTGTGATTTCTCTGGTTTCATTTTTGATTTTCAATATGTCTTTGGCTATTTGGGGCCTCTTGCCCTTCCAAATAAATTTCATAGTTAGTTTGTCCAATTCAGTTAAAAAATGCTGTGTTGATTTTTATTGGAATTGCATTAAATCTGTAGATCAGTTTGGGTAGGATAGACATATTAATGATGTTTAGTCTTCCCACCCATGTTCAGGGAATATTCTTCCATTTATTTAAGTCTTCTTTGATTTCTTTTAACAGTGTTGTGCAGTTTTCTGTGTATAAGTCATTTACATCTTTAGTTAAATTTATTCCTAGGTATTTGATTCTTTTATTTGCTATTGTAAATGTAAATTTTTTTCTTGATTTCCTCCACAGATTGCTCATTATTGGTGTACAGAAATGCTACTGATTTTTTTTTTCACTGATCTTATAATCTGAAACTTTAATGAGTTCACATATAAGCTCTAGAAGCTTTGTTGTAAATTTCTCAGGGCTTTCTATGTAAAGGATCAGGTTTGTCTGCCAATTATGAAATTTTTCCTTCTTTTCTAATTTGGATGCCTTTTATATCTTTTTCTTGCCTAAGTGTACAAGCAAGTACTTCTAAAACAATGTTAAATAGGAGCAATGATAGTGGGCATCCTTGTCTTGTTCCCAATCTTAGATGGAAAGCTTTTAGGATTTCACCATTGTATATGATATAAGCTGTCGGTTTTTCATTTATACCCTTTACCATGTTGAGGAAGTTTCCTTCTATTCCTATCATTTCAGTGTTTTTATCAGGAAAGGGTGCTGTATTTTGTTGAATGCTTTTTCTGTGTCTAAAGAGTTGATTATGTGGTTTTTTCTATCTCTTTACATGGTGTATTATATCGATTGATTTTCTTATGTTGAACCATCCTTGCATACCAGGGATGGAACACACTTGGCCATGGTGTATAATTCATTTGATGTGTTGTTAAATATGATTAGCAAGTATTTTTCAGAATTTTAGTGTCTAGTTTCATTAGAGAGATTGGTTTGTAATTTTCCTTTCTTGTGGCATCGTTGTTTAGCTTTGGTATTAGGGTAATGTTGGCATCATAGAATGAGTTAGGCAATGTTCCTTCTACTTCTCTTTTTTTGGAAGAGCTTAAGCAGGATTGGTTTTAGTTATTTCCAGAATGTTTGGTAGAATTCAACTGTGAAACCATCTGGTCCTGGACTCTTCTTGGTTGGGAGATTTTTGTTGACAAATTCAATGTCATTACCTGTGATTGGTCTGTTGAGTTCCCCAATTTATTCTTTTGTCAGTTTAGGCTGATTCTGTGTTTCTAGGAATTTGTCCATTTCCTCTAAGTTATTGTTCTTGTTGACATATAATATTTCAAAGTATCCTGTTATGATATTCTTTATTTCTGTATCATCAGTTGTGATATCTCCTTCTTTATTTCCTTTTAATTTTATGTATTTGTATCTTTTCTCTCTCTCTCTCTCTCTCTCTCTTTTTTTCCCTTTGTTAGCCTAGGTAAGGGTTTGTCAACTTTATTGATCTTCTCAAAGAACCAGCTTTTGTTTTGTTTAATTTTTCTAGTGCTTTATTTTCATTTTCATATAGTTCTGCTCTAATCTTTGTTATTTCCTTCTTTTTACTTCCTTTGGGTTTAGTTTGTTTTTCTTTTTCTGATTCCTCCAGGTGTTCAGTTAGGGCTTTGATTTTAACTCTTTCTTCTTTTTTAATATAGGCATTTATGGCTTTGAATTTTCCTCTCAGTACAGCTTTTGCTGCATCCCATAGATTTTAATGCACTCTGTTGTCATTTTCATTTGTTTCAAGGTAGTTACTGATGTCTTTTATGATTTCCTTCTTGATCTACTGTTTGTTCAAGAGTATGTTGTCCAACATCCATATCTTTTGCCTAATCTGGATCTCTGTCCCTTACTGATTTCCAGCTTCTATCCATTGTGGAGAGAGAAAGTATTTTGTTTAATTTCAATCTTTCTAAACTCATTGAGAGTTTTTCTATGGCCTAGCATGTGGTCTATCCTGGAGAATTATCCATGTGCACTCTAGGAGAATGTATATACAGCTGTATTTAGGTATAATGTTCTATATATGTCTGTTAGGTCCAGGTCCTGTAATGTATTACTCAAAGTCTTTGTTCTTTATTGATTCTCTGTCAAGATGTTCTGCCTAATGGTGGTAATGGTATATTAAAGTCCTCCACTATAATTGTAGAGGCATCTATTCCTCCACTTAGTTTTTCCTCTGTTTGCTCCATGTATTTTGAGGTGCCCTGGTTAGGTGTTTATGATTGTTCTTTCTTTTTGATAGATTACCCCTTTTATTACTATATAGTGTCCATTTTTGTCTCTTACAATAGTTTTACATTTAAAGTCTATTTTGTCTGATATTAACATAGCTACTACTGCCCTTCTTTGACTATTGTTACTTGTAGAATTGTTTCCCAACCATTCACTTTCAGCCTCCTTGCTTCTCTGGGTCTAAGGTGGGTTTCTTGTAGACAGCATATAGATGGGTCATATTTCCTTATCCATTCTGCCCATCTGTGTCTCTTGACTGGTGAGTTTAATCCATTAACATTTAATGTCATTACTGTCAAGGAAGTATTTACAATAGCCATATTTTCTTTAGGTTTGTGTATGCCATATGTTCTTTTTATTTCTCTTATCTTTTTAGTTGTTTTTACATGCTCCTCCAACTCTCTTGCTCCTCTTTTTTCCTTTCAACCTGCAGAACTCCCTTTATTATTTCTTGAAATGCAGATTTCTTATTGACATACTCTTTTTATTTCTGTTTATCTGTGAATATTTTGAACTCTCCCTCATGTTTCAATGCCAGTTTTGCTGGCTAGAGAAGTCTAGGCTGGAATTTTTTTTTCTTTTAACACCTTGACTATGTCATACCACTGCCTTCTTCCCTCCATGGTTTCAGATAAGAAACTTGATCTTATTGAGCTTCCCTTCTATGTGATGGTTCTCTTTTCTCTTGTTGCTTTCAGTATTCTCTCTTTGTCTTGAGCATTGGACAATTTGACAAATATATGTCTTGGAGTAACCCTGTTAGGATTTGTACTGTTGGGGTGCACTGCAATTCCTGGACATGTATGTCCATGTCCTTCCAATATGATTGGGAAGGTTTCAGCCATTATTTCCTCTGACACACCTTCTGTCCCCTTTCCTGTCTCTTCTCCCACTGGGGTGCCTATAATGCATATATTTGTGCATTTTGTCCTTTCATTCAAATCCCTGAGTCCCTGCAGGAGTTTTTCTATCTTTTTATCTATCTGTTCTACTATCTGTTGATTTCCGCTGTACTGTCTTCCATATTGCTGATTCTTTCCTCTGCGTGTTCAAATCTGCTGTTCTGTCTTTCCATTGTGTTTTTGATTTCTTGTATTGTGCCATTCATCACCATCATATCTGTTATCTTTTTATGTATGTTTACAATTTCTTCAGTGTGTTCACCCAGTGTCTTCTTTTTTTTTTAAGGATTTTATTTATTTATTCATTCATCGCCCCCCCCCTCTGCCTGTGCTCACTGGGTCAGCTAACCATGCCGGGCGGGCGGGCTTGCCTTCACCAGGAGGCCACGGGAACCGAACCCGGGGCCTCCCATATGGCAAACGGGAGCCCCACTGATTGAGCCACAGCCGCTTCCCCCAGTGTCTTCTTAATACCCTTAATCTCTTCCTTCACTTCATTAAGTTGATTCATGGTATTTATTTGGACATCTTTGATTAGTTGTTCCATGTTCTGCATCTCTTCATGTTTTTTAGTTGGTTTGTGGACTGTGCTATGTCTTCCTATTTCCTAGTATGGTTTGTAATTTTTTGTTTGTGCCTAAGCATCACTTTATCTTGATGGGTTTATTCAGTTGATTAGCTTCTCTTTGTAATCTAGGGTTTTATTTTGTTGTTGTTTTTGTGTATTTGGTAAGTTTTCACTTTGACACTTAGTTCCTCTTATTCTATTTTCTTGCTGTTGTCTGTGTACCTATAATAGTCCATATGCCTCCATGTTATCTTAACAATGCACATTTTTTATCTTTCTTCATTTCAGCATTTGTGTAGCCATTCTCCAGGCTCTATCATCCCCATAGTATCTGGGGAGGTTTTCTCCTGGAAGATTTTTGATGACTGTTTCAATCTCTTTACTTATGTTTAGTTTGTTGAGGTCTTCAGTTTCTTCTAGGGTCATTGCAGGTGGTTTGTATGTATGATGATTAGGCTAATATGTCAACTCAGCCAGGTAATGCTGCCTAATTTTTTAGTCAAGCAAGCACTGGGCTAATTGTAATACACAGACTTTTCATGGATTTAATCATCAGTGAGATGATTGTGTAGATGGCTGATTACATCTACAACCAACCAAGGAGATTGCCATCAGCAGTGAGTGATGTCTTATCTAATCAGTTGAAGGCCCTAAAAGGGGAAGTGATTTCTGCATTCAGAGAGAATTCCCACCTCCCCTTCAGATAGTGTGTGTCTACTTGGAACTCATCAATATTCTTCATCAGTTTCCCTGGTTTGTAGCCTGCCCTTTGGAATTTGGACTTGGATATCTCCACAGCTGCATGAGAGAATTTTATAAAATCTCATACTGTTTACAGATATCTCCCATTGGTTCTCTTTCCTTAGAAAGCCCTGACTAATACAGTGTGTTTCTAAGAATTTATTCTTCTCATCTACATTGTCTAGTTTTTTGCATACAGTTTATTATTACATCCTCTTATGATCACTATTATTTCTGCAGTGTCATTGGTGATGTCCTCACTCTCAATTCTGATTTTATTTATTTGCATCTTCTCTTTGTCAGCCTAGCTAAGAGTTTGTCTATTTTGTTGATCTTCTCAATGAACCAAGTGTTGGTTTTGTTGATTCTCTCTATTGTTTTTTAAATTTCATTTATTTTTGTTCTGATCTTTACTATTTCTTTCCTTTGGCTTGATTTGTGATGAGTTTGCTTTTCTTTTTCTATTTCTTCCAGGCATGCAGTTAGATCCTCAATTTTAGCTCTTTTTTTTTTTTTTTTTTGGAGCTATCCAGGATTGAGCCCAGGATCTTGTACATGGGAAGCAGGTGCTCAACCACTGAGCTACGTTTGCTCCTCAATGTGAGTTGGTTCTTTCATTTGTTTTGTTTCATTTTAAGGAGATACAACAGATTTAACCCAGGACCTCATACATTGGAATCTGGAACTCAACCACTTGAGCTATATCCACTCCCCTCTTTATTCTTTTTTAATGTAAGTATTGAGGCTATAAATTTCACTCTCAGTACTGTCTTTGTGGTGTACCATAGATTTTGATATGTTCTGTTCTCATATTCATTTGTCTCAAGATAATTGCTGAATTCTCTTGCAGCTTCTTCTTTGACCCACTGATTATTTAAGAACATGTTGTTTAATCTCCATATATTTATGAATTTTCCCTTTTTCCATCCATGATTGACTTCCAGTTTCATTCTGTTATGATCATAAAAAGTGTTTTATATAATTTCAATATTTTTAAATGTATCGAGACTTGTCTTATAACCCAAAATATAATCTATCTTGGAGAAGAATCCATGAGCGAGTGTAAAGAATGTATATCCTATTGTTTTGTGGTGCAGTGCTCTATAGATGTCTGTTAGTTATAGTTCATTTATCATATTATTCAAGCACTCTATTTATTTATCATCTGTCCAGATGTTCTATCCAATATTGAGTGTTGTATTGAAGTCTCCAACTGTTATTGTAGACACATCTATCCCTCTCTTCAGTTTTGCCAGCCTCCGTCTTATGTATACTGGGGCACTCAGGTTAGGTGCATAAATATTTAGTATAGTTATTTCTTCCTGGTGAATTGCCCCTTTTATTAATATATAATGACCTTTATAACAATTTTGCATTTAAAATCTATTTTGTCAAATATTAGTATTGCTACTTCAGCTTTTTTTGTTGTTGTTGTTCCTGTTTACATGGAATACCTTTTTCCAACTTTTCACTTTTAACCTGGATATGTCCTTAGATCTGAGGTGAGTTTCTTGTAGCCAACTTACAGATAGCTCATATTTTTTTATCCATTCTATCAGTCTATTTCTTTTCATTGGGGAGTTCAAACCCTTAACATTCAATGTTATAACTGTAAAGGCATTATTTACTTCATCCATTTTGTTATTTGACATTCCCTTGTCATAACTTAGTATTGTCTGTTTTTTATGCCATTTAATTTACCCTTAATAATCTTCATTTCTACACTTTGTCTCTCCGCCTTTTTTTTTTTTTTTTTTTTTTTTTACTTCAGGCTGAAGCACTCCCAGTACTATCTCTTGTAATTATGGTCTTTTGGTAACATATTTATAAGTTTTTGTCTCTGAAGACTGAATGCACCTTCATTTTTTAAGTATAGTTTTGCCAGATACTGAATTTTTGGCTAGCCACTTCTTTTTCAGTACCTTTAGAACATAATAACACTTTCTTCTCTCATGGTCTCTGATGAGAGGTTGGCACTTAATCTTATCAAGGTTGCCTTGTATGTGATGTTTTGCTTTTCTCTTGCTGTTTTCAGAATACTCTTTTTATTTCTGATATTTGTCATTCTGAATACTAGGTGTCTTGGTGTAAGTCTGTATAGATTAATTGTTAGGGGTGCATTGTCCTTCTTGTATATTAATATTTATGTCTTTCCTAAGGATTGGGACATATTCATTCATTATTTCCTCAAATGTTCTTTCTGCCACTTTTCCATTCTCTTTTGTGGGAAAAAGAGTATGTAATGTGTATGTTTGTGCATTTCACATTGTCATTCAATTACTTGAGGCCCTGTTTCATTTTTAAATTCTCTTCTCTTTCTTTACTCCAGTCTTTTCCAGTTCAGATGTTCTGTCTTTGAAATCACTAATTCTGTCTTTTGGCAATTGAAAACTCCTCTTATATGTCTCTAATGTTGTTGTTTCTTTTTATCTCATGCATTATATCTTTCATTCCCATAAGGCCTATTACTTTTCTATGCAGGCTTTCAAATTATTCTTTAAGCTCATCCAGTGTCTTCTTAATATACTTTTTCTCTTTAGTCATATTTTCTTTCAATTATTTGAAGTGATTCAGGAGACTTGTGTAATTATCATTGATTAATTGTCTTAAATCCTCTATCTCTTCAGGATATTTGGTTTGTTCCTTTGGCTGGGCCATCACTTTTTGTTTCCTAGTATGGCTTGTAATTTTTTGCTGATATCTAGTCTTCTGAATATGTTGGTGAATTTACTATGATGGCCAATTTCTCTCTCTTGCCTATTTTTTTTTCACAGCCCTTCTTTGATATTTGATATCAATTAAGTCTTGAAAATTGCCCAGCTTAAGTTATTTAAAGTGTGCCAGGGACTCACTAATGGTGTGTGTGCAGATTTTCTTCCATGAGTTAAAATATAGAGGAACCCAAGAGCATTTTTTTCTTCATGCAATTTCCAGACTGGTCAGCAAGTGGCGCTCATTGGTGGACATTTCCATTGAGGTGTTTCACTCTCCACTTTCCTTTGTTGTTTTGTTCTGGCCTGAGCCAAGATTCAAAGTGGACTGTGCTGGTTGACTTCATTGAAGAAAAGGCCCCCAACTCCCCCTCACTTTCCCTTATAACAGATGACAGGGAGGAAGACATCTATTACCCCTCAGTTGGCTGCAATGAGCGAGGGGATTGACTCCAACTTAGTATCTTAGGGGTGGGGGAGGGGAGCTCTTCCTGGCCATAATGAGGGTTTGGTAACTCACATTTGTTGCTTTGGGTTCTTTGTCTCTCTGTCCTTTACCCTCCTGGGAATGTGTAGCACTGTCCTGGTCTGCTGATTCCCAAAGCAGGTCCATCAGACAGCTTTTGGTACTCTCCATTGTATTTCTGAGAAAACTGAACCCTGCCAGCCAACTCAGATGCCATCTTCCCAGATTTCTTCACTTTATTTTTCATCCCAGCCTTCCTCCAAAGAATTCAAGCTTTTTGACATATAGAATCATTATGTATATAGTTCCCTTTTATCTGTACAATGAAAGTAATCATAACATCTTTATTAATGAGAGAATAAAAAAGCTCTAGTCTTTTGACCTTGGGAAGGAGATTTCTCCCCTTATTTCTGTTGAAGCACACTTCAAGTTCCTGTTGATTTGGCTGGGGTTACTCCCAGGTAAAAGGTTTGGTGTTCATGATAGGTGGGCCTGAAAATTGTGGTCAAGACTTTTATCTTAAGGCTTCTTTCTCCACTTTCAGGTTTGCTTACCTTCTGCTTGTCTGGCTGTGAGTAAAAATCTAGAGGAAGTTAAATGCCAGCTGAAGTATTTACAATGCAATCACAGGTGAGTAGAGAACTCTTCTTTAACTGAAATTATATCTCTGCTGCCAGCAGATGGGAAGATTTCTCCTGTTGGTGTGGATATTCCAAGTGCATTCAGGAGCTATTCAAGGATCTGAGTTTAAAGTTTATATAGGACTCTTGAATAATTATGGTAAGTTAGGAACTGAGCAACCATTACAAGAGTTTTTTCCAGGTTCCATAAATCCTGTGTATTTTCTGAAAAGATGACAGATGTTTTCTTTTTCTCACCCAACCTATGGCCTCATTAGATCAATACTGAATTCATGAATTATGTTAGTGCCTGAGATTGACCTAGAGGTGATAGAGATGAGTAGGCAGAAGTTTACAGTTAGAAGGGAGACTGAGTTTTCAACTGGTGCATTCAGTCAAGCCAACATTACAGGTACTAGGGTATATGGATAGGCATATTTGCCAGAACATAAGAAGGTTAGTAAATTAAAGGAAATGAATTTTTTTTATTTTCCCCAATTTTAATTTTTTTTAAGTTTTGATGGAATATATTTGCAAATTTTGAAATATTTTTTAAAAGAAAACTAAAATTCCCCTTACCACTGTTGTTCAAATTTCCCAACTCAATTTTGTAAATCAAAAAATTTTATTCAAATTTTATAAAGGGATGCAATGTATATGAATTTTTTTCCTTCATTGGGGCTGTGGGTTCAGGAGCTGTATTATAGGTAGAATAAAATTTATGTCTCTCTGAAAATTTTTGAAGATTTGAGAGACCAGAAGATATGAACAGGATTCTTTTAATCTTTAACAGACAGATGAGATGATGATAAAAGAGAGACAGTGAAAACTGTTATTTGAAGGCCCCAGAAAATGTTGAGGCTGGAACATCTTCTACCAAAGGAATGGGCAGTCTATGGCCATGTATCAGTAAAATGGCCTCGGGTCCCTGGCTTGTGACACTGAACCACCTGTATTTAAACATTATAGTGAATACCTGAGCTATATAGTACTGAGGAAAGTATTGAGTTCTATATGAAACCAATTCAATTTTGCAGGATTCTGGTTATTGCTCCAATGTTCCCTGACATTTTAATTTATAATAGACCTGTGGATTGAATTTAGATAGAAATTCACACATTAAGTGATTCATTTGTCAAAATGCATAACATATTCATAAATGATTTTATAAATGGGATGATATGAGTATATCTTTATAGAGGAATAATCTAACCATATTCACTTTTGTTTTTTGAAGTACTGGGGCTGGGGATTGAACCCAGGATCTTATATGCAGGAAGCCAGTGCTCAACCACTGAGCCACATCAGCTCCCCTGTGTTGGGTTTTTCATTTATTTACTTGTTTGTTTTTGCTTTTAGAAGGCACTGGTGACTGAAGCTGGTTCTTCCAATGTGGGAAACAGGGGCTTAACCACTTGAGCCACATCTACTCCCCCATATTCATTTTTAAAAATGACATATCATGGATAATTTTTTGCCTTACAATAAGTCTGTAAATTTACTTAGAATTAGTGGGAAAGATTGATTTAGTTATGAATGCTCAAGAGCTTTATAATCAACAGCAATAAGTCATAATGACAAGTTTATTGGGAAATTTCAAGGTGTATAACATACTCCATATTATATGATTTTCTTTTACAATGGGGTGTTTTGTATTCAGAGTGTGTAGATAGCAGTTCAACATTGATAATGATGTTACTGGGACCTCATGCACATTTTGAGTTTTATTTACACAGTCTCTGCTTATTTAGTGATGTTATTTTGAACATTACACTCAGGACATTGGGAAGAATAGCCCTGTGTAAACCCAAATTTCTCTGATGTTTTAGGAGTTAGTGACCTTCAAGGACGTGGCTATAGACTTCACCCAGGAAGAGTGGGACCTTTTAGATACATCCCAGAGAAAGCTGTTCAGAGAAGTGATTCTAGAGAATATCAATAACCTAGTCTCAGTGGGTGAGACCCTCAAAATTTATCTACCAATTATATCTGTCTATATCTATCTACCATCTGTCTAACCTATTGATCTATCTACCAATATATATATATATCTTGAGTCATCTTCCATTTATTTATTCAAATTTATAATCAGCTTCTCCATATTGTATGATATTTATTTTCTCTTATATATTTATATTTTATAATTTTAATAGATTTATATTGTGTCATAAAACATAAAACTGCCTACATGAAATTTCTTTCCTTATTTTTATTTACATCTAATTCACCCCAACTTAATTTAATCTTCTTGATCATAACTTAATGTCTTTCTTGAATCTCAATATCCAACATTCAGAGATGTGCTGAGAACTTGATGAAAACTTTTTGAATTTATAAATAATTTACTATGGTGAAATAAGTATTCTGTTCCAAGGACTATGCTGAGACTTCAGAACACAGCAGTAAAAATTTTGAATATATCTTTTTCCACATAGAATTTAGATCATTCTTTTGGAATTTATGTATATTGGATTATTTTTTAACATAATGTTTACTCACTGTGGAAACATAGATTTCTCCCCATTTAGAATATAGAGGACTCTACAGCTCTCTTTGTATTAGTGCATGGGTAGCAGAAATCAGCACTCCTCATTGAAATGGGCACAAGGTCATGTTACATCTTTCTGTTGAAATATTATCAATGATCTGAGTTTAAGGTATTGTTGCATTGCTGACCTTCAAAGCTTAACTTATTCTTTGCTAACCTGCCTTGTACATCCTGAACATGCTCTGTTACTATCACAACTCAAAATCCAAGTAACATCTTTTTCATACAAACAGGATATCAGTTTTACAAAATGAATGTGCTTTCACAGTTGGAACAAGGAGAAATGTGGAGAGAAGGAATAGGATTTCCTCAATCCCCAGGTAAGCTCTAAGGACATGTGCATCAGCAGAAGAGAGGTCTCATGATATAGTGAGAGTGCTTGAAAATATTATCTTCAGTATTCCTTAAGTGAGTTATGATTTCTTCAGGTTTACTTACATGAGTTATTATTGCTAAAATATAGCTGAGGATATTTGGGAAATTTTAGTCATGTGTTTATTCCATACACTTATCAAGCTCTATTCAAGTATCATTGACATCGGAAAAAGGATATTCATTTGTAATTGCTATTAAACTCTCACATAATGCTCCTTGCATGGAACTATTCTTGGAAGAATTTTCCCTCTTTTACCTCCCTGACATCCCAACTTCTTTTTTTTTTTTCATATTCTATCCCTGAAAATCTTTTCTGATTATAATGTCCTATAATGTTTTCTTATGCTTAGAGTATTCATTAATGTGATATTCTTTCCCAGCTAATTGTGAATGATGAAAACATACTGCAAGGGATTCTTGGAACATTCCAGAATTTTCATCACCCTAATGCTACTCTAACAATTTATTCTTTTTTAAAAAAATTACCACAGGTAGGAAAAGCACCTTTAAAACATGGGAAATGATAAAAATGATGTTCAACCAACCTATGTGTAGGAAAGACTCTTTGAAAATCATGCCATTGGTAAGCTTCATTGTGTGAACACTAGTATTCCAAATAGATACCCTGGGATTGAGTAAATTAGGAATTTAATAAAGTCAGGAAACTGTAATTAATGTTGGGTTATGTGCTAATCCATCAAAAATATGTTAGTTTGAATTTAAGGAAAAACTAACCTCAGCACAAAATTCTAACCTGACCTCATATAAAAAATGAATTGCTTAAACAGCTTTCACATATATAATTTTTAAAACATCATGAAGCTCAAAATTGATCTGATAGCTATGCAATCAGATTGCTACAAAATTTGTGTGTATGGAGAATAATGTAAATATGAAACTAACGTCAGAAACATTTAAATTGGAGACTATCATTAGTGTATTAATTTATATTTCACATGCAGGGAAATGAAGAAATTCATGTATATGGACAAATGTTTTACAATCTCTCATCTAATTCCCCACCACAGAGATCTCACACCCAAAAGAACTCCTTTAAGTGTTGTTTTTTGCCAGAAGATTCCTCTCACACATCCACAATGACCCAAAATGCATTAAATCACATGACAAAGAAATCCTATTTAAGGAAACCACTTGCAACAGTCCTCAGTGACCATTCATCTTTTAATCAACATAAGCATATTGACCCTAGAAGTAAATCATGTGAATGTCACCAAAGTGCTAAAACCTGTATGCAATGCTCTGACCACAGACAATACAATGGAACTCCTATCAGAGAGAAACCCCATGAATGTCATCTATGTGGGAAAGCCTTCAGTCAGTATTCTAAACTTAGAAGACACGAGAGTTCTCACACTGGAGAGAAACCCCATGAATGTCACCTATGTGGGAAAGCATTTTGTCAGTATTCTCATCTTAAGCAACATGAGAGAACTCACACTGGAGAGAAACCCTATGAATGTCATTTATGTGAGAAAGCCTTCAGTCGAAATTCTTATCTTAAAGAACATGAGAGAACTCACACTGGAGAGAAACCATATGAATGTCGTGTATGTTTGAAAGCTTTCACTACATCCTCTTCCCTTAAAAAACATGAAACAACTCACACTGGAAAGAAACTCCATGAATGCCATCTTTGTGGAAAAGCCTTCACTACATCCTCTTCCCTTAAAAAACATGAGAGAACTCACACTGGAGAGAAACCCTATGAATGCCATCAATGTGGAAAAGCCTTTGGTCAATATTCCGATCTTAGACGACATGAGAGTTCTCACACTGGAGAGAAAGCCCATGAATGTCTTCTATGTGGGAAAGCCTTCAAGCAATATTCATATCTTAAAGAACATGAGAGAAATCACACTGGAGAGAAACCGTATGAATGCCATCTTTGTGGGAAAGCTTTCATTAAATCCTTTTCCCTTAAAAAACATGGGAGAACTCACACTGGAGAGAAGCCCCATGAATGTCATATATGTGGGAAAGCCTTCCGTCAATCCTTTTCTCTTAAAGAACATGAGAGGACTCACACTGGAGAGAAACCCTATGTATGTCACTTATGTGAGAAAGCTTTCAGTCGATATTCTTGCCTTAAACAACATGAGAGAATTCACATTGGAGATAAGCCCCATGAATGCCATCTTTGTGGGAAAGCCTTCACTACATCCTCTTCACTTAAACAACATGAGAGAGGTCACACTGGAGAGAAACCCCATGAATGTCATCAATGTGGGAAAGCCTTTGGTCAATATTGTGATCTTAGACGACATGAACGTTCTCACAGTGGAGAGAAACCCCATGAATGTCACCTATGTGCAAAAGCTTTCAGGCAATATTTTCATCTTAAAGAACATGAGAGAACTCACACTGGAGAGAAACCCTATGAATGCCACCTTTGTTGGAAAGCCTTCACCACATCCTCTTCCCTTAAACATCATGAGAGAACTCACACTGAAGAGAAACCACATCAATGTCATGTATGTGGGAAAGCCTACAGTCAATCCTTTTCTCTTAAAGAACATGAGAGAACTCACACTGGAGAGAAACCCTATGAATGTCATTTATGTGGGAAAGGTTTCAGTCGATATTCTTATCTTAAACAACATAAGAGAACTCACACTGGAGAGAAACCCCATGAATGACATATATGTAGGAAAGCCTTCAGTCAATCCCTTTCTTTTAAAGAACATGAGAGAACTCACTATGGACAAAAACCCTATGACTGTAATCTTTGTGGAAAATCCTTCACTCAATCCTCTTCCCTTAAAATCATTAGAACTCACACTAGAGAGAAACCTCATGAATGTCATCTATGAGAGAAACCCTTCCATCAGTATTCTAATCTTAGATGACCTAAGAGTTATCACATTGGAGAGAAACCCTACATATGCTATCTTTGTGGGAAAGCCTTCTTTCATTGCTTTTCCCTTAAACAACATTTCAGAACTCACAGTGTAGAGCAGGAGTTCATAACTCTAAGGGGTGTGTGGAAAGATTTCAGGGGTCTGTGAGCTTGAAATAATTTGAACAATCCTAAAATTTAATTTAAAAACATGCCAACACCAAGTGTCGTAAAATTCTTTGCCACTACATTCTGAGAAGGCGTCCATTGTTTTTACCTGACTGGCAAAGGGGTCTGTGGGACAAAAAAAGGTTTAGAGCCCCTTTTGTAGAGAAAGCCCATGAATATTTTCTAACTGGGAAAATCTTAATTGGTTGTTCTTCCCTAAAATGACATGAGAGAAATCATACTTGTCAGTAACTCCATGAATGTCATCTTTGTGGGAAAGCCTTCATTTGTTGCTCTTCTCCTTAATGGCATGAGAGAACTCATACTGGAGAGAAACTCCATGAATGTCATCTATGTGGGAAACCTTGGGATTTATTCCAAGGGAAAACCTTACTTTTCTAAACTTAGAGAACATAAGATTATTCAAACTGTAGAGAATTTCTATGAATGTCAACAATTTGAGAAAGCTATTGGTCAATATTCTGACATTAAATGAATTGAAATAACTGACAAGTAAAGCTTTTGGATATGAAAGAGTCTTCATCCTTATATTTAACTTTTAAACACACTAGAGAATTTACATACTGAAGAAACACTATGTCATGAATTTGGAAATTCCTGTAGTCATCTGTACTACTTCAGATAATCTAAGGGCATTCATATGGCAGAGAATCTATGTGGTTGTCATCTATGTAGCAAAGCCCTTAGTAGTTGGCTAGATGATATGCTACATAAGAGAACTCATAATGTAAATATGGAATTGGAGAGCCCTCATCTAACACTAATTCATAAGATAATTAGAGAAATCACATGTGAGGAATTCTATACCATACTCAATATGGGATTGTCTTAATTCCTAATTTATCCTTTAAATAAAATGAGTGAACTCCACATGAGTTCTATATGGTCTGTGTACTATCATTCAGTCAAAATCAGGCCTTGGTGTGTTAATAAAAACCCAGTTTAAGAACAACCACAACAACATGAAATAAAAAGGATAAGTCTTTATTCGGGGGATGAAACTTCTTGAGGGATTGAAAGATGTGAGAAAGGAAGAAGGATAATAATAATATTGAAGAGAGTTAGAAGAGGAACCATATAAGACTTAGTAAAATGAATATTTTACTCCTGTAGTCAGTGTAGCACATTAGGGGAAAAAGTGGAGTACCTACAGTGGACTGGGAAACCAAATAGAGGAAAATATATATAATGATTTAGAGGGCTAGAATGATGAGAGAGAAAGAATAAAGAAAGGGCCGAAAGGAAAAAGCTAATTAAAAAAGAAGAAAACAATAGATAGAATAGAAATTGACACCCTTAAATTGTGGGCTAATGAAAAAAGGGTGGTATGTAAGAACCACAACAGAAAGCAGAAGGTAGAAAGATGAAGGAAGGGAAAGAGATAGCATTTGGAGACAAAATCAATATAGACAAAGAATAGGAAATCACGGAAGAACCACAAAAGCAAGCAGGCAAACAAAGCTGAGGAAGAACAGTGTTCCTTTTTGGGCCCTTGTGGAACCTCTCAGCCTGCTTGTGTTCATCAATCAATTTTCCTGCAAGGTTCTCTCTGCAGGTTTTGAGGCAGATTTAAACAAATAAGTTTTAAAAAAATTTTTTTCTTTTTTAAAGTGACTGTGGTTTTTTTGTTTGTTTGTTTTGTGTGTGAAATAAGGGGCCCAAAAGAAGTCCTCTTCTAGACCACCCCCTTCACTGAAGGGACCCTAAATAGGCTTGTGGAAACTAATCAAGCACTTCTCACTTCCTGGCATCCCCAGGGTAGCTGAAGCTCTGATGCTAGTCAGTGCAGAATGATAAAATTGGCTGACTCCACCCCCTCTAGAGTCAAGCCTCAGTATCACTGTGCTGTTGGGTAAATCAGGCTTCCTCAGCAGAATTACCCCTCCCCTCAGCCTGGCACTTCTTCAAGCCAGCTTATTGTCTCCCAAAAACTATGAGGCGGTCCAGGCAGCCAAATCCACCAAAAGGAAACCTCTCTCCACCATCTGTCAGAACCCTCCCCCTCTCAGAGAATGCTCCCTCTCACCAGGTTGCCGGTGGGAGCTTGGGGCTTACCCCTGGGCAGCTACGTAATCAACCTTTCTCAGCAGATTCGCCACTCCCCTCAGCCTGGTGCTGCTTCAAGCCAGCTATTGTTCCACAAAGCTGCAGGGGGTTCCAGGCAGCCAAATCCACAGAAAGGAACCCCTTTTGACCCTCTGCCAGAACTCTCCCACTCAGAGAAAGCTGCCTCTCACCAGGTTGCCGGCAGGAGTAGCGTCTCAAACCAGCCTTTTTCCCTGAGGGTGGGGCTCAGCTGTCTGTGTCAACCACAACAGGCAGGGGAAAAACTCATGAATCCTTCCTGACCAATCCACCTCACCATCTGGCTCCCTCCAGATTGATGTCCCCAAGGTTTTCACTCCATGTGCCCCCAGCACAGGCCCCCCCCCCGGGGCAGGCCATGTCTCTAATCAGCCATCCTCAGAGAGCAAGTCAGCGAGTGCCCTCTGAAACTGACACCATCTTACCTCTCCTCACTATCTGTTTTCTGCACAGGCCAAATAGAGTTGAATGTAGATATGGTAGCAATCACCACCCCCTTCCAATCCTTGATGGCACTAATCTCTGCAGTCCCTCCAGGAATCTGTTACTGCTTTTGACTGACTAATTTGCTAGGCAGAGGAAGTTCTAGTGGCTTCCACTTGGCCTTTCCAACCATAATAGCTCTCACTCCACAAGTCAGGGATCCAATGTGGGATTCTGCCAGTTACTGAGTAAGTCTATTCCAATTGTGCATTCTGGAACTGGGGAAATAACCACAGAATGGGCCCGGGGACCCACTGGGCCCACTGTGAGACGGACCTGAGCTGAAACTCCATCAATCACCTGACCTCCATAAGCCTGTATTCTGACTGGTGTACTAACTACAGTGACATTCTGGGTCTCCTGGAATTAATGTCACTTCTGAGCCAGTATCTAATAGTCCCCAAAATGTCTGATCATTTCCTTTTCCCAATGCACAGTAAAATGCTGTATGTCTCCTTGGGGAAAGGTGGGAGGAAGAGTAACAGTATACATTTTTGGCAGTTTAAAAGGATCCTTCCCCAAGGGGACCTGGCCTTCTCCTCATTTAAGAGGCTCTGGGTCTTTAAATGTCTCAAGTCTGGTAATTGGCTAAGGGGCCATGATTGTCCTCATGTGTAATTTGATTTAGGGTTTTGTTCACTTGACCTAGAACCTGGACCTGTTTATACAGATCCAGAAGAAATTTAGTGTGCCCACCCTGACTCGAGTCCTTTGCGGGCCCTCTCCTGAACTC